>MCFL01000100.1:0-80330 GCA_002102555.1 Catenaria anguillulae PL171
GACGAAATCTGCTGTGTTTCGAGTTTGGTCGCGTTGAAGGGCGAGTCATGCACAGCACAGCTTGACGGTTATTGCATTGAATCCATTGCTCGATTCGGCTGTACGAGTACACTGCTCTGGGTCACTGCCAATAGTAGTTGGCATGAATGTCTTTGATGGGCTCACATTACCATAGTACCCCCGTTTGAAAATGCTTGCCAATGTTTGTTCGCACCTTCGACGTGCTCCAACCGCTCCTCTTTCCCATGTACATATCTGTGGTGCAGTTGTTTCCGCATGTATTATACAACAGCTCTGGCATTTGCCTGTACAATCGAGAGCCGTCGGGAAAGAAATCGATATCCCTCCAGTGTTGTCCCACCAGCAGATACTCGTTTGAGCTCAATCCCAGCGTCTCATCATCTGTCGTTGAATCTGATAGCATACCACCTGTTTTGTTTTTTATGATGGATACAGCTCTGTATTGAATATTAGATATGACAAGAAACTGACCAAGAAAGCCTGAGGTGACAAGAAAACAACTGCTGGCACACGCGGTCGCACAAAAATTGAGAGTGTCGGAGCGCTGAGGAACGGTAAGAATTTAATCATTCTCCGCAAGCCCGCCCAGCGAACTCGATCAATAAGAAAACATGAAAAGGATTGGGTCTCGGGTAAATGTCGACATTAATAGCCTAACAAAAAAGTCAACAGAAACTGGCAAAGATAAAATGGTATGGTGTACCGAGGATCCGCGCACGACCGGCTTGCAACAAGCAAGAGGATGTCATCACCGATCCCACCTCAATGCACGGCCCAACAAGGCCTGAAGCACCGATGTTGACCTTGTCGGACCCGCTCCGTCTCTTGGCTGTCCAATCTGATCCTGTGTACACGTTGCTTCACGCGAGCCATTGCCTGAGAGCAGCGAGGTGACAGAAAATGGATGAGGATGCTGCTCGACCACGACCGCTGGCCGAGTCGGTGACGACGATGCGGCGGCGGGCCGCGTGGCTCGTGACGACGCAGATGAACTCACAGATGGCAGAGTAGGTGGGGCCGTGCTTGGGCGAATGAGGCCCTTGTTCTGCTTCTTGTCCTTGATGCTCGTGGGCAATGGTGACGAGTTGGACATGCGCGAAGATGCCTTTGCCAAAGATAATGGCGACCGTGACCGGCCTTGAAGCACATTCGGCTCCGACTGCGCCACGTGGCCGTCGGCTGCTTGGTCTTGGTCGTTGTACGGTGCTTCGCTCCTCGTCTTTAATGGAGCCGGGGTCAAAGGACGCGCATTCGGACTCGGATTTGGCTGCATCCCTGAGCTGGGGTCTCGGATCGGCGAATCCACCAGTTCCAAGATGGGCCTCGACTCGTCGCTGTCACCGTCCACAAGCATCCCATCCTGGTGTGCATCTACCAATGGATTCTCCTGGATCGACCGGAGCTCTGGGGCCGCGGAGCCCGTTTCCTTGGATACATCCACCGTCATCACATCCTCAGTTGCCCCTTGCGCCACGGCCCGCGCCTCGTGCAAATCACGCACAATGCCATCCTCAATTACGCCACCTAAAGCATTGCCCGCCGCACAATTTCCCGCCCCAGCACCCGCGATCTTGACCTGGGCCGCTGTCTCATTCTGCACCTGAGTCATACTACTCAACCGCTTCCGCAACACCTGCAAATGTCTCGCCTGAACGGGCGGCACCATGACCACAATCTCGACAGGCTTTCTGGGACTCTGACTGGGATTCGCGGCGCCACCGAGTTCCTGCTTCATACCCTCACCAACCACGCCACGAACCGCCGCCGGTGCCTTGCCTCCTCTCCTCCTGGCGCCACCGCCCGCGCCACCCATTCCCTCATACCTAGGATCCGCATACCCTCTAACCTTGCGATTCTTGAGCGCCTCCACATCCACGCCCTCGCACGTGACGCGCCCGTGAATCAGGTCGTCGAGCTGGTGCCTGCACGCGCGCTTGGAGCGTGTCGGGAAATGATGCGACAGCCGCGCAACCAGATCACCAGGGTCGGTGGCCGCCAGCCATTGCGTGCACAGGAGAAGACGGTCGGCGCGTGTCCAGCGAGTGCCGAGCGACACGAGCGGCGTTTCACCTAGGGCAGCCGTGATCGATGACGCCGCAGAGGTCGGATGAGCCGCAACCGGAGATGGTGAAGGAGAAGCGGCGCGTGAGGAGGTTGTCGACGGGGTCGAGGGACGCGAAGATGACGATGACGACGACATGTAGACCGACAGGTACGAAGACAGCGATGGCGGAGTGGATTCAGCCACCTCGGGCTGGATTTGCGCATGCGGGTCGTTGTGAATCGATGGTGTTGGCTCCAAACGTGAATGTGCAGAAGGCATGGTAGGCATGGGCGGTGTGCTTTCTGCCCGATCAGATGCACCAACCGGCTCGGTGGCCGTTTGTTCCTCATCTTGGAGTATTTGCACGCACTCGCCTTGCTCGGGTGGTGTGAGTTGGACAGAACGCACTGTGGCCCGCACATTCCGAGACAAGCACACGCTCGTCGATGAGGAAGACTGCCATTGTTGCCTGCGCCTGGCGCGGTTCGAACGTTGCCCTTGTGGTTGAACTCGGGCGGCGGCGGCCAATGCGTCTCCGAGTAGCAGAGCGGGCAGCCCACGGGAGCGAAAAATGTCGGGCGGCGGGGTTGGTAGGCGCATGAACGGATACTCCAATGCTGGACCAAGCAGAGGGACTGGACCTGTGCATGTTAAACAACAAGGAACGTGAATTGACTGGATTTCGAGCGAGCAAGCAAGCAAGCAGAACCAAGAGTACCACTATCCACAGCCAAGTGTTCCAGCCTCACGACATCCACCACCACCTCGTCCTCGTCGTCTACATCTGCCAGCCCACCATCCACATGCCTACTTTTGGTGTTACCCGACGCTCGGCGCTGCCGCCTTTTCTTTTGCTTGGAATGGCTGGCGATTCCCAAATCGCCTTGGGTAACCCGACGCTTGCGTTTCGCAGATGCATCCAGCGCGTTGGGTTTCACCGCGTCGGCCGCCGACGCCTTGAGTGCAGGTGCATTAAGGTGCGGGAGCGACGTCAAACCCGAGACCGTATCCGATGTTGCAGTTGGAACAGGATCCATGGTTGAGTGTACCGATCCTGTCACGTTCGACCTGCGCATCGATGCGGTCTCGCGTCGAGCACGGCCCCTGCCCCGCCCCGGTGCGGGCGGAATCTGACGCTCCGCGCCGCGTGCAGCCGCCACCGCCGACAATGCCGCCGACTCCAAGGCGTGCGACTGCAATTGTGTGCACCGCAGCTGTCCCTTGGCCGCGGCAAGCTGCTGCGCCTCTTTAGATTTCTGCCCCGTGCCCCTCCTTCCTCCACCTCTATGCCTGCCCGCGCCCGCACCTCCACTCGAGCGTGCAGCACGCGCCACGGCCGCGCCATCCTCAACTGCCACCCAACGCTGCCCGTACTCCCCCGTGCGCTCTTGTCGTTTGCGTCTTGCCTTGGCCGCCCTTGCGATCCCGCGTGCCGCTTGACTGGTCTTTGCGCGTTTCACCGGTCGGGCGCGTGCGGCCACAGTGGCTTCGTAGTCGCTGGCGAGGCTCGAGAGTGCGTCCGAGTCGTCGTCGTCGTCCAGGGCGGCGGCGGTTGCAGTTGGATTCGAGTATGTGCATCGTGCGAGGACTTGGGACGTGGGCGGATGAGCTCGCGTTGGCGTTGGCGCCGGCGGGTCGGACGCGCTTGGTGTAGGTGCCAACAGGGGTTTGCGAATGCGGATAATGAGCGATGGTGGCACAGGTGGTGGCGGCGGCGCGGCGGGTGCGGAAGCGAAAGCAGTTGTAGGCGGGCAGAGTGGTTGCGACCACAATGTGGAGGCAGGGGACATGGGTGTAGAAGTTGCGATGGAGACGGGCGGCGATGGGAGCGAAGTCGAGTGCCGAGGAGCCAAGGAATAGAGTGGATCGTTGGCGTTGGTTGAAAGCGAGATCTGTCGGGAAAGAATGAGTGAAAGTGAGACCACGGAAAGAAGAGGTCGCCGCCAAGATCAAGTGGTTTGTACGTTTGCAGAGTAGGCCCACGTGTGGATTTCTGAGGCCGTGAATCGTGTGTATAGCTTTGAATGTTGACATACGCACATTTTGCACCGAATCGCATAGGTCAGTCTCACACATCAGGACACTTTCACCACAACACGTACCAATTCGAGCAAGCGCCTCTTCTCATCCAACACCCGCTCCACAACCAGCCTTGCACACGAATCCGAAGCGTGCTCCAACCACTCTCCATCCGTGACATGGCTCCTCCTCTGGCGCACCGGCGCACTTGCCGCCGCGGCCGCAGCCGCAGCTGCAGCAGGAAAAAAGGCCGATGGCGGATGCGAGTCTTGCAAATCCCAAGCAGGTGGCGGCGAAACGGGCCGAGAAGCAGCTTGGACGGGCGATGCAATGGGCGAAAAGGTGGTGAATCGGTAATCGATGGCCGATGGCGCAGGAGCGATGGCGGGCGACGGGTGGTAAGACGGCGCGGCAGAGTGGTCCGAGATGGTGGATGAGGAAGATGAGCAGATTGATTCTGGCGTCGGCGAACGTGGGATCGAGCTTGGAGACGTGCTGATGTTGGTTGAGAACGACGAGGAGGATGTCGACGGAGCTGTTGAGGGGCGATTGTGCGGCTGAGAAGAGATACCCGGCGGATAAGCGGGTGAGGATGAGTGGCAGAAGGATGGATGCGGGAGTGGTTGGGACAATGAGTCTGCCGTAGACATGGGCGAGTGGAAGTACGGGAGAGTCGGTGGTAATGGCGGCAATGGCGGGTCGAGGTCCAATGGCAAGCGGGAAGTCAAGTTGAACGCGTCCGCGTCAACTTGCACTTGCGGCATGGCTTCAGGTTGGTGACGAACGTCAAGGTTGTTGCGTTGCTGATCACCAGTGACGAGAGGTGATGTGGACGCTATGGCAGCTGCAGTCAAGGGCGCCGTTGTGGCAACAGTGGAAAACGACACGGGCCCAACATCGACGTCCATGGCCATGCCGATGTTGCCGCCCATGATGCCCAGATCGCCAACAACAACACCAGCGCCGCTGCAAAACGCATCCATGTCGAGCAAATCGTCCATGGTCAATCCCAATCCGGCGCTGTCGAGGGCCACGGGAGAGCCGAATCCGCTCTGCGCCGATATCTGCTGCCCACCAGGGTCACCGGTGCAAGGCAGAGGCGGGCCGTAGCTGAAGCCGTGCAAGTCGGGCGTAGCGTCGTCGTTCTTTGTCGTGTCCATGCTGTGGCGGGTATTGAGCGGCGGCGCAGGGCATGCGAGTCTGGGGGCATGGATGCGCACACGCACTGGCAGCGGTTTTCTGTGTTTTCTGGGCAATGAATGCGGGATATCGATTGCGGATGGCCACACCAAATGCCAAAGGACCGGCTGGTTCTGGGAGGTATAGGTGTGATTCGAGGGTCGGGGGTCGGGGGAGGCCGTCAAGAGGGCAGCAGGGGACGCCGGGATATCTGCGTTGCGTTGGATGACTATCGGATCGTATATATTAGCAATAGGCCGGGCAATACAGTAGGCATGAACGAGACAACCATTGCAGCAAAACCCACTTGGGCAGACCTTGCACATGTACAGTACATTTGTCACGTGTCTCTGTCGCGAACAATACATAAAGCGAACAACCCGCAGTTGATCGATCGCACTTTTGACACCGAGCTGTCCATTGCAGTCCAGACCATGACGACATTGGGGGGGGGTGCAATTGTCATGGAATACTAACATAAAAACAATGGGGAAAAAGTAGAGTTCAAATCAACAACCGTGCCTCGACCTTCTCGCCCTCCCCAGGCAACTGAAGCGGGCTGCCGCCGTCTGAATCACTGTCACTCGATACTCCTCCCGTTCTTGGCGAAGGTAGCCTGAACGGAGCGGTCCCAGCCGCGGCACCTGCATCGTGCAAGGTAGCGCCGGGACTTGGCACACCCTCGTCATCCGACAAGAGCAATCCTCCCCCACCGCCGCCGCCAAGCACGCGCCCGGGCGCATCAAACCCAGACGGGCTCGACGCGCCGGGAACACTGGCGTACCGCGGCAGTGCCGTGGACGGTTCGTGCGGCACATACAGGTCCGAGTCGAGCACTTTGCGCAGGCGCGGCGATGTGGATGTTTCGAGGCGGTCCATGAGCGAGGATGGGAATTGTGCCCAGTTGAGCAGCCCAAATGCATCTATGTCCATGTATGCATGGTTCATGGTTTGAGTTACAAGTCGGCATCTGGCATGGCGCGAACCAGGCACAAGAACATCAACAAAAACAGACGTACACAGATACCCGGCACACATGCCCGCCAGGTGACCCCAAAACGTGACGCCAGACACGAGCACCGATACGAGCACCAACAAGATCCACGGATACACGCCCGCAGGCACCTCCACAACTCCAAACACATTCAACTTTGCCTCCTTGAGCTCATGGCAGTAAACCACCACCAGCGCAAATAATACGCCCGAGCATCCCACAATACACTCTGGACTGAGTGCAAACATGAGTCCGACCACAAATGTGACGACGCCATGAACCACAGCCGCAACCAGCGGCAACACAACCACCACCAAGTGCATCACGGCCACGGACCCGAGGCGCTTTTCCTGATACGACACGAGCGACAGTGCCGCCAGTGCATTGAACAGCCAGTGCCAGAAGCCGCCGTGCATGATGGGCGCGAGCAGCGCAAACAACCAGCCCGTCAGCGACACGAGCGTCCGCGGGTTGTAGCACGTGCGTGTGGCGGCAAGCGCAACGCCCTCGACGAGCGAGCACACGTAGGCAAACGTGATGGTGCCCACGTACACGCGCGTTGCCAGTGGGATCGAGTGTGTCCAGGCCGTCAGGCGCGACAGGTTGAAGGCCGAGCGGCCTATGGATGGGGTGGCTAAGTTGGCCGTGGAGGAGGGGCCAGTCGAGTCGGGTGGGAGTTGGATGGGCATCTTCGGACGCGATAAATAAAATGTGGGCGTGGGATGCGGAGGTTGTCGAATGTGGAGCTCAATTCATGGTTCATCGATGGATAGTTACAGTCTTTCTGTAACCGCCAATCAGACCGCCAAGAAATTAACGAGCCAAAAGTAACTTGGAGAGGACGCCGATCCGACCTTCTCTGCGCCTTCTATGGATCTTTCTTTAGTATGGTGCGGGACGCTGGCTCTGGCTCCAATTTTTTTCATTTCATCCGATTCCAAGCGCGAGCAGTATACATACTTGCATATGAATATTTACCAACATGGCACTCTGGGCACAAAAGACAATCTCCCTGCAGCCCCGCTCGCGCGGGTGCCACCTCGTCACCAACGAAATTGTCCGCGCCATCGAGGCTGACCTGCGCAAGTTCAAGGTCGGGCTCGCCAACGTTTTTCTTCAGCACACATCTGCATCCCTCACCATCAACGAGAACGCCGACCCGGATGTACGCAAGGACATGGAAATGATGCTCAACCGCATTGCCCCCGAAGACGCGCCCTATGTGCACACGGACGAGGGACCCGATGACATGGTTTGTTTTTGTTAGAATTCCACCCTTGTCTCGCACCCAAATCGACCATGGGCAACCATGGGCTACTAACACGCGCACGACGAAATTCGAAATTGTGAATTTTTTTCTAGCCAGGCCATGTCAAGTGCAGTTTGTTCGGCGCGGCGCTCACAATTCCCATCACCAATGGCAGGCTCAACTTGGGCACATGGCAGGGCATTTGGCTTTGCGAGCACCGGGATCATGGCGGCAGTCGTCGAGTGGTGGTGACTTTGCAAGGATCGTCTTGATTATGTATACAGCCTTTGGTGAATGCAAACTGAACAGCTCACCTGCCTGACATTCTGTTGAGTCGTGTCTCAGACTTCAGTGTTGTCTCCTCTTCAGAGTACACAACCGTGACTGTGATCTTGTCGATGTATGAGCACAGGAGTTGACACACGGGTTGTATAGTTTAGCATGAAAACGGCACAATCCAACAGCGAGCAAAGAAAGGTGTGGAAACGAGATGGGAAAAAAGTGACAAAGTGTAAATAAGACGAGTCAAGTGGACAGATAAAGAAATGAATGGACCAGCACTCGAAAAAGCGTCACCGATCTGGGCTCACAAGTGGTCGCTGTACTCTGGCGCGCCCGCCGACGAGCAAGTCACGCCCGCCTCAAGCAAGGCCTGTCGAAGGGCAAACAAGTAGGCATTCCGCCTGGCGCCACGCTTGCCCATCTCCTGCCAGTTGGCCATGTGCTCAATGCACACGGCGCACTTGAGTGCCGATTCCGACAACAGCACCTCCTTGATGACCCACGAGAACGCCGGCTTGAAATCGCGCGAGTTTTCGTCCAGAAAGTCTAGCATCTTTTCAGTGACAAGGTCCATTTGCTCCTGCGTTGTCTTGATGTCCACCTTGATAATCACATCCTCGGACATGTGGCCCGACCGGCGGATGTTGTCAATGGTCTTGGTTTGCAACACGGCATTGGGCACAAACACGAGCTTGCCGTCGCCGCGAGCCAGAATCGTGGTCAAAATGGACATGCCGCGCACGCGGTAGAAGGCGCCGTCCACGCGAATCGTGTCGCCAACGTCAAAGTAGTGCTGGCCAAACATGTACAGCACGTTTTCAAACGTGGTCTTGAGCGTGCCGCCAAAGATGAAGGTACCGGGCAAGAGAATAGCGGCAATGGCGCTCATGTAGCTTGCCGTCGGCAGGCCCCAGATGTTGCAACCAATGATAAACATGATGAAGACGTTGACTGCGCCAAGGCCATAGTCGAGACTGGCCACGGCCGACGACACATCCTTGATTGAGTTTTCAATGTCGCGCTTCTCTTGCATCCACCCTTGCAGCAACGACTTCATCTCGTCCTTTGAAATGTCGCCCGACCGGTTCGCGTCAAACACGTTGAATGCGCGTCGGGCCTCGGCGTCCGAGTCAAAGTAGGGCCGGAAATCTTCCACAACGAGCTCCTCGTGGCCGGGCGCAACCAGCGCATTGAACAAGTCACGGGCCATACGATTGGCGTCTGCGCGGGAGCGTGGAATGGACGAGGCATTGGACAGGGCAAATGGGTCGAGTTTGGCTTGCTTTGCAATTTCCGCAACCGTCTTGTTTGCTTGCTTGGCGATAAATTGGCCCGCGCGATTCAGTACATTCTTGGACTGCTTTTTTGCGGTTGAATCGCTCGCATACGTTGCCGAGCCTGCGGGCGTCGGGTCGTCGTGCAAGTTGAGGAACGATGACGTCAAACTGCGTGGCCCGTCCGACGGGCTCATGACGCCCATTGGGATCCTTGGTCGTGGAGACCGGAGAGACACGAGCAGGCGTTCGAGAAACTCGTTGGCTTCGCGCGAGTCGCGGATACGGTTCTTGTATGCCTTGCGGTGGAAGCGGGTGGCAATCACTTCGAGAATGAGCTTTTGGCCCGTCCACAGTGTGTGAATCACAAATAAGGTGAGAAGGACTTTGCCAATGATGTGGAACCTATGTGCATGAAAACGAATCGGGGAGGGAATCAGCGATGCATGACTGCGCGTCTTTCTGAGACACAGGGACGAGTCTTGAAAGAGTACCAAAGTGTTGAGCCGTCGTCAGCGCCCAAAGTCGCCTTCCAGCGCCAGTTGGGAACAACAACAAACACATTCCAAAGCACGTTGGACAAAATGATCCAGACGGCTGTTGCAATGCGCTTATGCATGACTCGGAAGTAGTTGAGGTACTCGGAGAGCTTTTCCTCGACGCGCGAACCAAGAGCGATACCGAAGATGCGTTGGAGGATGGTAGGGACAATGGACAGGGCAAACAGCGTCACATAGTGGAGCGTCCACGAAATGCACAGGTAAATCGACCAGTACAGGAGCGGCATGCCGCCAATGTTGAGCGTCGAGGTCCAGTCCGGGAATGAGAGCAGTTTGTTTTGGTCGTCAAAGAACTTGATGCCAAACATGATGTCTGGCAGCCCGAGCAGAGCAAAGATGACGGCGTCGCCGAGAATGGCCGTGAGCTATGTGTGTTCGTATGGTCGTCAACAGGGCGCGGTGAGAATCCCTTCCATACAGAGTAAGGTACGGGCTGAACGTACCAAGCACTGAAGCCAGTATGGCAACTTTGCCAAAAAGTTGCGAATGAACGCACACCGGCGACCACCCTTGTCGCCCTTGCCCGTCTCGTCGCCATGCTGCGACCCGTCGTCATGGTCGACATCCCAATCGAAATCCTCCTTGCGCGAACGAGTATGCGGATCGCGCTCATTGTCCTCGTCATCGTCATCGTCGACTTCAATGTCATCTGCTCCGGCGCCCGCGGGGCGCGCACCGCTCGTTTTTCTTGACCGGCGAGTTGCGCGCGTATTGGTCCGACGTGACCGAGTTGCGGTTGCCGTGTTAATCGGGTCCGCATCGCTCCCGTTGCGCCGAGTCAGCGTGTGACTGCCGGACGCTATGCCCGTCGACGTGCCCGTTGGCGAGCCACCGGCAATGGTGGATTTCTGGTTCATGTTATTGTAGGCAGCGCCCACAATGAGCATGTTGGAGACGTCATCGATGTTGGGCGTGTTGGTGGTGTTGTTGTTGTTGTCGCCCAAGGATGCAGGTTCCGGGTTGGCGGCCGGAATCGGGGGTGGGAGGTCGGCCATTGTTTGGTGTTTGAGATGAGAGATGCGGGGTTGTTGAGGTGCCGAGCGGCAGCGGTCGTGGTGGGAATCGTGACAGTCTATGTCGTTGGTCTGTTGATGTCGTATTGTAGGGCGGGAGGGAGCCAAGATTTAGGTTGATGACGTTGCTGCGGAGAAAGGTTGACGAGATTGGAAATCAAGCTCTGAAATCTGAAGAGAGTAACATTGATGGCTTTGCGTGCAGAGGCAATGTGGAGTGGTATGGGCCCAACGGCTATTTATGCTCGGGCTGTGTCATGAATTCACCTGCGAATAAGTCGTGGGAAGGCGGTGCATCTCAGCTGGCTTGGTGATGGACACAAGCCTCGAAAATGCGTACGACCATCCTGACGCGCTGTGGCTTGGAAAGGGAAGGGGGTCAAGCTCAAGGTCAAGCTCATGTCTTGTCCGCATTGTCCGCGACTCGTGGTCGGAAGAAACAATGACCAACCCAACATGGTCCATTCTGTTACCAACAACTTGGGTCGCCCATGATTGCGACAGTTGATGAAAGATACTGATGAAATACTATCGTGCGTTCAAGAGTATACCAACTAGTCATTGATGTCATCAGGTTCCATTTAATTGTTGCAATCCTCGGACAGATGGAGCGAACGTATCATCATAACTGGTCGTAAACGTCACGCACTCCTCAATACACATTGATGCAAGCGCTGATGACGGAAACGTGTACATTCGCAAACACATCCTAGATAAATCCATGCAACTGTCCATCCTGGCCGCCCATCACTACCGTAGCCAACCCACCCTCAGGCTCCAAGTACGTTACTGACGTTACCATGCGCGACGATATCGGTTTCCACTTAATCGCGGTTGCTACAGGGTGGCTCTGCTGGACACCGCCGCTCGGATCCAGACAAACCGTTGACATGGTTCCGTTCGAGTCCATGGCCAGCACCATGGACGAGTTGAGTGCGTGGAGGTGTGCAATGTCGGCAAGTCCATTTACTAAATGCGCAGTAAAGTGATCACGAGTCAGGAAGAAAAAAAAAAAAAAAAAAAAAAAGCGAGATGAAGGAGATAGAAACATACCCCGAATCACCCGTTGCAGGGCAAAAGTGGCCACACTCCAACAATGAATAGCATTGTCACCTTGGGCGACACTCACAAGCACATCATTTGCAAACAGGAGCTACAACAATCAGACGACAAATACCTGATTAGCATTGCATGAAGTCCACAGCCAGGCATTGGCTTCGCACAAGACATACATGGGACACCGCTGTATCATGCGCTCGCCACGCCGCAAGCAATGTACCCATTTGCACTTCGAGCACGCTGATGGAACCAAGAGACGAGCCGGCAGCAATAATGGATGATTTTGCCGACACAACCACTGCGGTAATGGATCCGGTGAACCCCGAGCCGGTGGCAAAGTGAATTGGTGCACTCCGAGTTCGCAAATCGTCCACGCTGTTATTTAACTGCTTGTGAGAAAGTGAAAAGGCATGCAAAAAGTGGCAAGGAACCGCAACGCACAAAACGGTGCCATGACCAGTCGCCGCACCGACAATCAACCTTGCATCCTGCCAGGGTTGGATCATGCTCAGCGCGTGCTTACTCTTGACTTGAACGACAGACTGAGCCGATTCAGCGTCCCAGACATGAACCCCGCCATCGCAAGAAAGCACATATGGGCCAAGTCCGCAAACCTCGGTCACCGAGTCTTGATGCAGCGCGTAGGACATTGATGGTTGGAGCGGGGAAGAAAGTGTTGGATCCGGGTCCCGCAAGATGTTGTCAATGTTCCTGTTGTCAAATCTTGTTGATGAGCATACGGCCATGAGCCGCAGAAGCGAGCAAGTGGCATACCAGAGTCGGACAGTCTTGTCACGACCGCCCGTGATGAGCTGGCGGGAGTACTCGAGGTGGCCGACACATTGGATGTTTGCATGTGCTGGGAAAGAATGTCAGAGAAGCAAGACGCGATTCAATTAATGGGAAGTAAGGCATACCTGTAAACGACCACACCCGCCGTGCGAGAAACTCGTTTGACTGGTTCCATACCTGGGCGTGGTAATCATCCCCTTGGACAACTCGCACCTGCGGACGAGAGGCACTGCCAAAACTCGCTCGGTTCGTTGCCATCAAGTCAATGCTGCTCGCTGTGGACGACCGACTCCCTCGCAGGTCGTCAATCGAAAGTGGTATCGAGCCGGCCACGGAGTGTGGTCGTTGCAACCCCAAGAGCCCGCTCAAAGCTGCGCCACCCAATCCAACCAAATCATGATACGACGACCTCCGTGACGCCGGCGTCATGTCCAAATCAACAACATGAGCCTTGGCCTGCGGCACACCGACCGAAGCGGTTCCCGACGCCGAACTGCCTCTCTGTCCCAGTTCCTCGGCAACACCATTCCCGAATGCACGCCGTTCCGCCTCGGCCGCCCACACATACTGTGCGCGAACTTGCTCATGCCCAAGAATCGAGCACACAAGCGTGTAGGCCATGAACACAATTTGCTGCCCGCCGACAGGGGAATTGCTATCGCCAACGGCAATCTCGCAAAGCATGGTCAACGTAGGCAGCAATTCGGCAAATACAGCGCCACTCAGATCTGCATACTTGACCACGACCTCGGCGAGATCGAGCGCGAGTAGAATCAATCCCGGATGCATCTTGCCCACGGCTTCTTCGAGCATGTGTGCGACCGCCTGGCAGAGAGTGGAGTCGACTTGGACCGAGGCGGCAATTCGTTCCACTATGCCGTTGAGAAGTTGGCCGGCCTTGTCTAGGAGTGAAGGCGAGTGTGCAACTTGAAAAACCTCACGGGTCAAAAACGGGACAAGGAGCTGGCGCATGAAGGTGATCCCAAAGTGCTTTCCGACTTGCAGGAGGATGGAAAGCAGGGGGTGGTTTCCGGACGGCTTGCGCAACAGGTGCGATAGGAGCGGGAAGAGGCGGAGACGTGTACGGACCGGACCAAGAATGATGCTGTGCAAGCCAAGATGTAATGTTAGCCAACCCTTCCATGTTCCGCTCAATGATCCCGCAAAGTGAAACGTACGCGAGAGAAACAATGAACTGTCCATCCACCACCACGCAGCCATTTCCTAGATTACCACCACTTGCGCCAGCCGGGACGCTCGCATCCCACTCGACAATCGCCCTTGATATGCGCCCCCACATTCGATGAATCAAGCGATCTGGCCCAAAGTACCTGGCCACGAGCGTCAAAGAGACGCTACCTGCCGCGCTTGACTTGCCGCTCGTGACGGCGGGACCGACCAACACTGTAGCCTCGATCATGGGTCCAAAAACCTGCTCAAACAACTCTTGATGCATCCGCACCCATGCCCGCTCCATCAAATCGGGCAAGAACATGACACGACGTGCGTGATGTACGGCAACCTCAATTGCTTCGGGCGCAAGTGCCGCGGCCGGCCACATGGATCCCGCCGAGATAGCCGACGCCGCACCAGAGGCCGAGGGACCCGACGCCGATGCACTGGCCGGGATCGCCGTGGACGCGCTTGCCGTACTCGTTCCCGCATTGACAGCGCCGCTCGAGCCCAGCCCAAACCGTGAGTGCAGACCCAACACGTATGTGTACAGGTGGGGCAAACTTGGATGCACCGCTGCCGGCAACTTCAATTCTGCCGGTGTGCTCGTTCCACGGAAGTACAGGGCGTCAAACTGAATGGTGCGTTCAAAGTCTTCCACGCTCGACTCCTTGGTCAACCGTTTCGGATGCGGGACGGTAAACACTTGCCGGATCCCATGGTGCCTGCTCACAAACGGCGAGGTTGGATGTACAATCGGCAGGGCCACATTTTTGGCCTCGACGGCCGCAGGTCCGGACAAGCGATAGCCAAACATGAGGTCAATCCACTCGTGAATACGGCTGGACACAAGATCTGACTCGAGCAACTCGCGATGCTTGGCGACAAACTCGGCCGGCGACTTTGCCCACGACGGCAACTCAAGCGCAGGGATCCCCAAGTCGGGATGGGCCTCAAACACGGCCACGTTGTCAAACCAATCGGGGACGCACTCGTCGCTGGTCCACGCATACATGCCCGCGGCATCTCTCGGCACTTCCTTTGGGTCAAACCGCTCGCGCACATGGCGCTTAAGAATCGGGAGTGGCAGCGTGCGCGCCGTGAGCATGCACATGGACAGGTCGGTGAGCAGCGCCGTGATGTGATGCGGTTGGTCGCCTGCGGTCCATGTCATGTCGAGCTGCTCATCACCCTTTTTCAACCGGTACTTTGAGCGCGTCAGGTCGCGCAGGCCAGCGGGGTCGTCGGGCGTGTGGGTCGAAAAGTCGGTGAGCCAGGGAATGATTGGGTGTGTGTGCAGCGAGTGGTGCGTTCGGCCCGAGAGGTGATTCAGGTGAAGCAGGTAGGCGTAGGTTGAGAGTCGACCGGTGGACCATGCGAGAAATGGAGATTGCGATCTGTCGGGCAACGCCATCAAGTCCACGGGCGACGATTGGCGGTTGGGATCGGCGCCGGCAGTGCTGGGCGTGATGGTGAAGGAGGATGTAGAATCGCTCACGGGACTGGTTTCGGGTACCAATAGCGGCAGTTGGACCTTGACCCACCACCCCTGCTCAAGAAACACGTTACGGAAATCCACCTTGAGCGGCCAACTCGAACCCACACTCTTGAACCCTTTACCAAGCACTTCCTCCAGTTGATATGCAATCCATTGCAGCTTGAATGCGTCCAGCTCGTGTGAATGAAATGCAATGACGTCGTTCAACGACGGCAGCGCAGAATACGTTGCAAAGACGACCGCGCCAGCATCGAGCAGCGCCAATGGCGTGCGAATATGAGGATGATCCGTGAAAATACGCTCCACGCTTCGCGATACCGCCGAGGTGGGCGGCGAGCCAAGTGAAAAGCGGGGAATGGCAAATGCTTGCATGATGGACGGTCTATGAATCGGGTCGTCGGCATCTGGCACCAAGTTTGGCGGGTCAGGGCGCGTGAAACCGTCGAGCTCGTCAAGGTATCGTTCGAGGGAGACATGCTGAGGGTTAACTCCCCGTGTCGGTGCAGCAGGAATGGGGATGTTGATTTCAATGCGTGACTGGGCTGCTGGGTAGAGAAAGACGTCGATTGGGCCGATGTGGAAGCAGCGAACGTTGGTACACTGTGATGGCGAGGTCTGCGTTGCGTTGACGTAAAATGTCACCAGCTACTGAACGAGTTCGAGGGATTGCTCGCGTGAGCCTGCAATCTCAAGTCCCATCGTCATTTGAGAGGGTAATGGGCAACGCACACCAACGAGATCGTCAAACAGCGGCCGCGATCCAACATCGTCACTTGAGCCGGTCCCTTTCAGAGAACCGGATGTTGGCACCGCCGTTGAGTGTCCAAACGCGGGGGCAGCGATCGTCGCATTTGCAAAGTCGCGGACAGAGGCGGCCACGGCGAGGGGCGGTGGCGGCGGTAAGACGGTCGTAGGTTCGGACATGATGTCTTTCATTCACTTGAGAGGAATTGCTTCGAGTTCGTCGACATGGCCATCTGAAAACATAGAGACAACACTCGACTGCGAGCAAGATGTATACCAACTGGAATAAAAATCAGCCGACTGCGCCTCTGTCTCTTCTCCCAGCAGGGAAACCTGCTCCCAGCGTGGCCGTGACCTGCGATGAATTGTATCTGTACACATGATTCACTGAGCCAAGAGACAGCCGCAGAGCAAAGACGCCACCGAGCAGATGTCGAGCGAGCGTGTGCATCCGCATCTTGGTTGAGCTTACCGTGCTCGCGAATCGTGATGGCTTTCATGGTCGTCACCTCTCAAAACTCGGGTCAACTTGAGTGGAAGCTCCAGTAGCTCAATCGGTTAGAGCGCCGTGCTTATATGAACGTTCTTCATATGACGGAAGCACAGCCACGCGGAGGTTGCGGGTTCGAGCCCCGCCTGGAGCATTTGCGCACACACGCATCCCTTCGCTGAGAAATCTTGCGTGATTTGGGCCGTCTTTTTGGACATGGCCATGGACGGTCGCTCGAGCTTTTTTTTTTTTTTTTTTCATCCCGTTGAGTGAGCCATCGACGTATAGCCCAGAATGACCGACTGGAAGATGTCAAGCAGCCGAGGATTGCTCGCGGCCGGAATTCGAAGGACATGGGACATGGGGAAGGATGTACATACTTATGAATATGCAGGAAAGTCAGTCTGCATGTGTGTGCGAGCCTTGAGGTGGAGGTGGCCGGCCGGGCGCCATGGGGGGGGGGGGGGGGGGGACTCGCTTACATGCAGTGGGACAAGTCAAGGATGAAAAGGCGTTGGATGATCATCACATGAATCAATGTGACTTGTACAACTGCAGCTGACTGCCTCTGATCTCGAAGTGAGGGCTCAGAACATACGATGAAATTTCTAATCAAGTCTGTATATTTACTGCATCAAAAATGTCATTCACGATGGATTTCGATGCACCTACTCCAGTCAAGTCTCCTTTGGGCCTTGTCCAGCTGATCCCGCCCTTGGCCAAGGCCAAAGAGGTCCTGTTTACGGTCGACGGCGAATACATCTTTGACGTTGCGACGACGGCCTCTGCGGTTGCAGTCTCGGCGTCCAACCACCAAATCAAAATATATGATGCTCAGTTATCGCTTCAAGGATGCCTGGTCCGTCCTTTCCGTCTGTGCGCTTGCCAAGTACCTGTGCGGGACAACGATAGCCGTTGACCGGTAATGTTGGCTTTCAATCTCAGTAGACGGGACACACCAACACCATTTCGGCGATTCAATTCCACCCAAATGACGCCAATCTCTTGTTTTCGGCTGCTCAAGACGGCAAGACTCATTGCTGGGATCTCCGCGCACCTGCTGCACCCGTATCAACCTGGTCCGGTACGTTTGATACACTTCTTTTTGTTCATGACAGCAAGTCTATAACCTGCCCTGCAATAAATTGCCAGCTCCAAACCGCCATTCTCTCCTTTCACTTTCGCTGTCGCCGTCCGCCAGCCTCTTGGCTACTGGTACTGAGCTAGTCAGTGATGGAGCCTTCATTCACTTCTACGACTTGCGGGCTCCGGCACTGCAACATTCATTCACAGAGTCGCTCGCCGACGATGTGACCCAGCTTGCGTTTCATCCAACGGTGGGCAACCGGCTGCTTTCCGGATCGACCGACGGGATTGCATGTGTGTTTGATCTCAACACTTGGGACGAGGACGAGGATTTGGTTGGCTCGATGCAGAGTGGGTCGTCGGTGCACAAGCTGGGCTGGTTTGGACCCACGGGCGAGTATGTGTGGATGACGACGCATACCGAGACGGTGATGTTGTGGTCTGGCGAGGGCGACTTGGTCAAGGATTTCGGCGACGTTCGGCAGTATTCGTCCGAGGAGGTGCCCATCAATTATGCGGTCGGATTCAAGTATGATGAGGCGAGCCAGCGGTTGTATTTGGTGACTGGGTCGCATGAGTATGTTCTTTGCTATTTGTCAACCACACTTGTTTTTCCATTTCCTTGAGACTAAACGGGACTTTACTGTGACAGGGGTGCACTCTCCATTCTTCACGTCACCATGAACGAGCTCCAGCTGTGCTTTTCTGCTGGCCATGCACATTCGGACGTGATCCGACCTTTTCCATGGATATTGCGACTGGGTCGCTCATCACCGGTGGAGAAGATTCACGCCTGAGTTTGTGGCAGCCCTCACCCAGTGCGCCGCAAGTGATTCCTGCGAATGCGACCCTATCTCCCGCCGAGGTCGTCCCAGCATCGAGCTCGTCTGTTGCCGCGGCCAGCAAAGCATTCCGTGGGGCGGGGAACGACAAACCCAAGAAGTCGACCCCATATGGTCGGTGAGGAGTGCTGCCGGGAATTGTGTTTGCGGCCAGTGTGAAATGTAACCTATGCAAAAGAAACATGATTGTGCAATAGGTCATATCGGTTCACGCAGCGGGTTGAGGAAGTAACCAAAGAGGCCACCAGAGCAAGGAAATGCTGGGGGGAGCCAACTGGAGAATGCAATAGCGCATGCACCAGGATTCGTGGCAAAATGGAATCCTTGTTCATCTCCCCAATGAGGCTGAGAAGAAATGGTGCGAGCGATGTATGACATGGTCACTGTTCGCACCACGCCCCGACGTGGACAACTATCTTCAGTCTCTCTTGCTCGGAAATGAAGTCGAGGGTAATCAAGTCGAAATCGAGAGTAACACTATGCAATTTGCCTGTGCAATGCTTCAACTTGAATGCCAGCTGTCCATCATTGAAATTCGGTCCCCTGTGTTACTTAACCTACCCTTTCCTAGCGATCTTCGAATCATTCTGCATCCCAACCCATCAACATTCTCAGGTTGTTGCCATGGCCGCTGCACACCCTATCGTAGCGGCCTCGCCCTCACCGCCGCCGCTACCATCAGTTGATGCACCATCAGGACATCCCTCGACCGGCAATCCTTCGGTTCACTCAACGTCCGTCACTTCGCATTCGCCCTCGTCAACGCAACCGGCTTCGCCCATATCTTCGGCCCGTAAACCTCGAGGACTGTCGATAAGCACTCGCATCAACCCACCAATACCTCCACCCCATGCACATGATCCGCCCCAGACCACGAGGGCAAGAGCCCGCGGCACTATAAATGCGATCCCGCACCCGCATCACTCCATGCCAATGGTCCAGCCCCGACAGAATCGCCGAGAGGGTCAAGTGCACCCAATGGACAGCACTCAATGCTTGCTGCATCCATACCCACGTGGGGCACAGTGTCTCTTCACGAAGATCCAGCTTCAATTGTAGGGCCGCTGTCGTCCAAATTGCTTGCGCCCGAGCAAGTCCAGCTCGTGCAGCAGGCGTTGGAAAGGCATTTCGCAATTGGCGACAGCATCATGCAATTTGGCCTTGGCATTCTCGACATGGATCGATTCGAGCAGTTTGGTTTGGTGCTGGCAATGGCGCGACGATTACGGATTCCAGTCTTGTTGAGAATCACTCTGGATCAGTTGTTGGATTGGGCGGTTGCTGTAGACTCTTGTGCGTCGTTTCTTTTCAAGTCCACCTCCATACGCCAATTTTTTCAACGACCGCAGTCTGATTGATTCTCTCTGCGTGTACTAGTGTACTTGCCCAACCCATACCACTCATTCGCCCACGCTGTGGACGTCACCTTCATGTGCTTCTTCACCTTTGTCAACCTGCACGCCGCAGACCTTGTCACAGACCTCGAGCAAACTGCCGTCTTCTTCGCTGCGTTGTGCCATGACCTCGGCCATCCAGGCAAAAACAACACATTCATGATCAACACCAAGCACTCGCTCGCCGCTCGCTATCACAACCAATCCGTGCTCGAAAACTACTCTGTGGACCTTGGTCGCGACCTAATGCTCCAGCACGGCCTCCTCGCACACATGTCTGGCGCGACCCGCGACGTGTTCATTGACATGTTTACGGACCTCATTCTCGGTACAGACATGAGCAAGCATTTTGCGCTCGTCAAGGATCTCGGCGAGTTGTCGCGGCAGCTGCTGCACGCGGATCATTTGGTGACGCTGGCAGAGGAGGAGCAGCAAGTGTCAGCTGGGTCGTTGAGTGGCGATGGTCGGCCAGAGATTACCATTGCTCCAGCTGCGACACAGCGGGATCCTCCCGTGATGCTCTCGCAGTCAGTTGCCAAGGCCTTGGATCGAATGGTCCGTGCTTCGCCAGCCCCATCAATGTCCGCGGGGCCATCGATAAGCGCGTCTGGCACGGAAACGACGCATACTGCACCACTTGTGCCCACCATGCCATTGTCCGCATCCGTCACGTTTCCCGAACCAACAGCGCGGAGGATGTCAAGCAGCAAGTCGGCAACCTTTTCTTCGCAAAACCAAGATGATGCACAAGCCGCCTTGTCGCCCAGACACAAGTTGGGATTTACTGTCGCATCCACAAATGTGCTCTCCCCTTCCATCCAACTCCCATGGGCCCCGCTCGTGCAGTCCGCATACGACGCCCCGAACTCCAGCTCGGACGATCACACACATGCCGTCTCTTCGAAAGTCGATTTGTCAGGCCCTGCGACTGGCGCACAATCGGACGCTCTCGCCACTGTCCAACTGCTCACTGCTCCGCAGCGAAGAAACCTCGTCAAATGCCTTCTGCACGCGGCCGACATTTCAAACACGGTTCGCCCTTGGGACTTGTGCAAGCGGTGGTCCGACTTGGTCGAAAAGGAACATTTTGCGCAGGGCGATGCCGAGCTTGCACTTGGATTGGCCCTGTCGTCGCCAAACATGGACAGGCGCAATTGCCAGCAAGCAAAGGTGTCCATGGATTTTTCGGACGTGATTATTCATCCGTTTTTCGTGCTGCTTGCCGATGTGCTTCCGGGGACAGAGCTGTACTTGGATCAGCTGGCGGTAAACCGGGCGTCTTGGGAGCAGATTCGTGAGCGGGACAAGATGCAAAGGGCGTCTTGGCGAAGGGGGCGGCTGCAGCAGAGCACGCGCATGCCGCTGGGGATGAGACAGAGGCCCCGTCGGCGTATCAGTCCGTGGTGGCAAGTCCGGTGCACGGATCTGCGGGTGCTGCATTATCGCCAGCAACTGGGATCGGGTCATCGATACCCGCCGCGTGCACGGCGAGCACGGATGCACGGCGACGGATTCCACGGATAGCATTGCGTCCAGCACGGCAACCGGGCATGGTGGACATGACGCTGGCGGCCCGCCTGCTGGGTACACTCGTGGCCGTCGTGTCAGTGTTGCCGCAGGAACCATTGTGATCCAGAGCACTATTTCCGAGCAGCTGCAACCACACCGCTTGTAGGGTCGCCCACGGACATGACTGCTCCCGATTTGCTCGCTTCACATACTCCCCATGCGCAATCTGCTGGATGCGAACACGAACACCCATCCCTCCCGGCTGGCGTCTGCCAAGATGTACCACCGAACTCTGCCGGCACACCACCACCACCACAGCGATCGACGACTCCACCCATCCCCATTCCAGTGGGCACATCCTCTGTTTCCCTTCCCAACACGCCCATCTCTGGCCCACGCTCAACTGCCCGATCCAGCTCCCGCACCCCGCTTACTTCCACGGGGAATGAGAGGAGGACTTTGATGCCTTGTACCTTGAGTACCTCGCCCGCGCTCAATCCCGACGCCGCGCCACCCACGCTTCGCTGCACATGGACCCGCACGGCAGTTTCACAACGCGCGTCCCGCACCACTCCACATCTGTTCCAACTGGTGCCATTCTCGGCGGATCGCAGTCACTCGGTGGATCCAGATCGCTTTCGCCCGTGAGTGGCGAGGCCGGTCCCATGTCGTCCTCGCCGTCGTCGTCAGCTGCTGGTGCAGCAGCAGATCCAACAGCGTTCCGTCGGTATTCGCTGGAAGCAAGCGAGCGACAACGCAGGCGAAAGTCGACTGTGGCGTTGCGCCACTTGCCACTGCTCACGTCCGCGCACGTCATGGCTGGAATCAGCCCGTCACTCGGGTCCATGGCCGTGTCGTCATCGCCCGTGGTGCCCAACGGCGTGCCGTTCATGGGCCAGTATCCAAGCATGGCCGCAGGACTTTCGCCAACCAGATTATCGGCGGGATCGCCGTCGCGCCGTGCCACGTCTCTGACACATCCCGCATTGTGTTCCCCGGGCACGGCATTTCGTATTCGATGAGCTCGCTGGGCAGCGCGTCGCCAATGAGTCCAAGCATGCATGACAGTGTTGCGGGTGCTGCGCCCGGGCAAGGAAGCAGTGTCGGTTTTAGAACAAGCCAGAGCGGCGCAATCGTTGGCGACGAGCGAGTCCCGCCTGTTCCACCGGTACCCAACATGTTTTCGCAAGGCTTTTACATTGCGACCAGAGGACCTCACAGCGGTGGCCCGATGGCCGTGCCTGCAATTGGGTCGCCGATGACGCCTCAACCTGAAGGGCCGTTGGAGCCGGCGTCCACACCTGTGTCTGGAATGAACATGGCAGCGAGGCTGTTGCGCGGCGATGGTGGCAGAGGTTCTGGCAGTAGCAGTCCGCACCGTATCCGCGGCGTCGGATCCGGGGCCGAGTCATCGTGAAGGTACTGGGTAGTGGGGACACGAGCAGTCGGATTGTTGTTTGAAGGAAGATGCCACTTTTTGTTTTTGAATGTTGAATCCGTTTCCTTATGCCCAGTTTTTGTGTGTCAATCATCTGCCATGTCTTCATACGATTAGGATTTTAGACGTGCTCTTGCTTTCAAATCGGCCCAGCCATCCAGGTCTCCATAACTTTGAGTTGTCACACAACGAATCAACGACAATCATGGTGTATGCGAATATCTCGGCTTGCCAAACAACAACCCACGCCTCAAAAGGCCGCCTCACCGCCAGCATCATCATCGTCGCCGCGATCGTCATCGTCGTTCCAATACTTTTCAGCATTGTAATCGTCGTCGTCCGCATCGTCCTCTTCCCAATCGTCATCCTCAATCTTGTTTTCGTCGTCGTCGTCGTCGTTGGCCTCGTCGTCGCCTGCACCGTCGGCGTCGTCGGCACCCATTTCACCCAACTTCATCAGATCCGCCATACTGAGCGACCGCTTTGCGGTTTGCGCTTGGTGATGCGTTTAGTCGGGTCAATAGTTGGGTGGAGTTCCTCGGGGAAAAAGGAAGGTCTGGGTGCAGTGAGTCGAAGTGATTAGGTTGAATGTTGCCCAAATGTCAGGAGACCCCGTTGGAGGAGCAAAACGGACCCAATCCAAGTGAGCTAATCTTTGGCCGATCAACGTCTGACGCACCGCGAGCGCCAGGCTTTTTCATGGTAGAAAACCGGGCTACCACGGGCACGCAGCCTTGTCTGCACGCTTGATCTGCAGGTGATACGCAGACTGCTGCATCTCCGCCAAGAGCGTGTCGGCAATCTCGAGCAACTCTTCTTCGTCGGCCGTCGCCTCTGGTGGCGGATCTACTTGCAATGGCTACACAAAGAGACACCGGGCCGCATCGCGGTTAACAAAAACATTCGCTCCCGGTCCGACATCGGATCACGGAACAAAGACGCATACTGGGTACGGCTCGGGAACACGGCTAAACTCGAATCCGCCCATGGCCGGCCCCGTTCCCGCCAATGATGTGCTTCCCCCAGGAGCATTGTTTCCAAACTGCGGGCGGTCGGCGCCCGGAATGTGTGCAAATTTGGCGCCACGGCCACCGCCGCGCCCGCCTCGTCCTCGGCCGCCGCGACCTCCTGCTCCTCCGCGCGATGACATGGTTGTGGAGAAAGTCTGGGTGTTGGGAGGACTGGGATCAAAGTGTTGTGGGTGTCGTGTGGTACATGGCAAGCAGCTGCATGGTCGTTGATTCTGGAAAAGAACGACCAGAGAAAGCAATAACAAGCTCAGAGGCCAGAGAACACTGAGATGGCACACGTGATCCGTTGCCACAGGCATGGACCGAGCCCTGAACCGCAAATCCATCAACGAGCACATGCCTGCAGACCAGCCTGCAGAGAGAATGGAGGCTCAAGCCAAGACGAGCTGGCAGTTCACATTCCGTAATTATTTGCTTGGGGTACAGACGCTCAAATCTATCGCGGTATGCTGCGGACGTGCATTGGCGCCCGGCCGACGGCTGTTTTCCATGGCACAACTGAACGGCCATTGCTCGTCGACTCTGATTACGGCGGAAGGGATCAAGAACATGAGCCTGGCCAGGTCTGCGCTGCATTTCCAGGCCATCGTCACCAACGTTATTTCGGTATACCCGCTCAGTTCCACTTGGGTCGCTGCGTTGCCGTGCCAGCTGCATCCTGACCATTGACTAGGAAAGGATCCGCCCGGTTCCCACATCTTGCCACTATTGAGAAAGATGCAGGCAGCTGATGGTTAGAATGCGAGATCGGGATTCTTGTTTCGCACATGCACATAAACCTTGCCCTGGTTTTTTGGTCTGCAGGGGCGCAACAGGAGCAAGTTTACAGCCAGTCGACTAGTCCAGTCCTGCAGAGGGCATATGTATTTTTCACTTTGCACGCGTTTCTTTGGGTCCGCAGCTGCAGCTGCCGTCGTCCGCACACCGTGACGCTCGCCAGGGCAAACCGCACCAACCGCTGCCTCAAAAACGCAGACACTTCAAAGACTCGCAATGACCCTCTCACGCACTCAGTCAAGTCCATAAACACCAACTAGTCCATGCATTCTCCGTAAGCAAACACTTCGACCGACACTCAAGCCTTGCTTCTCCTCGTATGTGTCTTCAAATCGTTTGGACCGCATTCGGCCAACACTGGCGGTGGTGATGGACATGGCAGTCGCCTCGCACGTGGGCCGGCCGTCCGCCCTCGCCCATAGTGCTGCACACCAGGCCGCGCACCGCACCCGGTCGACCGTGTTCTGTTCGCTGGCAAGCAATGCTGCCCGGCCTCATGACCACCGCAACCGATGCTGCTTTCTATCGTCCCGAGAACACATTTCTCACCTTTTTCCATCGCCATCTTGATCCCTTGCGTCGCCTTGCCTCATGACAGACATCTATCCTTGCCGCCCGCCACCATGATTGACGCCAAATTCATTTCCGAGGAGGTCGCTGCGCAACTGCCCACCGGCTACGTTCTCCGTGCACTGGACAAGGAGGACTTTGACAAGGGTGTGTGCGTTCACGTTTTCCGCACTGTTGTTGTGCTGTTGTTGCGATGCACGAGATCGCGCGAGCGGGCGGTGGCGGACGAGCAGCGCGTCGTGTGGTGTGGAAGAAGTCGGCGAAAGTTGCAATTGACTTGAGCAGCTGCACCCGACTTCTTGGGACCCACCGCGTTTCATTCGCTTACATGTTTACGTCCACCGGTCGCCCTCTCGCGGTCGCTTTCCTCAACACCTGCCCTGATCCATTCAACCATACATACTCATTCACTCCTGTTTTCCTCTCAGGTTACATGCAATTGCTGGCGCAGCTCACTGTTGTCGGTGACGTTTCCCGCGAGCAATTCGATGGTCCGTGCATTCCGCTTTCTCACTCGGCTGCCAACGATTCCCTGGCCGATTTCTTTCGTGATATTCACCCAGCCGATTGTTCATGATTCAGAGCGGCTCACGTATCTCGCAAAACACAACGACACATACTACCCGCTGGTGATTGAGGACCGCAACACGGGCAAAGTGGTGGGTGCCGGCACTCTTTTCGTCGAGCGCAAGTTCATTCGCGGCTGTGGAATGGTTGGTCACATTGAGGATATTGTGGTCGACGAGAACCAGCGGGGAAAGAAGCTCGGGCTCCGGTATGTTGTGTGTTTCTGCTCGATTCAACGATATGCTCCAAGCTGACTCGCCCAACCCCGTCGTTTGCACTGCAGGATCATTCACGCATTGACACATGTCGGAAAGGTTGCTGGGTGCTACAAGATCATCTTGAATTGCAACAAGGACAATATTCCATTTTACGAGAAGACTGGATTTGCGCTCAAGGTATTTTTTCTCCAATGTTTTCTTGCTCAATTTCGTCCAATCCTGACCCCCTTTTTCGCTTTGCATTGTCAATAGGAGGTGGAAATGGCCAAGTACCTTAACGAGTAAGCAAAGGTGGACTCCTTCCCCATTGAAACCGTGTTGTCTCCATTTCCCTAATTACTGTCTCCACTCCTGAGCCGTCCCCAATCGACAAGGCCGTCGCCTGTCCTTGCACCTCCGTACTTTGCACATTTCTCCTCCTTTTAGTACCCATGATATGAGCCGAAAGCGGTCGCTCGCACGACCCTGACACAATATAGACATCGACCAGTTTACGTTTGATCGACGAGCCTGTATAAGCGAGGTACAGTGACAACACATTCATGAATCATTGCTCATCAGCAGCAGGCTGCCAGAGTGAACTCATGTGATTGACAAAAGAGATATCGTCCCGATTCACATCCCAGTCCCGCCCAGCCATCAACCAACCAAACGCCGCCAAACGATTCTCGGCAATCAAGCGCATAGTGGCCCACTCGGTTTCGGACCCATCGGCGTATCGCTTCCACCCAGGCTTACCTTGGCCAGCCTGTGCTGCATCAGGAATCCCGAAATCGTCGCCCACGGCCTCGTCAATCAACCCATCCTGCAACCCACGCGAAGTGGCATACAGAATCGACACATCAATTTTCTTTGCCATATCCTTGAGCGCCTTGGGCAACTTGGTCAGGTTGTCCTTTGTATCGCACGACGGATCGTCAATTGCCTGCTTGAGCGACAAGAGCACTTGCGCGCGCGCCCGCCAATACCACGCCTCGGCCTTGTTGAGTTCGGCAACCAACTGGGGCTCTGGTCGCAACGTGTGTGCTTGCGACAGAAACCGCTCAATCGACTCCTTTTTCGCGGGGACAATACCGGTCGCGCCCAACAATTGCGGCATCTCAAACCGGTGCGTATGCGCTGGTGCACTGGGGATCAGCCCAAGTGACCACAACAACACGCCAAACGACTCCCAGCGGCCCTCAAGCTCAACCATGGCCGCCATGGCCTCGGCGTGGCCCTCGGCCACGGATCCCAGCGGCTGGTTCAAAAACGTTTTCTCGACCGGTGTGAACGTGAGCATGTGCGCCGAAGCCATCAACGCCTCGTTTGCCTCAGCCACCTTGTCCTTGGTCTGCGCACGGATCGCATCGTTAAAGTCAGGCCGGGCATGCGTGGCGTCGTTGAGCATGTGCTCGAGGCCCCAGCGGGACAGCAGCAAGTGCGAGGCGGCGGCGCGGGCAGCGACCGACGAGGCCGGTTGTAAGCGGAAGCCCTGTGTGGCTGTATTGACGGCAGTGTGGATTGGGCCGTCGACTGTGGCCATGAGGCGAGGGAGGGTGGCGCGGAAGGCGGCGGACATGGCTCTATCCTGGGTTGCTGGGAGTCAATATCAAGGACGGTTACATGGATGAGAATCAGGTAGCACTTGAGCGTTGGGTGCGCTATTGGCCATCATTGGACGAACCATCCCAACAAGATGATCTTCACTGGGTTGAATCGTGCATTGTGCGCGGACATGACGGTGCGTGGGGGTAACCGGAACACCTTAAAGGTAACCGGAATCGGCGCTGGTTTCGCAGTTGTTTATCGACATTGTATTACTGTTTCCTGACTTCAAACAACATCGCCCGGCTCAATGTAAATGTGTATACGTACAGTACCCCAAAACCACCACGCGTTATCAAACACGGGCTGCACCCGCCTTCTTCCTTGTGCCCGAGCGCCCAACTCGGTCCAAATTGATCCTCGTCCTCCTCGTCGCTTTGTTCCCACGCACTTGGTGCTGGCTCCGCCGGAACCGGTTGCGCTACTGCGGCCTCGTCAACTCCCACCGTCAACACGCGCGCCCAAATCTCGGTATGCCTCGCCCGATCTACCCCAAACGGTAGGCAGCTCCGCTCGACCCACCACGTTGCAACGTGGTAGAATCGCCACCCACCCTCGACTGCCGCCTCACGGCGGCATCCAACCACTGTGCCCTCACGCCGGCTAGCATTGGGTTCAGTGGCCAACGGGGCGTACATGCGCTCGAGTCACCAATCGAGCACGTTGACTTGGCCCGCAGAGGACGGGAGCAAAGGAATTTGGGCATCGATTGCGGGGCGAAAACGAACGTTGATACCGCGACCGGTGCCAAAGGTCAAGAAATGACACCTCGCCAGCCCAAACAATGGAGGGAGCCGGATCGGGGAGCACGTGCGGGCGAGGATCGCGGGATACTTCACGCAGAGTCCAAGCACTTCAGTCGCGTGGCGGGATCCGCGAACGAGTCTGGCATGGGCTGGGCCAGGATCCTTGCGATGGCCCACACTCATCGACCCAAAATGCACACATTGTTCTTGGCACGCCTTGAGTGCCGCTTCAAGTCCTGCACGGCACATGGCCACGTCAGACACCTCGCCTTGTTGGCGCAAATCTTGGGCACGTTCGGGCTGCCAAATGCCCGCTGCTCCTTCATGCAACGGACAGATCCAAGGGCCCGCCCGACTCGCCGCAACCACAAACTCCTTGCGCCAAGCGCCGACCTTGTCGTCGCTGAGCAAGCAACAGGTGTTTTGCACTGACCCGAGCTTTCCGCCCGCCGTGACATTGTCCTTTTTCTTCGATGCACGTTTGTTCAAGAAGTATTTACTGATCTCCGAGCCCTGGTACCCTGATGCACATATCACCCTTTTGGCAATCGTCCACGAATGCATGCTTCGAGTATCGCTCCTCTTGCAAATCAGCATCGATGAACTCAGAGGTTCGGTGTGGCGAGGCCAGTCCATGCCCGTCCGGCTGGGAAACACATTCATCGACAGTGCACCCCACCAGATTTGCAGCACAAACATTACATTGGCGATGAATGTGAATTGGAGCGCAATGTCCCATAGCCGGTGGGAGCGAGCAAGCTGCGAGATGCGTGCAAGTTCGCTGGCAAGCTTCGTCCGCGTCACGTCAGATCGACGGGCCATTGTAACCACATGTGTGGGCGCAACATATCGTAAACGAATCGTGGTGAAAATTCCGATGAAATTAATGCAACTGCGAGACATGAGAGCACTCGCTGCATTTGCCATGAATTGCCTGTGACATCCGTCAATACCCGAATACTCCAAGAATGCCCGTTTGGTAAGCCGTCGACACTGCCTCCAAGTCCATCGCACATCTTGCCGTCCGTTTCAATGGCCTAACACAACGCTCTCACAGCAAACACTTTCTGCGCGGCAATTGCCGCTTTGGCAAAAACTGCCGCGACGAGCATCCGCCGCACATGGACCCTCGCGGGAACAGTGGCAGCTCTGGCTACTCGTCGTCGCCACATGCCTTTCAATCATCGAACCGCTTCAACCCATTGGCAAACAACAACAACGGCAACTACAACAACAATAATCGATCCCGTCAAGGAAGCGGCGGTGGAAATGCCGAGCAATTAATCGACGAGCTTCCAGACCCACGCTCGGCTGAAGTCCAGTGCGTATACTTACCTCAATCCTTGTTGATCTTACACACAAACTATACTCACCGGTACAACCGATCCTAGGGCAATGATCGCCGTCATTCGAAAAGATCTGACCGAAGAGAAGCCGCAGTGGCCCTTCACCTCGTACGGCGCGCAAGATGTACCATGCTTGGCGAAACACCTCGATCAATCGCCCGAAGAAATTCATATGATGTTTTTGATGGACCCGCAACGTGCCGTACGCACCGCACCCACGCTCTCTCATTCACTCCGCTTTCTCGATTGACATGCGTCTCACCGTTGGCTCGCGTGGCGCCAATAGATCCGCTTCGTCAACGATCACATGGCCAAATGCAAAGCCGAGTACAACAAGATTTTCGACCATCTTCAACCATCGGCTCAACTGTTTGTGCGCGCGAAGCGCATTCTCGACCACAAGAGGCAAGAGGTGGCCGAGGAGGAACGGCGCACAGGCGGTTTCTTTGCTGGGCAACAACAGCCGCACCGTCCACCGGAGCAGAGGGAAACGTTATTTGGTAACGGTGATGGGGGATTTGGTGCAGGATCGTCGTCATTTGGCGGTGGGCAGCAGCAGCAGCAGCAACAGCCGGGATCTTCAGCGTTCGGCCGGCCATCTGCATTTGGAGCACAGCAGCAGCCGTCAGTATTCGGCGCTCAACCGCATCAATCAGCGTTTGGTGCCCAAACCCAACCATCCGCATTCGGCGCCCAACAGCAGTCGACCGCATTTGGTGCGCAGCAGCAACAGCAGCAGCCATCACAATTTGCAAACCTGCAAAGGCCATCCGCTTTTGGTGCCCAGCAAGAAGCATCCCCATTTGGAGGTCAATTGCAGGCTTTGGCGTTTGGCGGCAACCAGCAACAGCCGTCGCCTTTTGGTGTCCAGCAACCGCAGCAACCCAACCCCTTTGGCGTCCAGCAGCCACAACAGCAACCGAACCCATTTGCGCTGCCGCAAGCACAACCATCCAGACTCGGTGCAAGTCAACCACAGCAGCAGCCGTCTGCCTTTTCCAACGGCCCCTCTGCTCCTTCAAATCCGTTCGCCAACGGCCCTCAACAACAGCCATTGGGATTTGCCAACCAGCAACAGCCGTCGCCATTCGGTACTCAATCACAACAACAGCAGCAACCTCAACAACCATCGCCATTCGGTGGCCAACCGCCGGCGCAAGCCGCTTCCGCGGCTCCATTTGCCCAACCGGCGACCGCTGCACCTAAAGCAAATGGATTTGCATCCGCCCAGCACCATCTGCCCGGTACCGCTGCGCCTTCGGCTGCTGCAAGCGCCGAAGAAGACAAGTCTGGTCCGTTTGGCTTGAGTGCTCAGGATTACCAGGCGCTGTGTGCGCCGAAGTTTGAGCTGGGTCGGATTCCAGTTGGTCCGCCGCCGAAGGAGCTGTGTTAGTGTTAGTGAGCAGAAGTAAATGTATGAATGACCATCACCGAACAGTCGTGTGAACAAAATGAGTGTATATGTATCCTCCAACAGTGGCCTGGTTAAAACTTACTAGTCAAACGTGTCGTCTACAATCCGAACTCGGTAGTTATTCTAACAACTCGACCTCCTCAGCTGCACCTGCCCTCCCCCCACCCACCCTCACAAACCCTGCCTCACCCACGCCCTCTCTCGTAACCCTCCACCTCCTAACGCCCTGCGCCACAGCCCACACTAGAAATCCAAAACTCATCCACACAACCAGCACGCCCACACGCATCGGCTCGTTGATCACCGCTACACTCACCATCCACACGCACACGGCAACAAACACCACAGGTGCTGCCAAGTTGACCTTGAAGGGCCGCTCAGCGTATCGCCACGTCGGGCTCGCGTACCGCAACACAATGACGGCAAGTGCCGCGAGCCCGTAAAACAGGTAGGATGCAAACGCGTACCAGTGAATCAATGTCACCAGATGTGTCGAGAGGACCAAGGGCACTGCAAGCAGGAATTGCAAGGCAAGGGCGCGCGTTGGCGTGTGGCGCGTTGGGTGCACGTGTGCAAAGAGGCCCGGGAGGTGGGATTGTGAAGCAGCCGCAGTGATGAGGTGCGAGCCAGTGTAGAGGGACGAGGCGAGCGCACCAAAGGCAGATGTCACAATGCACAGGGGCAAGAGAATTGTGCCGAGTGAGGTGAGCCGGCCGAACTCGGCCACCATGCCGTGGTTGGACGTGGACAGGAGCGTCGTGGAGGGGATCACGATCAGGTAGGCCACGTTGGTTAGGAGGTAGCAAAGAGTGACGAGAGTCACGGACGTGAGGATGGCTAGCGGGAGGGTACGTGACGGTTGCATGACCTTTTCGGTCACATAGTTGAGGTTGTTCCTTCATTGGAAGGCGGGAAGTGAGTCAAGGAGCCAATGATGTTGAAACAGAAAAATGAGGCAGTCATCATACCATCCGTCAAATCCCCAAAGTGCAGCTTGCAGCGCAAGCAATATCGAATGCTGTGCCTTTGCATCCTGAATCCCGGTCGTCGGTGTCTTTGCAGCACCTCCATCTCCCGTACTTGCTGCTGCTGCTGCCGCCGTCTGAATCGGCTGCGCAGACGATCCTCCAGCTGACGCACCCACGACCAACGGGCCCAGCCCAGTTCCCTTGACCAATACCCACATGCCGGCGCCACAAATCAACGCCAGAGCAGCGACTTTGGCCGCAAAGAAACTTGTTTGAGCGCGATTCGCCAATCTCGGCGATACCGCATTCAATGCCGAGCCCAGCGCCAAGCACACGAGCGCAATGATGCGCTCCACGACCACCTCGCTATCACCCGCCTGTCCATCGACAAATACAATGCGGCACGTGTACTGGGCGGCAGTGGCCGCCAAAATGGCCGCCGTGCCCGACTTGAGCAACGTGACCGATGTCCAAATGAACGCTAGTGCGGGTAACCTGCCATACGCCTCGAGCAAGTACGCATACTCGCCGCCGTTGCCCGTGATCATGGTCCCAAGCTCGGCATAGCACAAGGCGCCAGACATGGAAAGCAGGCCGGCCACCACCCAGATCCAGGTGGACGCAGATGCGGATTCCGTGTAGGAGTATATGGGCCCAGGCGACACAAAGATGCCAGAGCCAATCATTGTTCCGACAATGACGGATATGCTTTCCCAGAGCCCAAGCCCATTGCCCTGTTCCTGGTCGAGCTCGAGCTGGTCTCCCGTGGGCCGCAGTTGGATGGCGGCAGAGTGCGAGAAGAGGTCAAAGGAGGAGCCCGACGAGGATGAGGAGCGCCGCCGAGGAGGCGATCGGGCGCGGGCGCCGCTGCTGGTGCCAGCCGCGTTGAGTGTGGGAGGGTCGGCGGCTACGGCAGACAGGCGGGGCGAGTGTGAGGTGGAGATGGAGGATGGCGAGTGGGGCGGAAGAATGTGGTTCTGGTCGTCCGAGTCGGCGTCGTCGTGGTCATCAGAGTGGTGGTGAGGGTTGGTGGTGGCGATGGGTTTGAAGCCGAGGGCGGCGGGCGGCTGCTGTTTTGATGGTGGCGGCATATTGGTGGTAGTGAGGGTGCAATGCTGTGGGTCACTCCAGTCGTTCCGTCACTGTAAGGCGATTCATGATTCATGATTGATTGATGGGGACTCGAGCTCGACCGTTTGGATATCATCATTGCAATTGGAACGATTCGGTCACGTCACGTCACCACACGATCGCTCACGCTCACCGTGACCTGTGACGGCTCCACACACGCAAAGACACCTGCCTGGACACAAAAATGCACGCTGGCGGCTCACATTGGCTGCAATGGAAACATGCAGCGTACACACGATGTATGTTCACGATGGTGGTCCAAGTCTTTTGGGCTGCAAGGCGACTGACACAGAGGTATTTGAATACATGACAGTGGTGTTACAGCGACACAGAACACAACAGCCAAAAGAAGGGCCTTCATCCGAGCCAGTCTACAGCCCCACCACCTCACATCCTGCGCAAGTGGCACACAATGTGGAATGCTGCCACCAACCCGACCACGAGATGCAGCCCACTCACCATCCTGTCAAGCCAATACTCACTATCCTCGCTCGATATCAGCGCGGGAACCACCATGCCAAACGCCGACCAAACCGAACTTGCAAACACAATCGTCGCCACCACGAGCGTATCCGCCAAGCCAAACCACGCAGTTACCTGTTCCCACGACTGTGCCTTTGCCCGCCGTCCGAGAAGCACCATGGTCGCCAACGATGCCGGCTCCAGCACCAAGAATCGCGTCGTATCGAATCGAGGAAGCGTCACCATCGCCCCGCGATACATGGCATGACACAGTACCCAGGCCAACGGGGACGCATTGAATAGAAACAAGCCTTGGCGATTCACACTGACGGTGGCCCACTTCTTGAGCCGCATTTCCTGCACAAGCCAAGTCACGAGCAGAACGCAGTTGACGCGATGGAGCTGGCCACGAAGCGTGTCACCCGTGTGCAAGAAAAACATCATGGCAATGTTCCCGAGCACGGCTGCGTTGATGTACTGTGTGAATACAGGCAAATAGTCGTGCCGGCGGTGTGCGGGCAGGAGCGAGTAGGCAACCAAGGATCCAAGTCCGAGTGGCCAAACACCAATAAGTTTGATGAGGGAGCCAAGGTCCGATAGCGTTCCATGGTGTGTTGCCGCGGCGAGCGCAAAGTGAAGACATGATGCAATTGTCGTTGCAAAGATGACCGCGAGCAAAAGTCGTCCCGAGCGTTGCCAGAGCCGCCACACGACAAGGATGGCGGCAATCAAGGACAAGTTGATGATGGGAACTAGAGTCGAAGTGTCCATACTTGAGTGCTCGTGCTAGGGTGACTTGGCTTCATGGACAATCGAGAGAGGCACAGAGTGGATACATGTAAAGAAAGTCGTTTCCGGCCGGTCCAGGCCTTGAAGGTGAGTGATGGCGGCTGGTGGAGCCTACTGATTTGGTTTTCAATGGACAAGGTTTTTTGGATGGTCGCGACAGAGATCACAATCACTCGCTTTGCTTCAGAGTCGCCGCTCTTTCGTTGCTGGTGCATGCAGGAGGATGGACCGGCCGGGTCGAGGCCAGAGACTAATGAGTTTGAAGTAAATAGTTGAGTGTTTGGATCGAGTAGTCAAAGTACCTTGTCTCACAAAGCGCCGACATGCGTTGTGGACTCAGCACCGGCGCCACCGCCCAAGCACGCCTCGCCCTGGGACACTGGGCTGCACCCCCGCTGGTTACGTTCTGGCTGACTCTCAAAGTCGGACATCATGTACGAGCATGTATGCCCGCGTCAAGTCCATGTCCCTGTATAGGGTCAGGATGAATAAATACACAGGTTCTCTTAGCCATAACAGCCACCGCCATATAGCAAGAGCGGGCAACGGCGGCTCTGGTCTATCTACTATTAACACTCATCATCGAGGACTTTACGGCTCGATCCGGGGTGCAACAACCTCACTTCTTCCCAGCTGAGCTGGGCGAAAGCCCTCGCACGCTCGAATCCTGCCCACGTTCCATCCTTTTTCGTTCCCACGCAAGCTCCACCTCAGCTCGAGCTCTAGTACTACCAATTATACATGCACCCGCCGCCGTTAACGCCAACCGCCCCCACCAGATTACTCTAAGCACTTGACGTTTTGATTCATTTACCACTACCATGAACATCACCGAGCGCCAAGCTGCCAGCCTTGTCCGAGAGGTGCGCCAACGCCAACGACACTCGCTCATGTCCGCCATGTTTACTCGTGCTGATCACTCGAATGAATGCCATCACCTTCACGGGACACATGTATACAGTTTCTTGACTGCTCCAACCTCACCGACACCTTGACCACCTTCAAAACCGAGTACGCGGCCCGGGGCCATACATTTTTACCGCTCGCGTCTGCCAAAGCCACCGTGACCTCGGCCGATATCAAGGCTTCGCTTCTCAAGCATTTCAACCATGGAGAACGTGGTCAGTTTTTCAACTTGTGGGACACCCACATTCCCGACGGCACGCGCAATGGACCGGATGCCATGAGACTCGAGTTTTATACCAGCATTCATTTTGCCATCTTTCCCGCCAACAAGCATGTGGAGCAAGGCGTGACCAAGGTACATTGCCGTAGACCTGCCAACCGGTATGTGGAAACGAGATCTGACTTGGGCAGCATTGGGTACAGCTTCCAATATCGTCAACACTGGATACTTTTAAAGCCTTTCTCGAAACCCGCGGCTCCCAACTGTCGCAGACTGCAGAGTTCTTGCCCTACTACGCGTTACCATACATGCCCGATCCGAGTTCCCACCCGACCTTTGCAGCTCTATTCACTGTGCGTCGCATCCATCAAGTCTTGCTTACTCTGCAACCGAACTGACTGCTTTCCATCATCCGAGCGTATTAGAAAGACTGGCTCACCGACCTCCGCACCCGCCTCACGGCCTTTATCGACACCAACGTCCACGTCCACGTCCCCTCGCGCCTCTCCGACATGATTGTCTCCATGGAAGAACTCAAGGCCAAAGACATTCGCCTGCTAAAACGACACCAGGTGCTTCAAGCAGACTACCACAACTTGCTTGCAATCGCGTCCGAGCTGATTGGCGCGCTCGCCAATTCACTCAATGGACAGCGCATTTCGCAAGAATATGTCGCTGGCGTGCTCGAGAGGATGCAGGCGTTGAGGAAGAACTCGTCCATGTCTGGCAATGGTGGGACAGGTACCGGACATCAAGGGAGCGGGACAGGTGGAGGCGGCCAGCAATTTGGGCCAAAGTACTTGAATTATGAGGCGATCAAGAGTTTGTTGGCGAGCCATGACGGTGGGGCAAACGGGGCAAGGACCAAGGTGGTGCTCTTGCATGCTTTGCGCCAGGTTCGTCGCATTTCCGATATCTTATGTCTCTTGTAATTGTTCCCCACCTCACCTACTTCCTACTTCTATGACGACAGCGTGCCATCCATCAACCAACAGCGCAGCACCAGAGACTCGTCATCAAGACCTTCATCGATTACGATCTGCTACACTTCCACTCGACTGCTCACCAGCCACTTCTCGACCTCTTTACCAACTCACACCATCCAGCGCTCAAAGACCAGGCCGCCAAGTTTGCCAACTTGCTTTGCAGCTACCACGTTGGCCGCGCCTACTTTACCCATCAGCACGAGCATGCCTTCCTGAAAACCATCCTGGCCGCCCTCAAGACCGCCGACCGACCAACGACCCACCACCACTGCCTTGGCATTCTCGAAAAGCTGTCGCTGCGGCGGTCCGTGCAAAGCTACCTGATCCTCCAAGCCGACATGATCCAATATCTGGTCGTGAGCGTGCTTCCCGATGCACAAGACCAGCTTGCCGACGCCACGGTCGTGTATGCCGTCGCCTTGTTGCTCAACTTGTGCCAGCGGACCGCAGGCAAGAGGCGGATTGCGCGTGAGGCCGACCGTGGAAAGCTCTTGGACGCTGTGCTAAAGCAGTTGGCAAACTTGTTGGAACATGCTGAGCCGCTTGTCAAGAGTTATGTGCATGGCATCTTGTTTACGCTGGCAGACGTGCCCGTGATTGCCGAGCGGGCTAAAGAGATGGGGTTACCAGAGATGATTGGGTACATTCGCGAGTCCATGGCCAAAGGGGGTGGCGCTGGCATGCAGGACGATGTGCTTGTGCGGCAAATGGATCGGTTGTTGGCCAAGTTTCGGAAGGGTGGGAACGCGGGTGCGTGGGACACCGAAGAGTTGACGGGATCGGACGATGACGAGGCAGATGACGATGGGGAGGAGGAAGTTGAGGAGTGTGACGCGGGTGAGGAGGCGGATGCGTCAGCAGAGCTGGGGGGCGAGGCCGGCGCTGGAGATGAGGCGTTGGGTGAGGAGTTTTTGAGACAGTTTGCCGCACCAGATAGTCGGTCGCAGGGCAAGTTGGTGCCTGCCAAGCCCGTTGTCAAGGTATGCATGTCCACGTTTTTCACTCTGGCAATTGTCGACGTTACATACTGACCTTGGGTGTGTAAAAATTCAGCAATCAAACCCTGGGCATGACTCGCAAGCATCGACCAATGTCATGGACCAGCTTCGGCGCCAAGTCTCGGACGCGCGGGCGGCTGCAGCGGCAGGCAGTAGCAGGCCATCGTCTGCTGGCCGCCTTCCAACTCCACCGACGAGCGGCTCGATGGGTGGCGGGCTCATGGCTTCTCAGTCTTCCCCTCCAGCTGCGGCTCGCCGCCCAAGCTCGACCGCACGCACCAGCAGCCCACTGGCTCGCCCTCCGAGCGTTGGTCCCGGGAATCCGATAGAATCGCCGCTCACGCGATCAAGAGCAGTCAAGGTCAGCCAGCCGGGCGGGATGGTCGGAAGTTCGCTTATCCGAGACGAACATTCAACCTCGCCGCTTCCGCCGCCACGTTTAAAGGATGGCCGCGAGCTGGGAAGGCAGGAGCTGATCGAGTACACGGGCGCGTTTTCGACGCGCACGAAACTGGCAAGGACCCCTCCAACATCGTCCACATAGAATGAATTGGTTGCCGTGAAAACAAGTGCATTTCATATTGTTTTGGATTACCAATTGCTATCGACCGTTCTCTTGTCTCTATTAATGAATTTCAGACATCAACGGATGGCTTCTCGCGAGCGTCAGTGGGCCGGCACCCAAGTGCATTCGACGGACGTGGGTGTGGCAGTGAGTGGGAGGGAAATGGGTGCAACACAGCCAAGTCCTATGGGTGGCGTTGTGTTCGCTTCACCCGTCAAGCTAGTCACGCTCGAACGCCTCAAATGTAAGCATTGCCTTGGGCACAAGAGCACTCAATTGCTGCACAATCGCTGAGCTTCCCGTCCGCTCCACTGTTCGGCTTTGGCCGTGTGTGGGTCGTGCGTTATGTCAGGGGTGACTGCCAGTGATGAAGGGTCGTCGATCCATCCAGGCGAGGGAACATGTTGCGCGATGGATAGATGTACTCGAACATCACCGGTTACAACTGAATGACTTCAATGGATTCAGGCATTTCACATTCGGCAATCTCTTTTCTATGACTCATCTGCCCAGCGGTCGACTCTTGTGGACTACAGTTTGACCCCATCGACGAACCAGCAACCCAGGCAAGTGTGGCGCGCATCCGCCCTCGAACAGTACCGCCATCATTCGAATTCGTCCAGGCTGGTTCACCAGGAAATAATCGCCTCCCGGGTATCTGTATACAATGTCAAGCTCTCCAGTTGAAGGCATGCCCGGCGGCGCAGTATCGCCAACGACCGCCGCGTCGACGTCGACGAGCATGCTCCATTGGCCGCGTCTCAACTTGCGTGACTGCTTGGTTGACCCGCCATCGCTCCGCAAAGGGATCGAAGATGCCGAAACGGCGGTTTCCCGATATGAATCTCTATTGCGATCGCTTGTCAAGGTTTCCAAGTCAAGCCTCGAGGCTGCGCGCAGTAAGTTTTGACCTGAATCGAGCCAATGTGCCATTTGTCATCATTGACGCTGACGATTTTATCGGACTCGTCACTCGCCACCTGTCACTCCTTGATTAGATTCCAACGAAAAGCAACGTCAATTCACGGAAGAACTCATTCGAGTATCGCGGATCGTGTCAGACGGAGAACCCGAATTCGATTCATTCCTGTCCCGGCTCGACGACGAGCTGACCATGTATCGCGAGATGCACGACCAATTTGTTCGTTTTCTTTCCGCAGGCTCTTGGTCTTCAATGATCTCAGGCGCTTACATACTTCGTTCCTGTCTTTCTCGTGTGGAAATGTCCTGCTGACAGATCAGCCTCACGCAACACGTTTTCATCGAGGCCGTGGAGGATTTTCTTGCAACTCACATCGTGACGCTCAAGGTGCGTCCTGATCATGCTGCCCGTGCCACAACAAGCGTCTTGATTCCTGGTTGTATTTCCGCCATTACTCGGAATCGCTTAGGACGCGAAAAAGAAGTTTGAATCCGCGAGCGACTCGCTCGACTCTGCCCTCGACAAGTATCTTGGTAAGAAGCACGGTGACTCTAGCATCCCCGAGAGTGCCCGAGATGTTGCAGACGCGCGGCGCTCCTTCCACGAAGCCTCCCTCAACTACTGCGCCCGTCTCAACGCCGTACAGGTTGTGCGCAAAGTCGAGCTCATGACGCGATTGTACGAATGGCTGGGCATCACCAATTCGTTCAATTCCCAAACGCACAATCTGATGCGCCAGCTCATGAACCCGCGCGTCGCCACGTTTACGGCAGCCGCCAACAAGCTGCGCGACGAGACGTCACGTGAGGCCGCGGCCATGGATCGCCTCAAGACTCGATTGGTTGAGGCGTATGCAAATACGTACAATCCCATGAATAAGGGCATTTTTGGTACGTATGCTGGTTCTCTGCCTGCTGATGTTTTTTTCCTGATGGAGTAGAGGGCCCCGCTCATGCTTGTTGCCGTCGCCGTTGCTCGCGTACAGATACCATCAAGGCCGCCACGCTCTCAACCGCCGCTGCATCCTCGGCCAACGCGACCCCATCCGGATCTCCTTCCATCCGCCCTGCTTCCTCGCCAATTCCTTCGAGCCCGCTTCCGTCATCGGGACCGATTGGTTCATCAAACGCCGATCCCGCAGGCGAATGGACCGTAGTCGATGCCGAACCAGTACTCAAAGCTGGATACCTGCTGAAAAAGAACCAAGCTCAACGGATGCGCGTATCGTGGTCACGTCGCTACTTTGTGATACGAGGCGAGTTGCTGGTGTACCAGCAGCGAGACAAGGACACGGAGCCTGTCGTGGCTGTGAATTTGAGTACGTTGCTCCTTTCCTTGACGTGACCCACAAACCGCCGTCAAGTCCTTGCTGATCTCATTAGAGTCACTCGACGATTTTAGGGTTGAGCACCGTCAAGCCATGCGACCCGACAACCGAGCGCCGATTTGCGTTCCAGATTATTTCCAACTCAAAGTACGCCCCTTGGCTCATGTATTGGTCTCCTCATCATTCCAACTGACAAGCTGGCTATGCATGTGTAGAACGTACATTCTGCAAGCCGAAAACGAGGAAGACATGAATTCATGGATCGACTCGCTGCAAAAAGCCATCGGCGGCGCCCTGCAATCATCCAACCCGCCTTCGTCGCATGGCCTCGGCAAGTCTGGGTCCAAAAAGGAAACCTTGTCGTCCGACGTTTCGCCCGCCATTCTCGAAGCGAACCGCGCCATGGAGGAGCAAAAGAACATTGTGTCACGCATCCGTGGCGTCTCCGGTAACAATGTGTGTTGCGATTGCGGTCACGAAGATCCCGAATGGGCGTCCATCAACTTGGGTGTCGTTCTTTGCATCGAATGCTCGGGGATTCATCGCAGTTTTGGCACGGCCGTGTCCAAAGTCCGGTCGCTCATCTTGGATAAATGGGACGCGGACATGGTGGAGTGCATGTGCAAGCTGGGCAACAACAAGGTCAACGCCGTGTACTTGCGGTTGCTTCCCGACAATGTCAAGGCCCCAGGCATGGCGAGCAGCGCCGATCGGGCGACTCGTGAGGCGTGGATCAAGCGCAAGTATGTGGCCAAGGAGTTTGTTTCTCGTGATGGGGTATTGGCCACATTGGCGGGAGCAACATCGGCAGTCGAGTCAAATGGGCCGCCGTCGTCGCATGAGGCGTTCTGGGATGCGATCCGGGCGGGCGACCTGTCGCGTGCGCTCGCGCTGTACACGGTGGGCGCCAGCATTGATTGGCAGCATCCGACACACGGGTACCGTACAGCGTTGCACGAGGCTGTGCGTAATGGGGATTCCGTCGCGTGCGAGTTCCTTCTTCAGTGGGGATGCAACGTCAACATTCAGGACAAGGAGAATTGGACGCCGTTGCATTATGCGGCCGATACGAGGAACAACCAAATGGCGCATCGCTTGGTCAGGCGTTGCGGAGCGCAGTGGGATTTGAAGGATACGCGGGGCAGGGTGTGTATTGGTTCACCTTCTTGATACGCTGAGGTTTCGCTGACAAAGCCTCTCACTTGATTCATAGACCCCACTCGATATTGCAACTGTCAAGGAGGACCCACTCATTACGACCATGCTGCGCCTCGTTGCCCTCGACCCAAATGCCGCCGGCTCCAGGTTTGGCATCTCAGAGGCGCTGAGCGACACCAATGCCAAGGGTCCCAACAGCGCCACGTCGCCGGGCGTCCAGCGCAAGCCGGTTCCCGGCTCCACCTCACTCGCTCCATCATCTTCTGGCCTCTCAGCGACGACGGTCGAGATTCCGTCTTCGTCCGCCATGTGGTCGTCGGGTGCCCACTCAGATCCCATTTTCGCCTCGGCGGCTGGTCGCGACACGGGATCTCCGCATTCCGTGAGTGGCAATAGTGGTGGATTCTTTGCTGCTCCGGTTTCAGGGCTGGATGATGGCGGATTTGGTTCCCTCCCACCGACAAGCACAGCATCAGGACCACCAGCGACATCCGCGTCGACTGGATCCACGCCCGGATACGGGACAGGATCGATGGCTTCGTCGAGGGTTGCCGATGGACTGGAAGAGAACCCGTGGGGATGAATTCCATTGGTATGAATACGTGGTGAATGTGGCTATTCTTCAAACTTAACCCGGTCGGGTCAGAGACCATTCACTTGATCGTTTCTTTGCAATTCATGTTGATGCATCAACTTTTCGCGAGGCAACCAAAGACAAGAATCTCTTGGGTCAGGACGTGAATGCGGTTGTGTGCCTGAAACTTGGCCAAGAAATTTGAGCATGGAGTCCAGCGTCGTTGAACGTGGGATATAGATCGAACGGGGCACTGATGCATGCCGCTACACTGACCACGTCAAATGGTACATGTTAAGTTTGCCCCAAACCGCTTCGTGGAGGAATCAACGCGTCACGCCAACAGCATGACGTTTGTGTATGGCCTCCAAACAAACACAGCCGGCTTTCCCTCTCCGGAAATCTCAAGGACCCAGTGCAACGGCAAACTATTCAAGAACTGTTGCCTTTTGGTTTCGAGCACCCTCACTGTACTCTCGATGCAACGAGGTCCTTCATGCTCACGCACCCAGTTTAACCTCAATCCGCCCATACGTGCAAGAGCACGAGCAGCTAAACCATGAATCATTTGATATCAGTACTGCTTGCAGTGCCCTTGCTTTTCGCTGGCGCCGGCGCGTTACGTGTCCAGGTCGTCGTCACAAATGATCGTATGACATGTCTCCGTTCTATGTTCTATGTTATGTTGGCCTCGACGTTCCCACTCACTCGTTCACGCCACCGTCACGCAGCCGCTACCAACCCTTATGCCAATATGGCCGTCCAAGGATGTCAGCAAATGGCAGCCCGCAATTCCAGCATAGTTTGTACGACGACGATTCACCGGGAATCCACTGACGCCACAGTGCTCATGGCCGATTGGAACCAAACCATGCTCACGGCGACGGATGACGTGTTTTTCGGCGTTTCTCCATTCATGGGATCCGTCCTCGAGCAGTTGGCCCCAAGGTTTCCGAGCAAGGTGTTTTCCGCCATCGACGCTGTTGTTGAGAAGCCCGGTGAGAACATCAATGGGCTGATCTTTGCCGAGGATCACGCAGGATACTTGGCTGGTGCACTTGCGGGCGTCTTTACACAGAACAAAAAGGTTGGCGTTGTGGCTGGGATTCCGTTACCCGCACTCAAGCGGTTTGTCAATGGGTACCACAGCGGAGTCTTGAGCGTGTGCCCGACGTGTGAAGTGTACCATACGTATTTGCCATCGTTTGGCGATGCAGTGATGGGACGAGGAGCGGCAGATGCGCTCATTGCCAAGGGCATTGATGTCCTCTTTGGCGCGGCAGGATTCACCGGCAGTTCGGCAATCTTGCATGCGGCTGGGCGTGGCATTTGGGTCATTGGCGTTGACGCAGATGAGTCGCTGACGACGTTCCGCGGCCGTCGCGAAATCGATTTCTTATTGTCGTCGGCTCTCAAAAGGGTGGACGTCGCAGTTCAAACCACAATCGAGTCAATTATTGCCGGAAAAAAGGGCGGATACAACGTCGTATTGGATTCCGCATTGAGTACGGGTCTTGTCCTGTTTGCGCCTCAAGTTGACCCGCAATCCTGACAGGTGTCACGATTAGATGGCCTCAGCTTGGCTTCCTTCAACTCCACGCCCAACCGTGACTTTTCGACTGGCGTTTCGGTTTCCATGAAAGGATCCGACTCATGCGAGTCAACAACGTTCTCTTCGCGGTCAAATGTGCTCAACCTCGTCCAATCCTCGCTGCAGCGAAAACTCGTCTTGACCAATGTTGTCACCACAAGTGGCGACAAGCAACCCTTGGCGGCACCGGCCAACAAGACATGGTACGATGTAGTTGCCTTTGGCGAGCGTTCCAAAGTTCAGTCAAACATGCAGGGCCATGCGACTGTGCATATAGGCAAGAACCAGCTGCTCACTTTTGGCGGGCAAACGGCGTTTGGAGAGTTTCCCAACGACGTTATGCAACTTGACTTTGACGCTTTCGTTTGGACCAAGATTTCATTGGCAACGTCCACTGCCCCAACTGGTCGCATGTTCCATTCCATGGCGTTTGATGAGCCAACCAACAAAATCTTTGTCTATGGCGGGCAAACGGCAGGCGCCGGCGTCTCAAGTGAGAATTGGGTGTATGATGTGATGGCACGCTCATGGACGCAGCTCAATCCGCCGAGAGCACCAGGAGCGCGGACCAACATGGCGTTTGCGATCACGGGTAGAACCATGTATGTGTTTGGCGGCATCGACTCGGCTGGCGCCCTCTTGGGCGACTTGTGGGCCTTTGATATGAGCTCGTCCACGTGGAACAGGCATGTGTGGGACTCTCCTGCCGCTGTGAGCCCTCCACCTTTGCAACACGCTTCGCTGGTGGCTGTCAACTCGACCATGCTTGCCCTCTATGGCGGAACTCTTCAAGGCGGCGCCTACTCGGCCACATTGTACAAGTATGACATTCCCACAAGCTCGTGGTCCATTCACAAGGCTCCGGGTGAATCTCGCCTCCCGCCGGCCGAGCGGATGCGCGCAGTTGCTGTCGACAAGCGACGTGTGCTGTTTACTGGCGGATTGACGGCACAAGGTCTCAGCAACACGACTTGGGTGTGGAAGCTCGATGAGAATGTTTTTGATCCTTCGGCATATGGGCCGTTACCTGCTGGCTTACACTCGCACTCGCTCGTCACATTCAATCAGTCTGCGCACGCGGGAGCTTGTGTGTGGGACCCGATTCCCATTTTCACGTTGTGCACCAAGCAGACTGTACCGGCAGTTGTGGCGATCTCGGGTGTTACCAACCGGCCAGGCGGAGGTCTGCTCGTGTCGTGGGCACATTCAGACCCACTACCGCCGCCTGTAGGAAAGCTCGATATCGGTCTTCGGCTGGCCATGGTTTCATTCAATGCCATTGGTCTCGCGACTGCGCTCTCCCTCATACTCTTCACCGTCAAACATCAAAAAGTGCCCGTAGTCAAAGCCGCCAACCCAAACTTGTCCATTATTTCCTTGATTGGAGCGGCCATGGTTCACTTGGGCATCATGACCAGCTCATCCATTGACGAGGGCCGCACAGCCATGATGCTGACAGCGTTCCTCCTTGGTGGCGGATACACTCTCATCTTTGCTGCCATCATGGTCAAGAATGGTCTCATTTACTTGTGCGTTTACCCCTTTCTGAATCCTTTCCGATCTCGTTTCGGGTTCCCCACGACGCTCACGGTTACAATGTAGCATTTTTGCCTCAAAGACCCGTTTCAAGGTCCGGACGATGCATTTGCTCTTCATATGCGCGTTTGCACTTGGCCTCCAGTCTCTGCTGGTCGCCCTGTGGTTCCGCTTCGATACAAATCCCATTGTCACGTTGACTGTTGCGGGCGTCAAGTGGACAATCAATGCCTACAACCAGTCGTGGCTCATCCTGTGCGCAATGCCTGTTGTGATACTCACCGTCTTTTCCGTCTTTGTCTCTTACAAGGTACGGAATTTCTTTTGGGTCAGACACTTGATTTGCCGATGACATGTCTGACACGTTTCGGCCCGCTTCCGTTGCAGATTCGCCACGTCCGTTCTGATTTCAATGAGACTCAATATGTTGCTATCGCAACATATCTGATTGCCATGGCGCTTTTGGTTATTACGCCAGTCATGCTCCTCTTGGATTCACCCTTGGTTCAGTACATCATCACGACTGTCCTGGTTACCATGACGACCATGGCCGTCCAGGGGCTATTCTTTGCCAACAAGGTGTCGGCCGTTTACGTGAAGACGTTCACGACCGATAACCAAGTCGGAGCCATTAGCTTGACCCCGTCGGGGCTCCAACAAGGGACGACAAGCGGTGTGACAGCTTCCTCCAACGTATCCGAGACCAGCAACGCGTCGACAGCGTCTGGCGGACCGAGCGACGACGCGGGTGGACTGTGGTGCAAATACTGCAAGCAAAAGATTCGCGTTGCTGGCGGCAGCCGGCACAGCTCGAGCCACAAACCAGGAAAGAAGTTGTCCGAAGTTGGCGGCAAAGGCGCGACTCGCACTCGTGAGTTGTCCACTCTGTCCCCGACTGGCCGGTGAAGAAATCGTTGAGTCGTTCGGCCTCTGTCTCTGACTGGGTGTTTCCTTTGCGCTCACGCATTTCCCCACCCAATGACAGTAGCTGCATGATCCCTCGCATTGATCGAGTTTCAATAGAGACCTGTTTCGTTCGATACCTGTACGTCGTATCAGTTTGTGAATCAGGATTTCGTTGAGGGTGACGTTGAACGTTGCGTTGAAGGATGGATTCGCGTGGAACAGTCAAGAACTCTTGGCAGAACAATGATGGACGATGCGACGTCACCACTTGGCAACCGAGGTGGGCAACTCGTTCTGAAGCAAACTCCGACCCTGTACTTAGCAAATCCTTAAATCACTGTGTGCAATTCATTGCTTCATTCCAATAGTCTGCCAAAAGACACATTTCTCTGTTCTTTTGTGGTCGTTCGTTCTTGTTTTCACGGCCCATGTACGTGCATGTTCGCTTGCTGCTTGCTGCTTGGAAAGTTACCAGTGAGCCAGAGTTGGCCATTGGCCAACGACACCTTTCCGTATTTGACCGCATCATCGCTTTTCTGATCACTTTATGTATGCTGTATCGGCACAGACAATCCCTCTTCACAGCTGCCCGGCTCCCAGCTCAGAGTTGCACATTCCCACACCCACCGCCGCTCCGGTTACCCGCCCATTGCCACCCGCTTGCACTTGACCGCATCTGAACATCTGCACCTCCCATTCTGATTCTGGATGGCTGGTTCTTACTTCAACAATCGATCCCCTGCTGCATTCCGCAACGCCCTTTCTCCCCTGCTCGCGGCTGCGGCTGGCTCAACTATCCCATTCTCTAAACATCGCCGCCGTTGCACTCAGTCGATACAAGACGACCATGCCTGTCTCGACTAATTCCACCTCTGTCCCGGAATCATCGCCCGCTTCTTCTTCTTCCGATTCCACCGGGCCGGGTACCACTGGTCCACAACCGCAGCAGCAATTATCGTCCAGTGCCAGTGGCGTCAACGATTCCAGCCAGGTATCGCAGCAGCAACAGCCCACTTCGCATTCGGTCGCGTCATCCACGTCCTCGCTCGCCAGCCGGATCCTTGCCCCGTTCCTCCGCTTCACATCGTCGTCCTCTGTGGCTGTCCCGTCCGGTTTGCCATCCCCTTCGACCGCTGCCGGCACCAGCTCGAGCGAAAAGAGCACATCAGCGACCAGCTCGGCCTCCGGAACTGAGCTGTCGCCTACTCCACCAGCTGACCAACATGCCAGTCAGGAGCCGGGTGAGAATAGCGAGCAGATTCAGCGGCACAAACCATGCCTACCCGGCGGTTCGGCAGACGATGCTTCCATACCACCTCAATCCATTGTGGCGTTTGATGACCAGCCAGTTGTTCAGCAAACTGCGCCACTGGGAGGTACTGTACATCTTGAGTTCAATCACCTGGCTTTGCTTCCCAATTGTGACTCACACTATTCCATCTTCGTATTGTCTAGTGACCGAATACCTCCTTCTCGAAACCCTCTCTCGCACAATAACCGCCAAGGCTGCTTGGTCACACGCTGTCAGTGCCGCGCAATCTACTGCCGCGTCGCTAAACCTGACGGATCCCGTTGCACCGACTCTGGTTATCCTTGAGCAAGACTGCGAAGACCCATGGACACAGGCCGACGCCATTCGCCAAGTTGAGGTGGTCATTCGGCCAGACATTTTCATGTCGGTCGCGAGCACCGCAAAACTGGTCGACCATGCCGCAACCGTCTTCATGCGTATGCTTAACAAGTATCGGTTGGCCAAAGTCATGGCCGAAGCCATGGACATGACCTCGATCGATCCCATGCCGTGGCAGCGCATATCCTTGCATGTGTTGCGCGAGCACTTGCTTGGCTATTTCACTCACCAACCTTCTCGGATCCCATTTAACGGGTTTGGTCGTGCGATTGCTGTGGCTGCAGCACCGACCAGTACCCCAGACTCGGACCCGACTGGATTGACAATCATCGACATTGATGGTGGTGGCGGCGAGAGCGAGGCCGCCAGCTCGTCCGTCCACCGGCGTTGCGCCTCTGCCGCATCGGATGCATCGTCATCGTCGTCATGCGCCAGCCCAAATGTCCGTCGTCTTGGATCTGGTCTTGTCGGGTCATCTATGCCCACGCCTGCTCTCCTGACTTCCCGTGAGTCGCACCTTGACCGCCGCCCAACCTCGCTTGTTAACTATAACAATTCGTCGACTGCGCGCAACAAGTACGTGTCCCCGCCCAGCTCCACTGTTGCTCTCAACCACCCAGAAGCCCACCTGCTTGTCCGCAACTCGACCCCCGTGCCCTATACTCGCCCACAATCGCCCGTCTCTGAACTCCATGCGCGCGTGGCGCACCCGAAACCACGCAAACTCACTTTATCCATCCCCAACGCCCGAACCGCCCCTCGGCCGGCCCCTGCCGAGTTTTCGCCGCTTATCTTTGACAAGAATCGGTACATTCGACCGGGCGGTGCCCCCGTTGCATTGCACTCGGATTCGCCGTTGGCCACCCCGTTGCCAAGCCCGGGCCCGTCGTCATCGGCAAACATGGGTATTGCATTGCCAGCAGCTGCCGCAAATGCAGGGCTGATGCTCGCCGACGAAGTGATGCGGGCCATGGCGGCCAACGGTGGGCGCTTGTCACGACCAACGACTCCGGCGCGCGCCATGTCTGGATCAGATGGATCAAGTGGAAATGGAGGTGGTGCAGGTATGGACGGCTCGTCATCATCCAACAAGTCCCAGGCGGTTTGAGTTGCTTTGGCCGCACGTACTTGGGCATCGTTCATTTGTGCAATGGATAGTCCATATCGTTTCTCGCCAGTCGTTTCCCTTCATGTCAAGTTGTTGATTTATCCCAAAACTCGGTTTCTTTTGGTGCCACCCGTCCGTGCGTCGTGTACTCTTTTGTATTCACCTATCGCGTACTTATTTTCCCAAGCCTGTGTACCTTCTTGTCTCCTCAATCTTGGCCATGGTCTGTTGCTCATATTTACATGTTTTTTCGTCGCCATGTTCCTTTTGTTTCCCCCAAAAGTGTTGGCTTCTTGATCTAGTAGCTGTGTTCTCGCTTCGGTGAGGCTCTTATCCAATCACTCTTGCGCAATCCTTCTCACAGCAGGACTTCCAATACATGCAAAGTTTTGGTGAATACATTTTCACTGCCAACATTTAGAACGCATAATCGTCGATATTCAATCCCGTCGACCACGTAAACAAGTCGCCAAAGTCATCGTCGTCCCCTGCCCCGCGCTTTCCCTCGCCAGACACGGATTCGCCGCCCACCAAATCCGCAACGGCATGATCCAGACGATCTCTCCTCATCCCTGCCTCGCCGTCGTCGTCATCATCATCCTCATCTCCTCGCAAATACAGCTGCCTCAACTTGTCAATTTGCCTCATGCGCTTGGCCTTTTCCCTCTCTGCCCTCGTCATTAAATGCCCGCCCTTTCCGCCCAGATGCGGCGGCTCGGGCGTCGTCGGCAACGACAAGCCCTGGTCGCCCCCACTCAACGCCGTGTACACTGGTCCCCTGGTCGCGTCCCACGTCAAAATGCGTGTATCCTTGCCCACGCCCACGGGCGAGGCAAACAAACCCAGTTTTTTTCGGCCACGAATCCTGTCCTGAGCGCGGCGCCTTGCTTCTTCCACACCAACCCCCAACGCGGGCGACCGTGCACCTGCTGCCGCAGCGCCGACGTTGCGGTCGCTCGCGCCGTACAAGGCCACGCGCCCCATGATGGGCCATCCGTCCAAGACTCGCCAGGCGTTGCCGCGGCCGCCCAGGGTGACCGATCGGTGGTCCAGGTTGGCCAGGTACTGGATGGCTTCCCTGGGCGTCGTTGCAAGCTCGAGCTCGGCCGGTGCAGGTACCTTTTTCCTGTTGCCATGCGCGTGTCGTCGGTGCAACACGAAATCGTCGCCCACAACCGTGCGCAAGTACCGCGCATTGCCCATGACTGTCCATGCGTCCCTTGCGGCGCGCGTGTGCGGCAACAGCAAGTGTGTGCCCGACAAGTACTGTGTCGACATGGCGCCCGAACTCGTCGTGTAAATCTTGTAGTGGATTTGAGGTGGGAAACATGCGCCGCCAAATCGAAAGCGCACTCGGGCTTGCGTCACGGGATCTTTGAGCAGATGCGCTTCTTGCGGCGAGAGGCGCTTGAGCAGCGTGAGCGTCAGGGTGGTTTGTGATTTCAACAGAAGGTGTTTGAGGTGCGAAAAGATGCGTCGGTTGCGGTAGTTGATCCAGGCGTGCCAGATGGTGCGGCAAGCGGCGGTGCGGGAGGCGTCGTAGAAGCTTAAAGTCATTATCGAGCCTCTCAGGGTGAGTATGGAGGGGAACCAGACACACATTGAAAAAAAGCAAGCTCTCGCGTACTATGGGTGCGATCGGTCGTTCCAATTGGTCAAATCCAAAAACGGTACACGTTTGGAACGCGATTGAGGTTTCCGTCCTGAGCCGTCCATGCCATGTGTGATGATGGTTCCATCGTTGGGAACAGCGACGAGCATCATGGGCGACACTGATTCGCGTCCCTGGACTGATGCGTCGCCGTCAACCGCCGCCACCTGCGTTTCGTTGCCCAACAAGGCATTTTGGCTGGATCGAAGCAGGATATCCTTTGCTCCGTTTATTGCAGTGGGTTGTGAGCCAAGTGTTTGATCCATGGTTTGTGTCCGAATGCACGTCGTTCTTTCGCGACATTTGCAGATATATACACTGCGAACAAGGACTTTCGAATGAGTGCTCACAGGCTGCAGTATGTACATAGAATGCCTTGGCTCCTTGGCTGGTTGGTCTGGGATAGAACAACCGGATTGGAGAAAAGACCAGTGTACAACAACGAGAAAAACACAACAATTAACCATACAAGACGCCACCTCGATCTTCCCACCTCATCGGACACCAAGAACAAAAAAAAAATGATACAAGCGGTGCGTGACCCTGGTTGAGCAGCAGCACCTCGTCAACTGACCTAGATCCCGTCCTTACTTGGTTGCACTCTTGCGCTTCCGACTACTCCTCGTTTCAGCTCCCGTTGTGGCCGCCGCGGTCTCAGACACAACAACCACATCGTCATCGTCACTATCCACAACAACAACCGGCTCAGACATCGGCGCTCCCGATGCCGACGAAGCTGCCTTGGATGCCTCGTCGTCGTCCACAACAACAACAACCGTTTCGGGTGCGGGTGCGGGCGCGGCCTTATTTGCCGCCGCAGACGCCGCTGGAACTGGTGCAGCTGCAGCTGCTGGAGCCGGGGCAGGCGCTGCCTTCTTTGCGTCGACCTTGGGCACCTCGGGCTTGTGGCGCACGGCATTTGCCGGTGGCGGGACATTGGCGTACCGACGAGTCCAGTCGCGTGCATTTTCGTCGTGCGCCTTGCGGTTGGATTTGTACAGGCGGGCAACGTCCCCGGACAGCGGCGAGTCTACATAGGGGGAGAGTGCGTGAGGTACTATGTGAGCCACAAGTGAACGAGGAAGCCAGAAATCAAGACGGGAACGCACCGGGATTCGGATCCGTCAACAGAGACACGATCGAGATGAGGACTTTGGCAATCGTTAAAGCAGGACTCCAGCTGCCCTTAAGCGTATCAAGACAGATTCCACCCGAAGATGAGATGTTGCAGTGGTATACCTTGGTTGTGAATGAAATCTGTCACCAAAGGAAAGGCATGGATGAGTGATGAGTCACTCTGTCATGGATGTCTGCACCGGGTAAAGAGCATCTCTGTGTGTACCTGCGGCGGCGAGAATGGATAGCCTTCAGGGAACTTGCTGTTGTAGTTGTTGGAGTGTGAGAAGATGCAAGTAGCCCGCGAAAAACGGGGACGGAGGAAACGAACATGGACAAGTAAAACGTTCCGCCCTCGTACGGCGAGTCTTCGGGCCCGTCGATAGTAGCGATCCATTCGTTCATGGAGTTTCCCTTGGGCATTGCCGTGCAGCCTGCAAGGTCGTAATGGAAGGGTTAGCACAATAGAGCATAGAGCAATGGTATGAAGCAACGAAGCCATTGGAGCGAGAAACACGGACCAGGCGGCGGGTTGGTGGTCAGCTCTTTGAGCTCCTTTTGGATACTGGGAAAGAAACGTCAAGTAAGGCGAATGTATCAGACAGTTGTCAGGCAGAGCCAGTGATGGGACGGGGTGGTGCGTCACTGGCTACGGATTGTGCCACCTGGGGCTGGTCCACGCCGAGGGTATGGGAAGGAAGTGTACCGCTTGGAAGACATTGTCTTTGTTTAGAAGTAGGATGTGGATATCGAAAAAAAAGGATGTTGCTGCACGGGGTACGATTGCGTCAGGTATTCTGCATGGATTTGCCTGCTTGTGTTGATTTACATAAATAAGTATGAATATGGCCATTCAAAAGCAGTTCAAAAGCAGGTCAGGCGGGTCCGCCGATTGTGCGTCGATCACACGGCTGAGATTGAAGTGCTCAACAAGAAGCACTGGAAGACGACAAGACATAAAAGAATTGGATTGCATGAAATTATGTAAATATACGGCAAGCACAAACACAATCAATGACAGACGGACATGCCGTCCGCCAAACAAGCATTAAGAAGCAATAAGAGGAAAAAAAAAGACGATATTGGTTCATGTGAAGCAGTGTGAATGGATGAGGAATTGGGAGGCATACGAGAGAAGAGGCAAAAAGACACAAACAAAGGTGAAGGGCTACATCAGCACTGTCGATGATGCTGGGATCGATAAGGAATGCAACGTCGAGATGAGAGAGACGAGAAAGAAAATGGGGCGAAGAATTAAAGAGAGATGTTGATTGTGTGAGGCAACGGAGAGTGAGGGAAACAAGGAGCGACAAGGAGAAACGCAGATGCAGATAAAGAGGGAGAAAGAGACAAACAATGTACAGGCAAGACATGGGGGCGCCCCCTAATCCGAGCAAGTGTGCAAACGAGCGAGGGAGGGGAGTTAGAGAAAAGAAGCAAACATCAAGTCATCGCATCGCATCGCTTACTCGAGGCAAACAATCGGGAATGCGCCCATAGCGCCCGTGTCCACATTATGTCCCACGGCCCAATTGTCCAAAAACACCTGCTCGACCACGACCCAATGTCCACGTTCCATGGCCAGCTCATCTTCGAGCTCGGGTGCATACGGAATGGCCACGCGCCGGGCGCCCTCGACGGGCGGGACGGGTGCCCCAGCAACGCCAGATGCACCCGCGGCCGACGTACCCGTGGACGGCGTCCCATGGAACGAGAAGGTGGACGAGGGCGTGCCCGAGTGACGCTGGCCACCTTGCGCGTCCGCACCATCGGCATGTGCGCCCGAGCTCAAGTCCATGAGCGACGACGCGCCGAAATCCAGCTCTGCCAGCGCCCGCGCCAACGACCCGGATCCTGCCGAACTTGCTTGCGACGACCGTTGCGACCCAGTGAACACGAGGCTGGTTGCCACGGCACGTTGCGGGTCAATCACGGTATCCCTCACCGTAGCAGCAGCCGCGCCGCCCTCCACCACGGGCGCCAACGACCCAGAGGTTCCACTTGCGCCACCTGCTGGGCCAAACCGTCCCGCCAACGCACTCTGGAAACTCGCACGGTAGTTCATACTCGCGGACCGCTGCATGCTCGATGGGCGCGCGCCGCCTGTGCGCTTGGTGCTCGTGTACGGCTCGTCACGCACAGACTCGATTTCTGCCTCTTCGCCCGCGCGTGGCGTCATGGACAGCGCATATTGAGTGCGGGTGAGCGGGGGTGGCGGCGGAGTGGCGAGCGAAGCGGGCTTGGAGCTGAATGGGAACAGGGCAGCCAAGCCACTCGCGGCAGCCGCACCAGGGCCAGATTCGCTGTCACGATGGCCGCGGCCAGCATGTGCACCGGCAAGCGTTGCGCGGCGCGTGCGCATGTACGACACGCCTGCGACGCCCGCGACCAGGGCGAGAATGCCGAGCGTGGCAACCACGGGGACTACGGGATTCGATCCGTCGGATCCATTCGACGCGGCCGACGACGTGGTGCCTGTGCCTGCGCCGCCCGAGGTGGCATCGCTACCCGACGGAGTTCCGCCCACGTTGATATCGGACCCGTTCGGGTTGCCGCCAGAATTGCCAGTGTTGGACCCCGCCGGGGGATCGCCCGACCCGCCGTCAATCGGGCGTGGGCCTGGGGCAGAGAATTGTTGGCGCACGGGCATGGTTGTCCCCGGTAGCGACACTTCGCGGAGAATGTCATCAAACACGGCCGAGGGCGGGGTGGGTGTGGGCGTGGCTTGCGAGGCAGAGTTGGAGGCGGTGACTGACGTGGATGACGGCGTGCCGACAGGTGCAACGACGGGCGGGAGCGTAGCGCGAGTGGTGATGGTGTTTTGCGACGTTGACGAGGACAGTGGAGGAATCCGAGGCTCTGGACCAACACCTTCGGTTGGGTTGGGGTCGACAGGCCGATCGGTCGCCGTGGGCACGGGCGGGAGAGTGGCGCGCCGAGTAATGGTCGATGACTGTGCTGGTGGCTGCGGCTCAACCACGGGCGGCGGCCGCGGATCCACAATCGGTGATGGTGATGGTGTGGGCGGTTGTGGCGCCGGGGGTTGAGGTGCTGGTGGCTGCGGCGCCGGGGTTGAGGTGCTGGTGGCTGCGGCGCCGGAGGCTGTGTCGGCTGCGGATCCGGTTGAGGCGCAGGGGGGTTGACAATGGGCGACAGGATGGGAGCAATCACATCGTCAACAATGTCGCGACCTGGGGTGCGGCTCGGTGTAGGCCGTTCGGGAACCGCGGGCGGGTCGACAACTGGGTCGACGGGGCGCACGGGGTCCACTGGCTGAGCTGGGTCGGCTGGGGGCGGACTGGTTCGACAGAGGGAACGGGCTGCGCTGATTGCGCTGGCTGCGTTGTGGTTTGCGAGGGAGGCTGGACGGGTTGGACCGGATCCACGGGCTGTACTGGTTGCACTGGTTGCACGGGCTCGGTCGTCGGAGTCGGGTTTGGCTGCGGCTGCGGTTGCGCGTTACCATTGCCATTGCCGTTATCCGACTCTGGGTCCGTCGACGGAGCCGGAGCAGGTGCGGATGCAGATGCAGAGACGGATGAAGTGAATGGCTCGGAAGCCGAAGGAGTGGCAGAGGGAGCTGGAACCACTGCCGTCGTCGTCGTCGGAACCACTGCATTGAGCGTTTGCGAAGGAGCGGGAACAGGGGAAGGCTCGCGGTCGCTCTCGGGCTGGCCACGGGATGGTGGTGGGTTATTGCCATTGCTGCCGTTGCTGGGAATTGGGCGGGAATCAGCTGGCGAGGAAGAGGATGCTGACGCCGGCGAGGAAGAGGAGGAAGTCGACGACACATCACGGGTAAACAAGGGGCTGGGCGTGAAGGGCGTGGTGGTGGACCGGACAATGCCGAGCGAGGTGGTAGAGGGGCGGCGCGAGTTGAGGATGACGGATTGCTGAGGATTGGTATTGGTGTTGGGACTGGCCGTCGTGCTGCGCGTGCTGGAACTAGAACTGGCACTGGCACTGGCACTTGCGCTGGCGCTGGAAGGGGAAGGGGAAGGAAGGGCCGAGCTGGCTGCCGGCGACTTTGATGCTGGAGCAGACGCAGTGGTCGACGCAGGCTTTTGTGTGGGCATGGGTACGGCCGAGGATGCGCTGATGGCGACAATGGCCACGGCGACGGCCAGGACCGTCAGCCATCGAGCCCGTTTATGTGGGCCGTAGCTGGTTGGGGGCATGATTCAGGCGTCGTCCGTCGTCGTCGTCGTCTCTGGCCAGCAGAGGATGAGGTTTGGTTGGGTCGAGGTCTTGGGAACGGGGCAGCAGTGCCACAGGACAAGGTCAGGGACAGGGTCAGCGGAGCGGAGCACCCAAGGATCATGGTTTCCACACAAGACATACCAGGAAGGAACGGTGCCAAGACTGGTCAGAGTGGGTACAGAGTACAGAGTACAGGGTTACAGAGTGCAGATATTGTTGAAGAGTCAAGGTCGAAATGAAATGGCAACTGGCGGGCACAATGAGATGAAGGGCGGGACGGGTGATGGATGGAGGATTGAAGGATGGAAGGGCGGTCGGGAAAGCAAAGGCAAACGCTAAAGCTCCATGGCTATGGCTATGGCTATGGCTGTAGGTTGGCGGATGTGTTGGAGTGCGAATTCGAATCCATTCCCTTGACTGAATCGGAAACCAAGACGCCAAGTTGCTCTGGAGCTGGAATGTTGGTCCACAACCTTCAAGGTCTGGCTCGGCTCGGCCTTCAAGGTGTGTTGGGTGTGGTTGGCGGAAGGCGGCAGGCAGGGGCACCCAGGGCTTCACCAGCCCCCTCCGTGAGCCCTTTTTGCCCTCATGCCGGTTGCACATCTCCATGCACTTGTCGACGCGACTGGATTCATCCAGTAGACAAGGCCTACGAAAGCCACACGGCTCCCTCCACCGCGCATGGATTCATCCTCATTGCATGCAACAAGCCTTATGCCAGACACAATTTGGCGCCAGTATTTTTATGACTCGCCCAATCCCAAAACGTCCTCTCCTTCCCGCGACCGGCTCTCGTTCACAGCTAGCTGCAGTGCTGTCAGCTGCTGCAGACTGCAGATGCGCCCGTCCATGTTGAGCCCGTCCAAGTCGCAGGTTCTGGTCGCACTCGCCCTTTTTGCTAACGTCACTGCTTCATTTCACTCGGTCAATCAAGGACTGAGCCTCTTCCCTCAAAGTCTTGGAAATGGATCTCGTCCGCAGCAGCATTTACCACTGGTCACTGGGTCTCTCCATTCCACCTCAGCGCCTGCCCAATCAGCTAGCCTAGGTCATTGCCGGCTTTTTCCTTTGTAGGTAAGTCCGACTCGCGCCAGTTGAGTGTGACAGTCACGGTGTATGCTTCATAGGCTTCGCTTCAACCGTGATATGCCTTACCATTCAAGCAAGATGGTTGCAACATCATGCAAGATGCTTTAATTTCGTTTCACGATCGCGACTCGGCCGTGAATATACATAAGCACTTCCGTTATCGAACTCGCAGTTCCCACGACGTTGTTCCCACACACGATGGTCTCGATCGTCAGTTAATGAAATGCAAATGCACACATTGTATCTTTGGGAACCCAAAAGGTCAAAACCCTGAGCAACACACCCCTGCCACACAATGCCACCTCCCGCGCCATACATTCCTGGCGCCTACCCAACCACCTCTGCCGGCCGGTCATCCACCGCCGCCGCCGCAGCCACTGGCGCCGCCATCCCACCGGCGTCCAGCTGGGGCGCACGTGCAGGCATGCAATCGCGTGCTGGCGGCGGAGCCGGCCCAGGCTATTCGCGTGCCGGCCCCATGACTGCTGGTGGATCGGGAGGCGCCGATCCGAAACGGCCAGTCACGAGCAGCCGTGCGGCCGGATATTCGTCACGGGGAAGGCCGACAACGGCAAACATGGCTGCATTCGATCCGTTCCGTGGTTCCAGTTCGTTCTTGCTTCTTGCATTTGGAATCAAGGATATGGCATGAAAAGGGAGGACTGACGCGTCATTTCATTCCCACACACACACACACACACACACACACACACACACACACGATAACGATAACGATTGTGCCGTGCAGAAGCAGGCTCACCCCCAGGCGGTCTGGGATCATCAGCAACCAACGGTGGGAACAGCGACCCGACCAAATCCGAGCCGTCGCCCGAGGACCAGGTCCGCGACATGGAGCGCCACATATACGCCCTACTGCACGAGTCTGCCATGACGTGCACTGCCTCACCATCGGGACGGTACACCACAGCCGCAGGCACCGACCCGACAACGGCCTCGGGGCTGGCAAAGGCCAAAGAGGCCGTGAAACGCGAGCGCGCCCTTGTCCGGCACCGTGAGCATCTCGGGCTCATGGACACGGTCAACTTGGACTTGACGTATTGCGTGCTTGTCAACTTGGCACACCACTATGCGCTTGCGGGCATGCCGGCCGAGGCCATTTCCACGTACACGGCTGTGGTGAAAAACAAGACGTTTCATCAATCGGGGCGGCTGCGCGTCAACATGGGCAACTTGTACTTGGGCATGGGCAAAGTGAGCCAGGCCATCAAAATGTATCGCATGGCGCTCGACCAGCTGCAGCCCAATCAGCATCGGGACTTGCGGCTCAAGGTGTTGCACAACTTGAGCGTGGCGTTTTTTCGCGCGGGCCAGTTGGGCGATGCCGTCACGGCGCTCGAGACGGTCATGGAAAGCAAGCCCGATCATCGCGCAGGGTTTCATTTGGTCGTGTGCTACTATGCGCTGGGCGAAAAGGACAAGATGCGGCGCGCATTCCAGCGGCTCGTGGCCGTCCCATACCCAAAGATTGAAACCGACCCGGAAGCTGCCGGCACAAGCACCGCGGGTGCCGGTGGCGCGTCGTCTCCCGCGGCGGCCGCCGCCATGGGCTTTGCGTTCGACGACTCGTCCCTGCTCGCAACCGACGACCCCTTGCGCAACCTCGCGCGCACCACCATCAAGCAAATCGAGCGCAAAGTGTTGCTTGCAGGCAAACTGATTGCCCGTGCACTCGACGCTTCAGCGTCACCTGATCTCATCACCCAAACCTATGACTGGCTCGCCGACACGGTGCGCGGGTCGCCCGCGGCCGCCGTGGCCGCCGAGTTGGAAATGGCTAAAGCCGTGCATTACTTGCGGGCCAGGGACACGCCCCGTGCGGCATCGTGCTTGCAAGAGTTTGCACGGCGCGCGGCCGCTGATGCCGCGGGCGCTGGAGACGCTGGCCAGGTGGCGGCAAGCATGGCATACACAAACCTGGCATTTCTGGCGCTGCTCGAGGGCGACACGCAGGTGGCCGCAGAGTATGCCGAGCAGGCAATTGCCAAGGACAGGTACAATGCGCGCGCACACAGCAATCGTGGCAACGCGTACTTTGCGGCGGGCGAATGGGCAAGTGCCCGGGACATGTATGTGGAGGCGGTGAGTTTGGATGCAGAGTGTACCGAGGCGGCGTTTAATTTGGGACTCGTGTACAAGCAGCTCGGCATGTGGAAGGAGGCTGGAAGGGCGTTTGATAAGTTGCATAGCATGCTCAGGGGTAGTCCCGAGGTGGTGTGGAATTTGGCAGACATGTACGTTTGTCGTGTCCACGTGGGAACACATCCACCCAAGACTCACGAACGGACAATACCTACATTGTTTCCGCAACAGTCACGAGCGCACAGGTAACCTGTCAGGTGCCCTTGAATGGTACTCTGTCCTCATCTCCATCACGCCCACCGACCCATCTGTGCTCGCCAAGCTCGGCTCGCTCCACGCGCGAGCAAATGACCCAGCCCAAGCCTTACACCACTTCTCTGAAGCGCACCGTTACGACCCAGGACATACGGATGCGCTCGCCTGGCTCGCACACCACCACGTGAAGTGCGAGGCGTACGAGTCTGCACTGCCGCTGTTTGAGCGGCTCAGTGTCCAAGAGCCCAGGGAAATCCAGTGGCCGCTCATGGCGGCAAGCTGTTTGCGCAGAAGCGGCAGGTATGACAAGGCCCTTGAGGCGTACCGGGCCGTGCACGAACGGTGGCCACAGAGTGTCGAAGCTTTGCGGTTCTTGGTCCGGCTGGCAGCAGATGTCAATGCAAAAGAGTTACCAGAGTGGAGGGACAGATTGGCCAAGGTCGAGGCAAAGGGGACAGCCGCGGGCGGGGAGGAAGGTGCCGGTTCGGGGATGATGATGGGTGGGATGGTGACAACGGCGGTGGCGGGAGGTGATGGCGGGATCAAGACCAACGGGTCAAGGGATAGTGTGCGTGGGTCTGGGACAAGTCTTCAGGGAGGCGGAGCAAGTGTTTTGGGGCAGCAAAGCGGACTGTGTACGTCATCGTCCTTGACACTCTGTTTACTTGACGACGACAAGATGCTCACTTGAATCCATGTATCTGCAAACAGTTGGGACGGAGCCGCCACGCCGTGAATCGGGCGCCGTGTACAAGGAGGATGCGGGCGGCGACGAGTACAATGTGGAGGACATGCTGCCCTAACACCACTCAATGTGACTACATGTGTCTTGTGAATGAGTCTTGATCTTCTTTTGAAGATACACTCGAAAACCTCAGCTAAATACCAAAACTTGTGTATTGCAATCCAGTCCAAGAAGAAAAGTCACATACTACAGCGAGTATGACAAATCCACGCCCAGAGTCGCTCCTCCACTGCCACGCCGCCATTGCCGGCCCCTATGCTCTGTCCGCCCGCCGCCAATCCCTGAACGGCCAATCCAACCTTCAACCCAAGCCGATCCCACGTCTGTTGATACACGACCGCCAATCCGCGCGCAATGCCGTATCGGACCTTGATGAGCGTGCCGAGTCGATCGTTATCGGGGGTCCAAGGCGCGTGCACATTGACGTGCGAGGGCGAGTAGACGAATCCGACAGACAATCCGATTCGTAGCTGTACACGTTGTAGTCGTACCGGCACGCGGTGCGCAGGCCAGGCGCAGTCCATGATGTGTATGAGGAGGAAAGGTGACCCAGCAGTGGGTTGAGCGTGATCGTCGTTGTCGAGAGGGGCGATGAGTGCTTGACCCGAGAGACACTTTTACATCAGGAAACAAATTAGCGTGAGCAAACGAAGCGCCCAGTTCGCAGGCAGTGAAAGATATCGTACTCCCGCCAGAGACTTCGTTGGCCAAATAATATACTTCTCCACCAAGACTCCACCCATGACTCACGTCGCGCAGCCACCGAAATCCGAACAGGGCGTTTTCCGACGAAAAGCACACTTCGTGACCCCACTTTTCGCGATTGGTGCCAGGTTGTAATGGACAAAGGAACCGCCGGATGCCAGGTGCTCAATCCGGACATTGAAAGTAGTGTGCGCGAAGAGGACGGCGCGCGAGGACGTACTCGAGGTTTGCCGAGCGGAAAAGGCGGGCGTACATGAGGAATGATCCCGCAGCGGCAGGCGAGAGAAAAGAAGGGCGGAGGCATCGATGACTTTGACGCCGACGGCCGAGAACTTGTCGGCAACTGATGACGTGACGGACGCATGATCGTTGTCCGATGGAGAGGGTGGCGGCGGATCGAGCGGGACAGAGGTGAAGAGAAATCCAATGGATCCGGAAGAGGGCGAAGAGGCAGGAGCGCCAAGGCCGACCGAGTGGCGCGAGTGGAGGAGCGAATTGCGCTGCGAGCCAGAGATGGGTTTGGCGACTGACAGCGACAGGCCGGCGTGCGTTGGGGTGGCAAAGTCAAGAACCTGGCGGACGTCGCGCAGAAGCGAGCCGTACTGCAGGTCGGGGCGCCAGGCCGTGGCGTAAAAGTACTGTTGCAGGCAGTATTCTAGGTAGTCCATTGTTGCGATTGATGTTGACTTATCAATGATAATTTTTTGGTTTCCTTTAGTATCACGGGTTTACACGAGAAACGGGCCGCCGATCCACCCGACAGTGTTAACGACAAGCATTGCGAACGATAACTGCCCGAATAAAAAAAAAAAAAAAGTTTCATAGTGTTAATCCTTGTCATCAATGCATGCAACCATGAAAACTTCCACAACCAAACCCGCACCCCGGCCAAGCCCATCGCCAAGCCCAAGGCCGCCGCCCCGGCCGCAGCCGCAGCACCCACCTCGATCCGCGACCGCGAGCTGGACAAGCGCCGCAAAGTCTTCAAGCAGTCGTTCGACTCGCCCCTCAAGGTGAAATGGGGCTCTCCGGCACCCGCAGACCTGCAGTCCGAACTGCTTTCCCTGCTCACCACCCGCCTCTTTCCGCCGTCTGCCGCTACTCCCGCCCCTGCCGTGCACCGTGGCCTCCAATCCACATTCAAGCTGCTCGCTGCCCGCATTTGCAACCCGCTCAAGCAGCTCTCGGACGAGGCGCAAGCCAAAGTGCCCACCCTTGCCATTATCTTGTTCCGCGGCGACCTGGACAACACCTTGTCCGGGCCCGACCTGTATGGATGGTTGCCCGGCATTGCGCAGCTGGCCAAATGTGCAGGACATGTGGTGCATATGTTTGTGGTAACTGAGGTGGGCGCAAACTTGCAAGTCGCCAGTGCCATTCAGCAAGCGGTAGAAAACAAGGTTGGCAAAGTGGTGCCACGGTATGCGTGCATTGCAATTGAATTGGGATCCGATTTGGTATTGTCAATTGGCCTGATTTTCTTGCCATGGCCACGAAATGACTGACCCGTACTCGCCTGTACTGTGTACACAGGCATCCACCGACCTTGCTGCCCTCGCAGCACGCTTCCCAACACCGTCCGTCCCCTTTTACACATCTGCCTCCGACTCGTCCAACATCGCCACCTTCACCCAATGGGCCAAACTCGTTGACAAACCTTCGCTTCTTTCTCCCAATATCAAACTGCTCGAGACTTCGGCGCCAATTGTCGATCGCAAAAAGCAAAAGGAATCCAAAACCGCCGCAAAGATCCAGCTTGCCGCCAAACAAAAAGCCGATCCAAAACCCATTCGTCCAAAGTCAGGCCCACAGAGGTCAAGCAAGGCAACAGCAGATAAGCAGCGGCAGCGCCTGGCCGCTGAATTTGCGCGTGGCGGCCCGCTTGTGAGCACTGAGTTTGGGCACGTTGCAGACAAGTTTGCGTCGCCCTTGGATAAGGTGCGGGCCATGCTCAAGGTCAAGGTGGAGTTGCGCGAGTCAAGGGAGCGGCATGCCGGTGTACAGACCAACACGGTGGACAAGGCGGTCAAGGAACCTGCAGCGGATGCCATGGACATTGATCCAGCACCGGAGACTGCCCGTGAGGTGGTGCCCGAGCAGGGAAAGAAGGTAAAGCCAAGCAAAAAGCGGTCAAGGCCGTCGGGCGAGCCAGCGTCGCAAACTGCATCAAGTGTACCCACTGCAGTCAAGAGCAAGAAGCGACGGACCAACAGTGCATAACAGCACGTCAATAAATTTATGTAGTTCTCCAGTATGATGCGTCTGCTAACCCCTACGATCTTGGATTTGACACACAGCTTACATTTGTATGATTGTGCTCACATGGAACCCTGCAGGTCGAATCGCCCAAGCCCCGTTGGCCAGCCAATTGGGCGGTGGTGACGCTTGATTCGCGGGTTGCATGCCCTCGCCAGCCTCGCCGCGGTACGATTGCCACGGCACAATGCTGTGTGTTGCACGCGCCCTATCTCGGATTATCGAAATCATCGAATATGAAAGGAGCCAGCATATCGCGATCGACGAACTTGGGCCATGCCCTGTTGACGACAAGATATGCGAGCGAGTCGTATCTTAGCGGGGTGAACATTGCAATGGCGCTGGAGGGACTGGCGGACAGCTTCTTGAACGAGTTGGCGTTGTTTACGATCGCGCCAGTTGAAGAGCTTTCATGTGTGATGATGGCGAATCGGTATCGTATCGAACCAATAAATTCACAGCGTGTACAGAAACCGCGAGTGGCGGCCGCGAGTCTGGGGTCGGGTTGAAGGACCAAGGCAACAGCTATACAAAATGCACGCCGAAACCCAATTCTGCCGCTGGATGCCACAGGGGCAAGGCGCACTATGTTTAATTTCGACATGTCCATGTCCGTCAATGTACTCTTTAGATGTTGGTGGAGGGTGATCGCTCGTGCGATGCGATATACAATATCCGATTCAGCGAGTGGGCTTGGTGGCGGCGGGCACTATACGGCGGGCATCTGGGTATCATGGCAAGAAGGGCGTGCGGAAGTTGAGCCAAAGTGCCAGTCGGCCGCGGGCAGCGGGCATCCGGGTAGTTGAGCAACAGGATACAAGTACCGGTATGGATTCCACATGGTCAATGACAGGGAGGCTGTCCGATGGTCCTCCGATCGAGCCAAGTGAGACGCTCACATGAGACACAATCAGCGAGTGCACGTCACCAGCCCTGTGCATGACAGTTGCAGGCCGCTGCCCATCACCAAAGAGGCGAATTAAAAACACAATGTCGCAAACAGTACTGCAACAATAGCGTAGAAGGGCCCATGTAAATACAAGCCCGGGTGGCTCTGGAAATCAAATTGCACAACCCAACCCAAGCGAACGACATCGACGAGATAAACAAACAAAACTCTATTCAGCTCCTGCGACTTGATACATCAAATGGACCGGGTACAAAAGATTATGTAGGCGACTCGCAAGGAGAAAACAAGATACAAAATTGCGAATCAGGAGAGGGGGGGGGGGGGATATACAAGAGAGGCATCTCATGCGAAAGAGGACACGCGAAAGCTGGCAGAACCCAGTTTAGGTCTGCTTGCGCGGGTCGCGAATGTTGGGACCAAACACTGTGCAGAAGTCGTTCCATGGGGCGGTACCATAGTGCATGGACTCGCACTTGCCGTCACTTGGACAGTTGAGCAGCCACTCTGGGCCTTCCCACTCGGTAAACGACAGCAAGAGCGCAACGAGGGCGACACCGACATCGAGACCCGTGGCGAGGACATAGTTGTAGCGCTTCCACCAGGCGGAGCGATAGCGGTAGGCGTAGAACTGGAAGATGGTCGAGACAATGATGGAAGTGAAGGCACCGCCGTTGTTGGCACCGGGACCGTTGGGCGAGAGCAAAATAGCTGGGTGTGCAAGGACCCACCATTGGCCGCCGACGTACTTGTGGCCGAGCCAGAGAACAATGGGCAAGACGAGACCGGCAAGGGCACCGACCCAGATGACGGGCGCGTACTGGGTGTCAAAGAAGAAGCGCTTGGCACCAATGGCGCCCCAAATGAGTGAGGCCGAGTAGTAGGTGTTGAAGGACAAACCGCCCCACAAGGCGCCCATGCCTTCCGTGTTACCGCCCAAGCGGACCCACTCGGCGTGTTGCGGGTCGGCCATCCAGTAGCGGAAGGCACCGTAGCACACGAAACCGGCAACAAACTGCGAGACGAGCTGCGAGATGAAGATGTGCCTGGGCGGGATCTTCATGTAGTGGCCAATCTTGAGATCGATGAGCAAGTCACGGCATTGCCATGAGACGGCAAAGCACACGCACTTGAACGACATCATGAGGATGGGACGGCCGGGGACAATGAGGCCAATCACAAACTGCGAGACAACGTTGAGACCGAGCGTGACACCGGCAGTGGCAAAGATCATGATGGTGGGGACCGTGCCGACAATGGCCAAGACAATGGCGAGACCCGTGGCCCAGATGGGCAAGTCGATACCGCCAAATTGGCCGACGAGGAACATGAGCACACCGGTCGCGACCAAGAACCCATAGTACCAAGTGTCGGGAACCTCGGGGTACTTGTCAATGAGCTGCAAGAGGGGGAGAATGATGATTTCAGTGCATCGGTTCGCAAGTGTTGTGATGACGAATCACAATCGAATGAAAAGAGCACCGTGTACGTACCTTGCAGTGGATATCGTCCTTGTCGTACTTGGCATTGCGCAACCGGTTGAGAATGTCCTTGCCATAGAACAGACTCGTGTGCATAATCGCGGCCACGAGCGAGGCAATGTGGCCAAAGTATGCCGAGGCAAAGAAGGGCTATTGATGAATGTGCGTTTCGAGTTAGGAAGACTTGCCAGTGGGGTGCTTGACGCGATTGAGAAAAGCAAGAAAGAGGAGACGTACAGTAAAGTGAATGGGAGCACTGATATGAGCGACGGGCAAGGAGTTGAAAAAGTGGCACCTCGGTTAGATATCCGATATGTTGAATGAGATTGGGAGAAACAAGTCGTACCGAGCAAGGAACTTGCCCTCGTCCAAGGTGCGGTCCGTCTTGCGCACGACTTGGGCGGCTGAGAAGCGCACACCCTTGCCGTCATAGAGATGGGTCGAGTTGAGCGGGGTCATGCGTGGCCACGGGCCTTGGTTGAACCAGTTTTGTTGCCAGGCCAAGGGAGCAAGGAACCAGGCAAAGATAACCCAAGAGATGAACTGGTTCATGGCGGACCAGAAGGGCACGGCCATGGCAGCTGACGAGACGGTCGACCAGTCGAGCGAGAGCGACAAGATACCAGGACCCCACTTGGGCGAGCCAAGGCGTTGGAGCACGAGGTTGTCCTTGGGCGAGAACCAGCACAAGAGCGGAATGTACTGGAGCATGGTCGAAAGATAACCGGGACCAATGATGTAGAAGATGGCCATGCCAACGGTACCGTACGCAAACACGCGCAACTGACTCATGTGCTTGACATCGCCCTCCTTTTGCTTGTTGGCCTCAGTCTCGACACCGTGGAAGGCGGTGAAGAGCGCAACCGAGGGCAACACGGTAGGCCAAATCATATGCGAGGGACGGATGAGGAAGCGACGGCAGATACCGGCCAGACCAAAACCCATGGTGGCCGAGGCAAAGATGAACATGAGATCCCAGAACGCGCCGAGCTTGAGGTCGTAAAACACCTCTTGAGCACCCAAGTTGTAAAAGGCATAGATACCCGAGGAACCGGTCGAACCCCACACGTTGATGAGGACGTGTTCCTTGATGGAGAATGGCCCAGGGTTGGTGTCGACTTCAATTCCAAGCAGGTTGAACTTGTACGAGGGCAGGACAGCAGCCATGATGCGGCCCAACGGATAGGCCAACAGTACAGTGACGAACGAGTTGACCCAGATCAAGTTGGTGCGGAACAAGAAGATTTGGTTGGCGAACGCGACACCACAGCAGAAGAGCAGGCCAATGACCCACACACGGAAGGTGAGCGAGGGCGTCTCGGTGTCGTCCGTAGTCGGCACCATTTGATTAATCATTTGCTCGAATTCCTCATCCTATGTTTTGCGATTGCGAGAGAGTGCGTGAGCAACTGCGAAGCCACGAATGAGAGACAAAAACAAAACACCGTGTGGGAGAACATACAATGACAAACGATTTTTGCTGCTCGACCTCGCCGTCGGCGGCCTTTTCGCCCTGCTTGATGTCCTTTTCGGTCATGGTTAGGGGTAGGCGAGACAAGTGGGTGGGTGGCGTTGAGAGCGATAGTGCGCGCGTCAAGCGGAAAATGTGCTGGGCTCAATAGAGGATGGTAGTGGTGGAGGACAGAGGAGGGTTGGCCGGTTGGTCTAATGGGACTTGGGAGGAGTACAGGCAGTCTGAGCAGCGCAGAATGTAGGGGGAGCAGCAGCACAGAATGTCTGACGACATGTATACACAAGCAAAGGGAACGGGGACGCAGCGACATCTTATACATTTACTCTCAGTGGCCAGCGACACCCCTCCGCAAAAGACAAGCGGACATGGGTGCCATGAAACGAGTGATGATGCATACAAGGAACCTTTTCGCACGGAGCTCATCCAACTTCCGATCATCTGCATCATGACCACCACAGTGCTACTAGGCTGCTTGCGCTCAAGATCGGGTCGAGGCAGACGATCGCAATACGACTCAATAAAACTTGAACCTGAAACACACTCGCCTACACTGGAGTGGGTAGCGTAGTACCAGTACCAGCGTCATTTGCAACACAGAAGGATCCCATGACCAGTGCGCCAAGTTGGTTCGCCATGTCTGTTCGCCAGCCCGTTACGCCAGCTCGTTGCGCCATCTGGCGCTGTGCCATATCGTTACGCCAGCTTCGCCGCCAGGGTCACATTACCATCCCATCATGACATTATGGAATGGAACACATCATTGATAACTGCAAGCTCCGCGAGCGGTGCGCAATCGAAAAATGGACCGCACGAGCGCAGCAGCAAGCATATTCTGACGACATGCTGTGGCGGAGCCAAAGGCTATACCTACCTACGCTAACTCGCGATGTAGTAGCCACATCGCGCTGTCGGCCAATGACGGGACATGATTGGCGGGATCAGTCTCGCGCATAATAGGAGTCAGTGACAAACGGTCCTTGTTCGCGTGATTGTTCGCCACCGCTTCTGTGACCGATGCGTCGAATCGTGCCTTCCAGAGACTCTTGTGGCGCCCGTGACCTTCCAGAACACATCATTAACCTCATTTGTTCAAACGCCACAGGCACTCGAAGCGTGTTCGATTGCGAATGGCCTTTGGTCACGAGGCCAAACCGAAACTTTTTCCAAAACGCGCCAGCCCCATCCTGTGGAAACATGAAATGATTGCGTGAGACATCATCGTCAAGAAAATCACATGGAAGTTGGCCGCATGTCCAGTCTCTGACGCAAGCTTGCTGGCTTGCGAGGAAATCATACTGAAGTTTACTTTGCACGGTTGGCTTTTGGTCCCCAATTGTCCTGAACCCACCCTCTCTTGAGTCCGGATCAATTGGGAGTGGTAGTCGGTAGCGATTCGCAGTCAAACCTTGTTCGATTTTTGCCTGTGAATCTGTGATTGAGGTTGGAACCACACGTTCATGCTGCACGACCTGTCCGCGGCCGTCCTTTCAAGGAACTACATACAGGGACTTTTTGAGTTGTTTTCCCCCAAATGGCAGTTCGACATCCACTGCGCGAGCGAGTGTGAACTCAGAGGTCGATAGAAACGACACTCCAGTCAGGAGCGAGAGCCAGGTAATGGTGTCGCTCACCTTAGTCAATTCACTGGTGCACCTCCTGATCTGCTTTCCAAGCGATTCCGAGTTGTTTTGGGAATGGTCCTCCGATCTGACTGAGTGAGACGTGAGCGACTCCATCAGCAGCTTGTTCTTGGGGTCGTATGTATTGCGCTTGCCGGCTGTGTTTCAATCCAGCGCTTGCGAGTCGATCATGCACAGGTGAAATGATACAAGCGAGTGACCCATTCCTTGTGTTCCCAGCTGTTTGTAAATTTCCAGACATGTACACCCTCCCTGCATTCACATACTTCGTGCACGTGTGAGTGTGCTGTGCGGCTGACTGGTAATCCAGAGAGGCCAATACTTGTTTATCATTGTTGCCTTGTCGACCTGGTGAACACTTTGCTGGTCGCCCTCTGGTTTCGAAATCTTTTCTTGAATCAGTCACTTGTGCTTCGCAGCAGGGAAAAACTGCTGTTCGCCCTCTGACGCTGTCCGACTCGACTTCAGCAGGTGCTATCAGTGCATTAGAGTCCAGACTTGCTCTCTTATTCCATGCCAGAGAGCGACGGATGAGACTTGTTGGAATCGGCAATGTAACCTGTTCATCACGCTCCCTTGACTCGCCTTGTAAAGAGCTTGTAAATGTTGCGCATGTACTTCATGGTTGGAACGTGACCTGAAACTCATGAAACGTATGTAACGCATTTGAGGGACGCCGATCTGCTTTTCCGATCTCACTAGGAGGGCGCGTCTGAGCGCCAACGTGATTCGCGGGATGTATTACTTAAAAGAATGCGATGACACTTGAGCAGTGCCAATCATTCCAATAGAAAATTCTGCATCGAACATCACACAGCAATGGAGGAAAACCGTTCACACGACACCATGAATGCAATCTCGCGGCACATGCCGGGGCCCCGAGTCCAGTTGACTGCCCGTCGTCGCCGACTTCCCCACAATCAACACGAAGCTGCCTCTCCCCGCCCACCCTCAACTTGCCAAAGCCGGCGCTCCTTTCCGATCCAAACGCATCCATAACCATCTCCTGCAAGCCGCACTGCTATCCGCCATCCCTTCCTTCACCACGTCCCGCCCGACCCCCACCCCGTCAGGTCAATTCTTGCCTCATCATCCCGCCCTGCTCTTACGCCCCGGCCCATCACATCCCAAGCATTGTGTGCCTTCGCTACCCGCACTCCATCATCTTGTCCTGTCGATTGCCTTCCCCGCACCATCCACATTCATGTCCTCTCTCCACGACTTACACGGCTAGGGCGACGACGATCTCGACTTTGGTCCAGATACTGCGAGGGAGCTGTCCGAGGCGGTGATATCCGGTAGTCCCCATTCATTTATGTATATCCACTCACTCCTCGGTATGCTCACGGGGTTGGGCTGTAGAGGACTAGCAGAAGGTCGACAACGTCACCGAGTTTCCCGCGGAAGGCGAGACGGCGATTGGTGACACGGTCTACGACCCGTGCAAGCCGACATTTTCTTCCCGGACCGGCCGGTACGCGCTCACCAACAACATCACCGCGGCGTCGGTTTCGTTCCACCCTGTGACCCCAGAGTACCCAATGATGTCTGCCATCACCTTATCGACTGGCCAAAAAAACCCGTGGCGGGCATGCCAGCATCATGACAAACGGTGCCCATGCCCTCAACGCTGGCGCCTTCAAAAAAAGTGTACGCTTTTCCTTTTTTGCATGTCCTCGTTTATTGTTCCTGATCTCGCTTCTCATTCCTGCCTGACCATTTCGCACCTCTGTCGCTTTTCAGATTCAATTTTCGAACACGCCAGGCAGCGGTAACGGCAAGCCAAGCTCGACGTTTTTTTTTGGCGAGGAGAAGGGTATTGGTCATCTTATCCTGCGCTCCGTCGATATTGGGCCTCTTTGCGAGTTTGATAAGTTCACATTTGGCTGCAACGGTGCGCTATCCCGGATTGACGCATTCCGGCTCGGTGCAAGTGGCCAACCAAGGCGAGTCGCGGCGAGCACGTATTTGTCTTGCTGTACGTCGACGATGTGCTGCTCATGGGTACAAGTGCAGAAGGTCTCGAGTACATCGAATCCAGATTGTCGCAGGAGTTCGAATTGTCGAGCTCGGCGGACGAGCCGGTGGGTTGCTTGGGCTACGTGTCGTCACGGACCCAATGACTGGTCGAGTTGTGGTCGACCACACCCACCACACCCGCAATCTGGTGCAGGAGTGCGGGTTGCAGGTCAAGAGCACGCCGACCAACTTCTTCAACTCCTCGCCCGGTGTCGCCAAGGCTCGATTGACTGAAAACAAGGGCGAGGTCGTTCGCCGCGATGAGAACTTGTCCTTGGTCGGTAAGCTTCAGTACGTCGCGAATACGTCGCGGCCCGACATTGCCTGCTGCGTCAACTCACTTGCTCGGTTCTCGGCAAAGCCCGGTCATCAACATTGGTCGGCCGCCATGCGCGTCGTCGAGCACCTTGCCAACACGTGGCAACTCGGCCTGTCATTCAACCTGGACCAGCGGGTCGACCAAGTGATCGTGTCGGCGTTCTCCGACGCAGATTGGGCCGGTGATAGTGATTGCTATTCCATTGGTGGTTCCGTCGTGTGCGTTGCTGGTGCGCCAGTCGCGTGGTCATCGACGAAGCAGAAGATCATTGCCTTGTCGAGTGCCGAGTCCGAATTTATCGCTGGTTCAACTACGTATCGTCTTTTGTCGTGGGTTTGTCAACTCCTTGAGGATGCGGGCGTCGACTTTGTGTTGCCCGTACTCAAGATGGATTCGTCAGTGGCCATTGACGCGATCAAGACCGAGTGCACAAGTAAGCGCATGCGATTCATTAACATCAAGTACCGACATGTTTGTCACGGGCTCAAGGCCAAGGAGTACGAGCTCGAGTGGGTGCGCGGGTCCGAGAACATTGCGGATCTGTTCACAAAGCCGCTCGACGGCAAGACTCATGACTACTTGTGTCGGTGTATGGGAATGTTGGAGGTCCCGATCATGGAGAAGTCGGCGTGAAGGGGGGTGATCGAGGAGCGTGATGAGATCACGCATGTCTCACGTCACGTCTCCATCCCTCCCTGATCGGCCCTGCTCAAGATTGTGTGCTCAAGATATATTCGTGTCGGTCCCGCACATTGCTGCGGATGATTGTTGTGAACTTTCCCCGTCACCAAATCATTCCTTACGGCCGGCCATTTTCCTCTTCCCCAGACTGAAAAGTGTGCGAGTACGCGCATCCTGCGCTCAAGGGCATGCAGTACTCTGGCGCATTCCCGGACTACGAGACGGGTATCTTGGCCGAGGTTCAAGCAGGCATGGATCAAGCTCGAGCAATGCAGCGCGGCTCGCATACGCATGATTTCTACTGCAAACATGTTCTTGATTGGGAATGCAAGTGTGGCGATTCCGAGTCCGAGGCTGTGTTCTGTGAAGCTCTGCATGCTCATCCCCTGTACATGCCGCGCCGATCTAACTCCATTTCTACAGCGGCTGGGCTTTGTGACTCCATTTATTGGATGCAGCAAGTTTCTGTCTTCCGATCCGCCCGGCACACGCAATGCTTTTCCAATTCATCGTGGTGTTGACGACAAGACAATCAAAAGCCTCATGGATGGTACCGAGGCCGACTTCGATCCATACTACCCTATTGTGTGCCGCACCGTTTTCAAGATGCAGGGCGAGGACCATTGCCGTACGAAACCACTCCTCCTACTCATCCCGGTGACACAGTCAAATTTCTCACATTTACTTGTCAATATCTCCAGCTGAGGCACATTACGACGCAAACAATACGCTCGCGGTTAAGCAAAACCATGAAAAAGATGGGCGCGTGTGACGTCAAATATCTCCTCTTCTACACAGTCGACTCAAGCTTCCCATACTCTGTTCTACTGTGCCGTGGCGTGCACAACCATCCGCTGCCCCCACCATCGTCAAAGACCGACCCCTTGACACCACGATTCAGCAACTGCTTAGTGGCTCGACCGAGTTTGAGGACACGGTATCAGCCAAGCAACGCTTTGCGGCACTGGCCCTCATGCGCACACGCGACAATTGCCCTGCATCCATCTTTGGTGTTTGAAGGAACTATTCGCAACAACTTTGGCCCCAAGAGTAACAACGTGATTGACGACCAACTCGCTCTCATGCAAATGTTAGTGTCTTCCGGCAAGTCCAACTACCTGCAAGAGGTGACGTTGACTGACAAGCACTTCTTTGCCTTTGCTATGCACCGACAAGGCGCTGTCGTTCTCTCTCGGGCCAAGGTCTTTGACGTGGACATGACGTTTGCGTGCACGCGCGGGGAAATCAACATGGTGAAAGCGACATTGTTTGACGAGGTGTACCGGCTGTGAAATCGTGTCATCCAGCCATGACCGTGGAGAACTTCATGGCTCTGCCATTGTCCATGGACGAGCGCAGACAAGTGATCCAGTACAAAACGGGTTTGTCGACAATGATGGACGTGTTTGCATCCCTGAGCGGATGAGTTTGAGTGGATGAGCGGATCGTTTTGCCGTTGTTTTTGTTTGTAAAGGATTCGTTGGATTGTCAGATAACTGTCATGGCAAAAGAATACAAGCAAATTGATGCTCTGTGTTCTTTGGGCTGCTGCATTACAGACTTGAGAGCAAAGTTTACATGTACAAGCCACTTGTACCATTACACGCCAAGCATGCACCATTGCCACCAATGTGTGTAATGGCACGGCCCAGTTTCGTTACATGTGTATGGAGCGTTTTCGTGGACAAAAGGAATACCATGGGTTGCTGATGGAGTCGCTCACGTCTCACTCAGTCAGATCGGAGGACCATTCCCAAAACAACTCGGAATCGCTTGGAAAGCAGATCAGGAGGTGCACCAGTGAATTGACTAAGGTGAGCGACACCATTACCTGGCTCTCGCTCCTGACTGGAGTGTCGTTTCTATCGACCTCTGAGTTCACACTCGCTCGCGCAGTGGATGTCGAACTGCCATTTGGGGGAAAACAACTCAAAAAGTCCCTGTATGTAGTTCCTTGAAAGGACGGCCGCGGACAGGTCGTGCAGCATGAACGTGTGGTTCCAACCTCAATCACAGATTCACAGGCAAAAATCGAACAAGGTTTGACTGCGAATCGCTACCGACTACCACTCCCAATTGATCCGGACTCAAGAGAGGGTGGGTTCAGGACAATTGGGGACCAAAAGCCAACCGTGCAAAGTAAACTTCAGTATGATTTCCTCGCAAGCCAGCAAGCTTGCGTCAGAGACTGGACATGCGGCCAACTTCCATGTGATTTTCTTGACGATGATGTCTCACGCAATCATTTCATGTTTCCACAGGATGGGGCTGGCGCGTTTTGGAAAAAGTTTCGGTTTGGCCTCGTGACCAAAGGCCATTCGCAATCGAACACGCTTCGAGTGCCTGTGGCGTTTGAACAAATGAGGTTAATGATGTGTTCTGGAAGGTCACGGGCGCCACAAGAGTCTCTGGAAGGCACGATTCGACGCATCGGTCACAGAAGCGGTGGCGAACAATCACGCGAACAAGGACCGTTTGTCACTGACTCCTATTATGCGCGAGACTGATCCCGCCAATCATGTCCCGTCATTGGCCGACAGCGCGATGTGGCTACTACATCGCGAGTTAGCCGTAGGTAGGTATAGCCTTTGGCTCCGCCACAGCATGTCGTCAGAATATGCTTGCTGCTGCGCTCGTGCGGTCCATTTTTCGATTGCGCACCGCTCGCGGAGCTTGCAGTTATCAATGATGTGTTCCATTCCATAATGTCATGATGGGATGGTAATGTGACCCTGGCGGCGAAGCTGGCGTAACGATATGGCACAGCGCCAGATGGCGCAACGAGCTGGCGTAACGGGCTGGCGAACAGACATGGCGAACCAACTTGGCGACCCTGGTCATGGGATCCTTCTGTGTTGCAAATGACGCTGGTACTGGTACTACGCTACCCACTCCAGTGTAGGCGAGTGTGTTTCAGGTTCAAGTTTTATTGAGTCGTATTGCGATCGTCTGCCTCGACCCGATCTTGAGCGCAAGCAGCCTAGTAGCACTGTGGTGGTCATGATGCAGATGATCGGAAGTTGGATGAGCTCCGTGCGAAAAAGGTTCCTTGTATGCATCATCACTCGTTTCATGGCACCCATGTCCCGCTTGCCTTTTGCGGAGGGGTGTCGCTGGCCACTGAGAGTAAATGTATAAGATCTCGCTGCGTCCCCGTTCCCATTGCTTGTGTATACATGTCGTCAGACATTCTGTGCTGCTGCTCCCCCTACATTCTGCGCTGCTCAGACTGCCTGTACTCCTCCCAAGTCCCATTAGACCAACCGGCCAACCCTCCTCTGTCCTCCACCACTACCATCCTCTATTGAGCCCAGCACATTTTCCGCTTGACGCGCGCGCTATCGCTCTCAACGCCACCCACCCACTTGTCTCGCCTACCCCTAACCATGACCGAAAAGGACATCAAGCAGGGCGAAAAGGCCGCCGACGGCGAGGTCGAGCAGCAAAAGTCGTTTGTCATTGTATGTTCTCCCACACGGTGTTTTGTTTTTGTCTCTCATCCGTGGCTCCGCAGTTGCTCACGCACTCTCTCACAATCGCAAAATATAGGATGAGGAATTCGAGCAAATGATTAATCAAATGGTGCCGACTACGGACGACACCGAGACGCCCTCGCTCACCTTCCGTGTGTGGGTCATTGGCCTGCTCTTCTGCTGTGGTGTCGCGTTCGCCAACCAAATCTTCTTGTTCCGCACCAACTTGATCTGGGTCAACTCGTTCGTCACTGTACTGTTGGCCTATCCGTTGGGCCGCATCATGGCTGCTGTCCTGCCCTCGTACAAGTTCAATCTGCTTGGAATTGAAGTCGACACCAACCCTGGGCCATTCTCTATCAAGGAACACGTCCTCATCAACGTGTGGGGTTCGACCGGTTCCTCGGGTATCTATGCCTTTTACAACTTGGGTGCTCAAGAGGTGTTTTACGACCTCAAGCTCGGCGCGTTCTGGGATCTCATGTTCATCTTTGCCTCGGCCACCATGGGTTTTGGTCTGGCCGGTATCTGCCGTCGCTTCCTCATCCGTCCCTCGCATATGATTTGGCCTACCGTGTTGCCCTCGGTTGCGCTCTTCACCGCCTTCCACGGTGTCGAGACTGAGGCCAACAAGCAAAAGGAGGGCGATGTCAAGCACATGAGTCAGTTGCGCGTGTTTGCGTACGGTACCGTTGGCATGGCCATCTTCTACATCATTGGTCCCGGTTATCTTTCGACCATGCTCCAGTACATTCCGCTCTTGTGCTGGTTCTCGCCCAAGGACAATCTCGTGCTCCAACGCCTTGGCTCGCCCAAGTGGGGTCCTGGTATCTTGTCGCTCTCGCTCGACTGGTCGACCGTCTCGTCTGCTGCCATGGCCGTGCCCTTCTGGTCCGCCATGAACCAGTTCATCTCTTGGGTTATCTTTGCCTGGTTCCTTGCTCCCTTGGCCTGGCAACAAAACTGGTTCAACCAAGGCCCGTGGCCACGCATGACCCCGCTCAACTCGACCCATCTCTTTGACGGCAAGGGTGTGCGCTTCTCGGCCGCCCAAGTCGTGCGCAAGACGGACCGCACCTTGGACGAGGGCAAGTTCCTTGCTCGGTACGACTTGTTTCTCCCAATCTCATTCAACGTATCGGATGGCCTAGACACTAACCGAGGTGCCACTTTTTCAACTCATTGCCCGTCGCTCATATCAGTGCTCCCATTCACTTTACTGTACGTCTCCTCTTTCTTGCTTTTCTCAATCGCGTGAAGCACCCCACTGGCAAGTCTTCCTAACTCGAAACGCACACATTCATCAATAGCCCTTCTTTGCCTCGGCATACTTTGGCCACATTGCCTCGCTCGTGGCCGCGATTATGCACACGAGTCTGTTCTATGGCAAGGACATTCTCAACCGGTTGCGCAATGCCAAGTACGACAAGGACGATATCCACTGCAAGGTACGTACACGGTGCTCTTTTCATTCGATTGTGATTCGTCATCACAACACTTGCGAACCGATGCACTGAAATCATCATTCTCCCCCTCTTGCAGCTCATTGACAAGTACCCTGAGGTTCCCGACACTTGGTACTATGGGTTCTTGGTCGCGACCGGTGTGCTCATGTTCCTCGTCGGCCAATTTGGCGGTATCGACTTGCCCATCTGGGCCACGGGTCTCGCCATTGTCTTGGCCATTGTCGGCACGGTCCCCACCATCATGATCTTTGCCACTGCCGGTGTCACGCTCGGTCTCAACGTTGTCTCGCAGTTTGTGATTGGCCTCATTGTCCCCGGCCGTCCCATCCTCATGATGTCGTTCAAGTGCGTGTGCTTTGCCGTCTCATGGCAATGCCGTGACTTGCTCATCGATCTCAAGATTGGCCACTACATGAAGATCCCGCCCAGGCACATCTTCATCTCGCAGCTCGTCTCGCAGTTTGTTGCCGGTTTCGTGTGCTACGGTGCCTTCCGCTACTGGATGGCCGACCCGCAACACGCCGAGTGGGTCCGCTTGGGCGGTAACACGGAGGGCATGGGTGCCTTGTGGGGCGGTTTGTCCTTCAACACCTACTACTCGGCCTCGCTCATTTGGGGCGCCATTGGTGCCAAGCGCTTCTTCTTTGACACCCAGTACGCGCCCGTCATCTGGGTCGGTGCCCTTGCCGGTCTCGTCTTGCCCATTGTTCTCTGGCTCGGCCACAAGTACGTCGGCGGCCAATGGTGGGTCCTTGCACACCCAGCTATTTTGCTCTCGCCCAACGGTCCCGGTGCCAACAACGGCGGTGCCTTCACTTCCATCATTGTCTCGACCATCTTCCAGTTCTACGCCTACCGCTATCGCTCCGCCTGGTGGAAGCGCTACAACTATGTCCTCGCCACGGGTCTCGATGTCGGTGTCGCCCTCGTTGCGCTCTTGCTGTCGTTTACCGAGTGGGAAGGCCCAGAGTGGCTGCTCAACTGTCCAAGTGACGGCAAGTGCGAGTCCATGCACTATGGTACCGCCCCATGGAACGACTTCTGCACAGTGTTTGGTCCCAACATTCGCGACCCGCGCAAGCAGACCTAAACTGGGTTTTGCCAGCTTTCGCGTGTCCTCTTTCGCATGAGATGCCTCTCTTGTATATCCCCCCCCCCCCTCTCCTGATTCGCAATTTTGTATCTTGTTTTCTCCTTGCGAGTCGCCTACATAATCTTTTGTACCCGGTCCATTTGATGTATCAAGTCGCAGGAGCTGAATAGAGTTTTGTTTGTTTATCTCGTCCATGTCGTTCGCTTGGGTTGGGTTGTGCAATTTGATTTCCAGAGCCACCCGGGCTTGTACATGGGCCCTTCTACGCTATTGTTTCAGTACTGATTGCGACATTGTGCTTTTAATTCGCCTCTTTCTCTTTCGTGATGGGCAGCGGCCTGCAACTGCCATTCACAGGGCTGGTGACGTAGGTACTCGCTGATTGTGTCTCATGTGGGTGTCTCACTTGGCTCGATCGGAGGACCGTTGGACAGCCTCCCTGTCATTGACCATGTGGAATCCATACCGGTACTTGTATCCTGTTGCTCAACGACATACCCGGATGCCCGCTGCCCGCTGCCGACTGGCACTTTGGCTCAACTTCCGCACGCCCTTCTTGTCATGATACCCAGATGCCCGCCGTATAGTGCCCGCCGCCACCAAGCCCACTCGCTGAGTCGGATATTGTATCGCATCGCACGAGCGATCACCCTCCACCAACATCTAAAGAGTACATTGACGGACATGGACATGTCGAAATTAAACATAGTGCGCCTTGCCCCTGTGGCGTCCAGCGGCAGAATTGGGTTTCGGCGTGCATTTATTTGTAGTCCAGCCGTTGCCTTGCTCCTTCAACCCGACCGCAGACTCGTGGCCGCCACTCACGAATTCTGTATACGTTGTGAATTTATTGGTTCGATACGATACCGATTCGCCTTCATCATCACACATGAAAGCTCTTCAGCTGGCGCGATCGTAAACGACGCCCACTCGTTCAAGAAGCTGTCTGCCAGTCCCTCCAGCGCCATTGCAATATTCACCCCGCGAAGATACGTCTCGTTCGCATATCTTGTCGTCAACCGGGCATGGCCCAAGTTCAACGATCGCGATACGCTGGCTCCTTTGAGATTCGATGATTTCGATAATCCGAGATACGGCGCATGAAACACGCAGCATTGTGCCGTGGCAATCGTACCGCGGCGAGGCTGGAGAGGGCATGCGACCTGCGAATCAAGCGTCAACACCGCCTAATTGGCTGGCTAACTGGGCCTGGGCGATTCGACCTGCAGGGTTCCATGTGAGCACAGTCATTCAAATGTAAGCTGTGTGTCAAATCCAAGATCGTAGGGGTTAACAGACGCATTATACTGGAGAACTACATACATTTATTGACGAGCTGTTATGCAATGTTGGTCCGTCGCTTCTTGCTCTTGACTGCAGTGGGTACACTTGATGCAGTTTGCGACGCTGGTTCGCCCGACGGCCTTGACCGCTTTTTGCTTGGCTTTACCTTCTTTCCCTGCTCGGGCACAACCTCACGGGCAGTCTCCGGTGTTGGATCAATGTCCATGGCATCCGGTGCAGGTTCCTTGACCGCCTTGTCCACCGTGTTGGTCTGTACACCGGCATGCCGCTCCCTTGACTCGCGCAACTCCACCTTGACCTTGAGCATGGCCCGCACCTTATCCAAGGGCGACGCAAACTTGTCTGCAACGTGCCCAAACTCGGTGCTCACAAGCGGGCCGCCACGCGCAAATTCAGCGGCCAGCCGCTGCCGCTGCTTATCTGCTGTTGCCTTGCTTGACCTCTGTGGGCCCGACTTTGGGCGAATGGGTTTTGGATCGGCTTTTTGTTTGGCGGCAAGCTGGATCTTTGCGGCGGTTTTGGATTCCTTTTGCTTTTTGCGATCGACAATTGGCGCCGAAGTCTCGAGCAGTTTGATATTGGGAGAAAGAAGCGAAGGTTTGTCAACGAGTTTGGCCCATTGGGTGAAGGTGGCGATGTTGGACGAGTCGGAGGCAGATGTGTAAAAGGGGACGGACGGTGTTGGGAAGCGTGCTGCGAGGGCAGCAAGGTCGGTGGATGCCTGTGTACACAGTACAGGCGAGTACGGGTCAGTCATTTCGTGGCCATGGCAAGAAAATCAGGCCAATTGACAATACCAAATCGGATCCCAATTCAATTGCAATGCACGCATACCGTGGCACCACTTTGCCAACCTTGTTTTCTACCGCTTGCTGAATGGCACTGGCGACTTGCAAGTTTGCGCCCACCTCAGTTACCACAAACATATGCACCACATGTCCTGCACATTTGGCCAGCTGCGCAATGCCGGGCAACCATCCATACAGGTCGGGCCCGGACAAGGTGTTGTCCAGGTCGCCGCGGAACAAGATAATGGCAAGGGTGGGCACTTTGGCTTGCGCCTCGTCCGAGAGCTGCTTGAGCGGGTTGCAAATGCGGGCAGCGAGCAGCTTGAATGTGGATTGGAGGCCACGGTGCACGGCAGGGGCGGGAGTAGCGGCAGACGGCGGAAAGAGGCGGGTGGTGAGCAGGGAAAGCAGTTCGGACTGCAGGTCTGCGGGTGCCGGAGAGCCCCATTTCACCTTGAGGGGCGAGTCGAACGACTGCTTGAAGACTTTGCGGCGCTTGTCCAGCTCGCGGTCGCGGATCGAGGTGGGTGCTGCGGCTGCGGCCGGGGCGGCGGCCTTGGGCTTGGCGATGGGCTTGGCCGGGGGTGCGGGTTTGGTTGTGGAAGTTTTCATGGTTGCATGCATTGATGACAAGGATTAACACTATGAAACTTTTTTTTTTTTTTTATTCGGGCAGTTATCGTTCGCAATGCTTGTCGTTAACACTGTCGGGTGGATCGGCGGCCCGTTTCTCGTGTTAAACCCGTGATTACTAAAGGAAACCAAAAAATTATCATTGATAAGTCAACATCAATCGCAACAATGGACTACCTAGAATACTGCCTGCAACAGTACTTTTACGCCACGGCCTGGCGCCCCGACCTGCAGTAACGGC
>MCFL01000101.1:0-79847 GCA_002102555.1 Catenaria anguillulae PL171
ACAGACGTATCACAGCGCGCTTGCATTTCCGACATTATGGTTATCCCCAGATGTATCCCCATCAACACCAGTCGCAGTTGCAGCAGCGGCCAATGTCGACACGTCCAAGTGTCGGCCATGCAACAAACCCGATTTCCGAGCCGCGTCCTTGGACAACCACATTCATTCACACAGGGAGCCGTACATGTCCAAGCCCAACCGACCTCGCACCCACCGCACCGATCCCAGTCGCTCTCGACTGACCCTCGATTCCAACCTCCAGCTCGCTCCTCTCCCGCTTCTTCATCAAACAACCGTGAGCCCGCCGGCTCGCATCCGCCCACTGATCCTCGGGCAATTCTCGCATCCATTCCGCGGCTGACGGACGCCGAGCGCCACCAGCTCCTCCATCATGCCCTGCTGCCTGCATTTCTCGTGGATCCCGCACACGCGCTGCATTCGTATGTGGTTGGGCACGGAATGCACCGCGCACAAGTCGTGACGCGCGAGGTCAAGCACGAGGATGGAAACGTGTGGCAGTTGGCCAAGGCGTCGGCCGTGATTGCACATGAGGGATCCGTGGCAAGGGTAGGGATGTGGTATGGGGTTGGCGCAGATAGTGTCACGGCTGCGCGGTTAGCGGTGGCGAAGGTGTTGCTTGGAAAGGCCCCGGATGAGTGTGAGTGTGCCTGAGGGATGGCGTCAGTGACCGTCTTGTGGGTTCGCCGACCCAACACATGTACAGTCGTCGAAACAAGCCCGATTCGCCACAAGCCGGGCGTAGCGCATCGGGTTTATAGCGAGAGTCGACTGTATGTAAATCGCGAATAAGAATTGGCGAGTATACACTTGTCGAAACAAGCAGAAACGAGATGTACGGCTACATGATCGTAAGATCGTGCACCAATTGTATTGGAGTGCATCTTTGGAGTCACCCAGGTATCAATTCGACTCAATGCACTCAAACCCATGCACCTCAGGCTCCTCCATCAATTTGCAACATCGTTGCCTCTCGTATGTACAATTATATCGGTTGGTCGAGAGTCCACCAGGAACACCCTCGCGGTCCGCCAGGCGAGTAACCGGCGTCTCTTTTCATAGTTTCGCCGCACACGTATTTATTTACCAAGGCAACCCATGTAACTTCTCAGCTTATGTCCGCTTCACATTTACCATGAAAAAGCCACCGCCGTCCAACGCTCGCTTTGAGAGGATTGCACTGCCTCCCGTTACCTATCACACACGATCAAACACCAACGCACCAACCACAACCAGTACTCTCGCCTCTCGTCTGTTGGGAGGTCTACCGCAGGATTCTCAACAGTGAGATGTCGCTGGCCCGTCAAGCAGTCTCGCGACCCGAGTGCTGGGCTTGGATCCACCATCTGCCTCAGTTTTCCCTGTGGATCAGTCGGGACTGCGTTGCGGAAGCATTTCCCGACGATATCTGCCGCCGTCAGCAACGTCATCAAGGCCGAGCACGCCACCGGACTTGTATCGCTCGAAAACTCAGCTGCCTCAGCGCAATGTAGCGGATCTGGTTCCCGTGCAATCAAATGAAAGTGATTTGTTTGCGAGGCTCAGTGGTATTCCTTCTCAACCGCCCTCGCATGCCGCCCATTCGTGCTCGTCGGAGTCTGCGCACCACGGATCAAACCGCCGTCGCCAGAGATCGCTAAAGCTCTATTCCAATGAGCATTTGGGGCGATCCGAACCAGCGCAGTTGCGCTTATCTCGGCCATGTACCGCTTTCCAAGTCATCCCGTCGTCAAACATGTGCGCCAGCAAAATGCCACGCTCATCGAGCCGACCCACTCACGACACACATTTGGAGCGATTACCAGCAGAGCCATTATTGCCCACGAGCCCGACCCGATTGGAATCGTACTCGACCAAAAGGAAAACGCCGAAATCTTCCCGATCGAAATCCCCACAGTTGGCTGTCGGCCAGCTGGCTCATGATTCCAGCCATGCCGCTGAGCAGGGTCACGGATGGATGCTGCGGTCTTCTCGCGACGCAAGTCGACATGAACGAGCGTCGGTAGGGCAGGCAGTTGACCCCCGCCGTGTCCTTCCAAGTCTGCCCCCAATTCCCTCCCGCCGTCCAAATCTTCGTCGACTTGCTCTTTGTCTTCCATTTTTGCCACTGATTCCCACAATCGCGCCGCTCAAAATGCACGAAAATCACGCCCAACTTCTCAAAACTCGACTGACGACAAATCCAACCGCTCAGAAAACTCACGGCGCCAAGTTCAACAACGCCAGCGATGCCGACACCAACGGTTTCTGCTCATTCCGACATATTGCTATCGCTTTCGCGATCTTTACTTTCCTCGCCGCCGTCACACGCACGCCGCCCTCGTTGTCGTTCACGTGCGCGCCCAAGATCGCGCTCACCGTCACGGTCGCCTTCCTGGTCACCTCGGTCGCGGTCCAGAGCACGCCGACGCCGGCGGTCCCAGTCTCGTTCACGCTCAAGGTCGCGATCCAGGTCAGGGTCACGATCGCGAGATCGATTCAAGCGTCACGCCGCGCTGCCAAGTGACCTAAAGCGCTTGCGCAGAAGTGGCCCCGTTGAGACCGCGCCGAGGGAGACACAAAGAGACAAACCCTCGCGCGAAACCTCTGACGGAAGGCATGGTAGGCCTCAGAACTACACGTCATCATCACGGCATCGATCTTGCTCCCGCTCTCGCTCACGGATGTGGCAACGGCCAAGGTCTCGGTCACGGTCTCCAGCCGGATTTGGGAACGGCGGATTGCCTGCAGACTGGGACGCAACCAGTTCGGGCCGCGACTTGAGGCACGTCCGTAGCGGGCACGTCGTTGACTCGTATCGGCCAGGCAGTGGCGCGAGTGAACGTGATTGTGTGTCTCGGGGACTGGCAAGGCGCGACAGTGCCGCGGAACATTGGTCGGAGCACGATTTTGAGCAAGTGCGCATGGCGTGTGCGTCTATCCGGCGGCCGTCTAATTCAAAGATTGCGTGCGACTCAAGTAAGGATGTGCCGCTCCAATGCACTGTGGATCGGCCTGATCCCGACTGGCCACCACTTCCATCCTCCGCATCTACTCCTCGGGTCAAGCCGCCATCGGAGAGTAGTGGTACGGTGTAAATTGTCCGAGTGATTGACGTCAACTGGACTTTTGTCGAGGATACTCATGTTTTTGCTGTCAGGGTTACCATTATCTCCGGTTCCAATCAACCCTAACTTGACGTCATCAGCAGACGAAATGGCCCAGCAAGTTGTACAACTGGAACATCAGCTCCGCCTGATCCAGGAGCAAAGCAATCAGCAGCAGCAGCAGCGACAGATGCCCTCCCACCACGCTCAATCAGTTGGACCCATGCCTTCCCCGCTTGCTCCTCGTCCGCTTCTGACGCCGCATACCTTGTTTGACTTTACTCAAGCAACCGCCCGCTCCAGTCTCCTGCTCCCATTCACAACCAACAACCTGCCTCCCGACCCGCAATCACCCGCACTGTTCTCGCTCGATGTATTCACGCGCTCGCGCATGTACCAACATCCACTTCTGTCCGTCTGGCTCGACGACCTGGTGGGCGCCATGCAATTGGCCGTGTGGAATTGATCGGGCAAACTGCTGCTTCCAACATGTTTGGCGGTCGAGCGGCAAGCGGGCGCGCATGGTGGGTGGCAGGCAAATGTGAAATGGAGCGGCTTTGAGGTGGTGGCGAATGGAATGGATCCGGAGGGAGCGGTCAGGGCGGTCGCGGCGCAAGTAATGCTTGGGTGAGTGAGTGGGAGGCATAGCGAGATTCATTTCAGGTCAAAAGGTCTCACGGGTGTTGCACTGATCGTACACAAAATGTGATTCATCGCGAATCTACACTCAGGGTTGCCCCTTCGCATTCAATGATGATCACATCAGCATATCAGCATCACACAAAAGAATGGAGAACTCGAAAACAGCTACTCCACCTTGATCCTGGCCAATTGCTGCCCATCCACCAAACCAGATTTTGCCCACCACGCCTTTGCCTGCCTCGAGATCTCCGTATCGCCAACTGCAATCGTGGCGGGACAAGCAATGTGGAATCCTGAAGTTAACTTGAACCACTCGAGTACATCGCACTGCCCACGCTGACTGGCCTCCACCAAACACTCTTCAACTTCATCTTCCGACAACTCGTCCAATTTACCCGATTGCTTGCGGTATTCCAAAAGATCCACACATCCGCCGTACTCTTCGATCGCATTGTATGGCGAGAGCAGCTCATACGCTGTATTTTTGAGCACATGCTGCAGGTAATGGGCGTGAATCGGATCATGATACGGCCCACGATTCACAGGCAATGCAGCAACGTGGGGCAGGTTTGCTCGCCACCATGCGAGCGATTTGCCGTGGTTGTCCGTGTCGAAATTGTAGTAGGCGTACATGTTGCTTGCGTCGATTTCGTCGGGGAATTCGTCGTTTGACCAAGCCTTGGCAAAGTTTAAACTCGTGCTCGGATGCACCGGCAGAGTGCAGCAACCAGTCAAGCACATCAACACGACCGTGGATACTCGCGTGGTGGATGCAAATGGCCAAATCCACGGGCTGGCCACCGTCGAACCATGCCTTGAGCGCGGCCAACTTGGAAGGTGCGTCACATTCCAGATCGTGAAAGTAGGTATCGCATGCGCCCAAGTATGGATGTGCATGGTAATTCAAATTGTACTTGTGCGAGTCCTTGAGCGCGCCAGACTTGTGCAGCCACCATTCAATTACGTTGGCTCGACCTCGGGAAAACGCATACGAAAACATGCCGGTTGGAACCCAACACGTCTTTCGTTCTGCCGGGCCCACCACCATTGGAATATGTTCCGCGAGCCAATCCAGCACATCAATTCGACCGCTCCTGATGGCCGACTCCAGGCTCGGAACCCAATTCTGCATCTTCCTCATATCGTGTGCAAAGCCATTGTTGAAGAGCCACTCCAAAGCGGGCAAGTGCTTGGCGGCGGAAGCAAAAATGCTTGTTTGCGACTCGCTCGACTCTGGAATCTCGTACCCATTCGACAGCAACCAATCCAGAATGGCAACATTGCCAAGGCGGCTGGCAAGAGCATACGGGTGATTGTCGATATGCCAGCCTGCCAAGTCTGGAAGAGACGGATCAATATTGGCGTGAATCCACTCAAGCAGCTCAAGCTTACCAGATTCCAATGAAATCTGAATCAGTTGCTTGCGTGAACCCAACAGGTACCCGCGGCTGTGGAGCTCCTTGACAAGATCCAAGTCGCCCCTTTCACAAGCTTCTCGAGAAATGGCCCTGTTCCCATCCGCAAATGGAAGCAATTCGAACGCTCGAAGCCCATCAAGACCAAGCCCATTGGTCACCACACTGTGGCACATGTTCGAGAGTTGCAACGTATCGCCATTTTGCACACATTTCTCCAAGTATTGCCGCCACATCTGCATCACCAATTGCTGGCTCTTGCACCATTCCAGCATGGCAACATGGCCCGAGTCGGATAACACGAAAAACACGCTGGCCCAGTCGAATTGTCGCCGTGTCCACGCCTCCATAATGAGCTGATGATTTCCACACCATTCTAATACTGTGACCTGGCCGCCAGAGCAGGCCGCCGAGATGACTTGAATCCAATCAACACTGTGGCCAAGCACATGTGTCTGCGACTTGAAGAACCACCACTCCAACACTTGCGCATGCCCACGGCGCGAAGCACCCATGGCGGCTTCTGCACTGGAAGCATCCATCCACGCCCCATCAGCATTCTCGAGCAACCAATCCAGAAGATCCACTCGCCCTGCCTTCGAGGCATGCACAGCGATGCGAGCAAACCTCCCGTCGTTCTCCACCTCCAGTCCGAGGTTTGAATACCCGCGAGCCTTCCACCACTCGAGCCACGTGTGCTCCGGTGGGTCGCAGAATGTCTCCATCAGCTCGTGCGCGCCCCAGTCCCAATTCAAAATCAGCTTTGATTCATCAAGCCACCATTCCAGGATGTGCCTAGTGTCGCATTTCAGCGCAAACGGGAGCAACTCGGACCAGTCGTACTTGAGCGGGCGACCGCGGGGCTGCTTGCTCCACTGATGCATGAGTTTGAGGAGATACAGATCACTGCACTTTGTCGCCAGGTTCATGTCAATGTGCGGCATGAGCAGCAAGGCGGCTTTGGTCGCGAGCGGCACATGGGTGCGTGAGAGAACGTTGAGAGGTTGCAGGATGGCGGTCGGGTGCCACAGCGACGATGAGGTGGCGATGAGGCGGATCATGAGAATGACGATTGGGTCGGCTAGGTAGATTGGGAGAGTAGGCATGTCCACGGGCTGGTCGACGGCGGCATTCATGGTGGATAGCGTATTCATTTCAATGGGTTCAGCATTCATTCAAGGAATTGAGGTCAGAGGACTGAACCACCCAAGTCTGAGTGAAGCTTGTGTCCAGTAATGACGCAGTAATGACGTATTTACTTGGGATCGAGCAGCCTTGGACCCGAAAGTTCACTTGACCCGATCCACTTTGTCACACTGAGTGGTGAACTCGTCTAACATATTTATATTTATGTCTGAGACTGACTGCCCACCTGAGACACTGATCATGATCAGCTCCACTTTACTCTGGCACACTGGCATTTGCAATGAAATACACCATGGGCAATACATTCAAGACCATCCCCTCTCCCGCCCATGTCCCCCGCAGCATGCGGCGTCCCACCACCTTGACAGCGGGCCACTCTCGCTTCCACCAGCGTCAAACACAGGCCTTATCGATCCCGACCGTGACACGAGCGCCAACCTCGGCAGCCCGCGGCCCCACTCCGCCAACACCTTCATGACCATTCACTCCACCACCCACCCCACTACCCATCCTGCGACGGCAAGACACATCCCGCCAGCAACCGTCGACGGCCCGTCTCCCTTCGGCACTCGCATCCGACTCGGTCACTCGGCCTCCTCCCCTTCCGAGCTCCGCTCTTCACCTCGGACGTGCCGGCTTCGCTAAAAAAAAGCCCAGCCCCGCACGGCAGCACCATGTCTTCGCGTCGCAAGCGCGATACCACCACCGCGGCATCTGTCGGAAGTCGGAATGCCTGAATTGACTATTCCGTCGCCGTCGACCGCTCCATCTGGTGCTTCCACCTCGGCTCCACCGGACGGTCCACCTTCTCTCAGCCAAATATCGTCGGCTACTGGCCGTGTTCTCGCCGAGTATGATGGCTCCATTCCCAAGAAGCCAAAAATCGCACGCTGTCGGGCCGCTCCCGAAGCGGCTTTTGCTCTCGCAGTTGATTGGCACGAATGGCATCGAGACCAGTTTCCAACCGTCTACGGATTGTTTCGTGATTTTGCAGCATTCGAGGTCACATCCGTCAACTCAGAATGGGCCTTTTCGGTTCTCAAAAGGGGCGTCCTCGATTCGCGCGATTCTCGCCTCAACAACGAGTCACCCCAAGCGCACATGTGTTTCGTTCATGGCTATCAAGCAGCGTCAGTGAGGACGATGTGCTCGCACCTACGCGGCTGATGCACCCATCGAAAGCTCCACGGGCACAAAAGCTTTATGAGGAGGCAACCAAGGCTGTTGAGCAGCAGAAGCGCGAGGACGGAGGCTATAGCGGCGATGAAATGGATTTGGATGGTTGAGTTTCTTGTGACATATTTATCTCGCCCCCATTTTGTATACTCAGCCTCCTAGTATCTCCTCTGATCCTTTTCACGCGTATCAGCTAATACACCCAAGCGATTCATTCCATGGCACACAAACAGAGTGAGGTTTGGGGCAATGACAGGGTGCAGTATCCAAGGGGGAAGCTGGCGAGTGAGGGCTGGATCGAGGGGGTGGGGGAAAATAATGGGCTGGGGGTGGAAAGAGGAGGTGGCTTGGGAGGGGAGCAAGGGGTAGCATGGGCGGATGAAGTGATGAAGGGATGAAGGGATGTGGATAAAGGTGGGTGGAGGGGCGTATGGTTGATGGCGGTGGACAGGGCATACAATCAGTGACATTGTGTCTCCACTTCACCCAGCAGCTCGGATCCTCTTCACGGTGAACTTTGCATCCCTATTGCTGAGCACATACTGCATGTAATGGGCATGAACGGGGTTGCAGTATGGCCCACGGTTGACGGGCATCTTGGCAACGTTGGGCAAGTTTGCGCGCCACCACGCAAGCGACTTGGCGTGGTTGGCCTTGTCGGGATTGCCACGGTCGTACGCATACATGTTGCCCGATTCGGTTTTGTCAGGAAACTCGTTGCTTGACCAAGCGCGTACAAAGTCTTGCTCGGATGCACTGGTCGAGCGCAGCAACCAGTCAAGCACATCGACTCGGCCGTTAATGCTGGCCGCATGAATGCAGGCGGCGAAATCCATTGGTTGACCAGCATCATACCATACCTTGAGCGCTGCCTTCGACAGATCCTCACACCCACAGCGCGAATCGCAAGCATACCGATAAGGATGTCCATGATTCAAATCATACAAATGCTTGAGCCAGCCAGATTTGTGTAACCACCATTCAACGACATCTACACGACCTTTGGAAAACACGTCGCGAGACAAAGCAAGTGGTATGGGACGAGTTGATGGCAGTGCAGTGCCAGTCTCCTCTGGAATATGTTTTGCAAGCCAATCCAGCACGTCGATGTGGCCTCGATTGCTGGCTCGTTCAAGGCTTATGGTCCAGTCTTCCATTTGCATGCCGCTGGCCAATCCGTGCTTGAAAAGCCATTCGAGGACTGGCAAGTGCTTGGTGGCGGCACTAAAGACGCTCGCTCGCGACCTGTCTCCAGTATGGCCGAGTGATGGAAACGGATACCCATTCCTCAGCAACCAGTCAAGAACGTCAATATTGCCAAAGCTGCTCGCGACTTGGTATGAATCATACCGGAAATGCCAATGCTCCACGTTCGGAATGGACGGGTCGATATTGGCCTGAATCCACTTGAGCAACTCAAGATTGCCAGAGGGCAAAGCAAACTCAGCCAATTGATTGCGCGACCCCAGCAAGAATCCGCGGTTGTGCAACTCCTGAACAAGATCCAAGTCGCCCTTGACACAAGCTTCTTGAGTAAAATCCCTGTTTCCATCCGCAAATGGAAGCATATCAAACGCCCGAAGCCAATCAAGACCAAGACCACGACCCAGCACTTTGTAGAACATGGACAGGATCTCTGACTTGTGGAATTCACGCAAACACTCGTCAAGGCACTGTCGCCACGCCTCCATCACCAAGGGTTGGCTCTTGCACCATTCCAGCACAGCAACTAGACCTGAGTCGAACAAGGTCAAGAACACATTGGCCCAGCGCTTCTGTGGTTGCGACCACGCCTCCATGACGAGCGGATGATTTCCACACCATTCTAATACTGTGACCTGGCCGCCAGAGAAGGCCGGCGAAAAAACGTGAATCCAATCAATTCTTGCCTGAAATTGAAGGAACCACCATTCCAGGATGTGAACATGTCCGTTTCGTGCGGCAGCCACAGCGGCTTTTGCACCGGCCGAATCCATCCACGTTGTACCTGCATTGCGCAGAACCCAATCCAAGATATCGACTCGCCCATTTCCCGACGCATGCACAGAAATGTCAGCAAGTGGACGGTCGCTGTCCACCTTCCACCTGAGGTTTGGATCCCCGCGGGCGTTCCACCACTCGAGCCATGTGTGTTTCAGGTTTGGATACCCGCGGGCCTTCCACCACTCGAGCCAAGTGTGTTCCAGTGGGTCGCAGAATGCCTCCATCAGCTCATGCGCGCCCCAGTCCCAATACAAAAACAATTTCGATTCATCAATCCACCATTCCAGAACGCGCGTAGTGTCGCATTTCAGCGCAAACGGGAGCAACTCGGACCAGTCGTACTTGAGCGGGCGACCGCGGGGCTGCTTGCTCCACTGATGCATGAGTTTGAGGAGGTACAGATCACCGCACTTTGTCGCCAGGTTCATGTCAATGTGCGGCATGTGCAGCAAGGCAACTTTGGTCGCGAGCGGCACATGGATGCGTGAGAGGACGTTGAGGGGTTGGACGACGGCGGTCGGGTGCCACAGTGACGATGAGGTGGCAACGAGGCGGATCGTGAGAATGATGATTGGGTCGGCTAGGTAGATTGGGAGAGTAGGCATGTCCACGGGCTGGTCGACGGCGGCATTCATGGTGGATAGCGTTTTCATTTCAATGGGTTCAGCATTCATTCTCGGAATTCAGGTCGGAGGACTGAACTAGCCAAGTCTGAGTGAAGCTTTTGTTCAATTCAATAACGTTAATGAGTTCATCGCTGATGCATCATCATCACGCCGAGCCACGGGATGCGCAACGTTCACGTCGATGCCCTCGCAGCTGCTTTCAGCTGTTCTGGTGAAGTTTTCGGTCGAAAGCACAATATACTGCGCTTTACCGATCTTCATGCTGTACGGATTGACTGCAAGGCATTGCAGTATATGTATGTATATATGTATGGAGCAGCCTTGGTCGATCGGCGACCTCCACTGGCACACGAAATGCATTGGCGTCGCCCAATGGTTCGCTACTACGAGTGGGCTGGGGTCAGACATTGCTCGACAGGATCAAGGATGACCTAATGTAGAGGATGGTCTCCCTGGGACACAGATCCTTCGCGCCTTGCTTCGGTCGGTGCATTGGTTGGTTGGTTGGTTCCACATACTGTATGCACGATTTTGTCGTTCACGTTCCGTTCACTGAACCTGGAAAAACATAGATTTCTTGCTAGTTGTTGGCCCGGCCCCTTCTCTGTAAAGTGCTTGTGAACCAGATTGCGGGCAAAAGCACATGCATCATCATGCTCTCGCTCAAAACCATTTTCGCCCGTCGCGGCCACACGGCGTCAGAGGCATCGCCGTCTTCAGATTCAACTCTGAACCTCGTCGCGACCGAGTCCGATTCCCACACGTGTGCGGCCGAGTCCGCCGCTCCGAGTCATCCATGTCACCAGCAGCCCAACGCAGGCACAATCAAGTCGAAAAAGCCGCGCAAGCTTCGCCGCAAGCAATGGCAAAACAAGCATGCCGCGGCGGCGGTCCCCACTTCAAAGCAAGATGGGTCGCCATTGCTCGTTCCCGTTCAGGTTGACAATCTCTCCTCGAGTCCGGCACATGTTAGCAAGTCATTGATGCATCGCTTCATTCGTTTCCGTGCGACCAAGGCACACAAACCTGTCGAGGCAGACAAGAAGCGTCGCGATTCAGGTGTTGCCTCGGCAAGCAATACAGGCCCTTCAAAAGGGCTGCTTGCCGCTGGTGGCGACATTTCAAGTTCTGATGGCGAGCATGCTGGCAAGGGCTTGGACCACCGTAAATGGACGGGTACGCTTGCTCGATGCCTGTCCATGCCGAGTGGCAGCGATTCGATCAAGGAGCATGACTCGGAGGGAAAACCAGTGGTCGATGCTAGTATCAGTGGCGGCGGCGCCGAATATCAGGCATTCGTAGACGAAGATGAGTGCACCGCCAATGTGAGTGGGGGTGCCGGTATCGTGGTCAGAGACAGCAGGGCGGAAGGGCGAGGAATGTTCCCAGAGTTTTTCAAGCGCTCCGTCGCGCGCGGTAACGCAAACTGAGGTTATCCGCTTCCTGCTGACCTTGATGGACGAAAATGGGTGCATCAATGAAATGCGAATCAAAGTCATTGGGGCTGAATTAGGAATACATCAATGCTATCGAACCCACTCATGTTCCAGCTCGGATCGTGCTCATACGCCTCACTCCATAGATCCTCAGCGTTCGCCTGATGGCCACGGTTCACAAAGAAATCAGCCAATTGAGTCGCCTTGATTGCATGTGTGACTTTGAGGTCCCATTGCTTGAGGAGCGGCACAATCGAGTGCGATGAACTGTCAACCAAGTGAGAGGCCAATGTCAGAGGATGCAGAAAACAACGGGCAGAGCTTCATGTAGATGTGTACCTTCGCCGCTGATATCCAACAACCAGCACTGGCGGGGCGCGGCCGTCGTGACCCGCTCCAAAGGACGCAATCAAGGAAAATGTCGCAAAGACTCGATCGTATACTACATGATCGCAATCCACCTGTCAGCTCAGTACCACCTCAGAATCCCAGCGGCGTATAGGCCATACCATCGTGGTGAAACAAACAATCAGCAGCGAGCACCACATCCACCTGATCGACCTGTGCCTCGTCCAATACCCCGTACACGGCATCTGAAACGCCCCACGGCATTGCGTGCATGCTAAGCATTGAATCGCGGATTGCAGGGTTGTGATGGCGGATCTCGTCCAAGGGCGGCATTGACGAAAGCATCATGTCTGTTGCAATGACCTTGCGCGGGCCTGGACAATGAACAAGATTGGGAAGTGTGCATGCAAGTGTGCTCGGAAGCGCTGTACCTGCGCCGAGCTGTTGAGGATCGGTTCTGAGTTAGGCGAGGAATCACACCAGAGGTGAGGCGTGAGGCTACACGTACCTCAAGAATGACCTTGTTGGACACCATTTCAGTATACCACCGACACATGGCAAGCCCAACGGCCAGCGCTGAAGGCCAGAGGTGCCCGCAGTACGACTGGGCCATGGACCTGCGGATGGACACCGTGCTGTGTGAACCAATGATGGAATGCAGCTTGAGACGGATCATGAGTCAAGTACCGACAGATTCGTTTCGGATGATTCCAGGATTGTCACTTGCACCAGCAATTGTCGTTCATCTTTGTCCTCGGCGTCGGCTTGAATCCGGGCGACTTGTTGTCCTCCGCTGGCGGCGCGCAACGGGAAAGGAAAGAGTATGGTCCGTGGTCGGAGCATGCTGATGTTGGGGGCCCTGGTCAGTACATCATCGATCAGCTTGACAAATCATTGCTTCAAGTGTACATTGAAGAATGCGTCGGACGTTGACAGCGGCACATAGAATATACATATGACCATATGCATGGCTGGACATGATCACAAGCAGAAGCTCAAGCTCATCATGATGGCCGAGAAAACTGAGGTGAAAACAAGATCCAACTCAACGATGGATGTGTAGTACGAAAGTGATAAAGTCATGGTCATAATGAAATGAGAGGCCAACAACGACGATGAACCAGTGCTACCAACTTTGCCAACATCAAGCTCTCCGATGAGACAACCGAGAAGTGCAAAAATCTGGCCAACAGTGAGAGGCCAACGCGTCGAGTCGCACGCCTTTGAATGTTGAATTGTCAGCGCCGTGCAGCGCCGACGTGATAGTGCGGCCCCTGTGCATGCTGGTACATGCCATGCGTGTTTGTCTGGTGCCCACCGGGGCCGCCGCCCATGGCAGCACTGACCGCAGCTGCGGCCGCTCGCCGCGCGTGTGAAATAGCCGCCTGTGCACTTGCCGAGTGCATGTGCTGTTGGTACGCCATGAATGGGTGGTGCTGGGCAGAATATCCAGAAGCCGCTCCTGTCCCGGAAGCCGGGCTGGATGAAGCGGGGTAGGCGCCTGGGGCAACAGCCGCAGCATGTGTAGCAGTGAGATGCTGCTGCTGGAGCGGCGAGTAGATACCAGGCGGCATGGCAACCATGGCGGTAGGCGCGGTGCCAGCGTGTGGATAATAGTTTGCAGCAGGCACGGCCGCAGGCGCTTGGTTGGGCTGCGTGCTGGACTGACGGGACATGGCCGTGTGCTCGAGTTCCACGGGCGGCTCCGAATCTTCATGCTCTGCCTCAGCTGCTGCCGATGTGGACGCGTTCTGTGGTTGTGCGGCCGAGCTCTTTCTCGTGCCTTTCCTCTTGCCTGTCGATTCACCAGTTGCTCCCTCGGCAGCTACTGCACCCGGAAACTTCTTTCCAGCCGGTGCCGAACTCACTCTCTGCCTCTTCTTCTTGCTGGCACCCGCTGCCTCATCACCAACGGCCTCGTCGTCGTCGCCGTCCTCTACATCGTCTTCCCCGTCCTCACCCTCAACCATGCCAATCCGGCCAACCTCTTCCCTCCACCCAACGGGCCACTCGCCCCTTGCGGGCGTCTCTTGTACCCCCAACTGCCGCTCACACTGGTTGAGCTTTGCCTCGACCTCGACGCGAGCTTTCACCTCCTCGGCAAGCTGCCGCTTCAAATCCAGCACCTGATCCTCGAGTGTATGAATGTACTGCTTCTTGCGCTGCCTAAAATTGCGTGCCGAGATCTTGTTGCGCAGCTGCCGGATGGCATCCTTGGACATGCCAAGTGCTTTCGCCTCTGCCGTTGTTTTGGGCTTGCCATCGTCTTGGTGATGTTGGTCATTGTCGTCGTCACCACCCGCGACAGCCGACATCGAGATGGACAGTGGAGATGGAATGTTTGGCGCCGTAGCCGAAAGCGCAAGTTCGAGAGCGCCCGACCCAAACGAGTTGCGCGACTTGAAGTGCCTGCGCAAATCCGTCACGCGTGCGTCGAGCGGGTGAGGAAACAGATCGATTTGACCCACGACCAGGCTGGCTTTTGGATACGCGACATGGCTCGTGAGATGATTGTCGGGGATGGATCGAGCAGAAGATGCAGCTGTGGGCGGATTTGGAGCCGTCGATGCACGCGAACGTTTCTTGGACGACGGTTTTGACTTTGGCGCTGCAGGCGCAGGCACAGGCGGTGCGGGTGGCGGTGGCGGTGGCGAAGGCGGTTGACCCATTCCCGTATCATCTTGCGGCTCATGATCCTCAGCGTCCGACGCCTGACGTACAGAGCCCTCGGACGCCGCAGCCGATTTAGCAGCGGCGGCTGCTGTGAGCAATAGCGCGTCGCCCAGACCAGACAACAACCCGCCGTCTTTTGCCTTGGCCGCACCCCCTCGTTTCGTCCTCTTGCTGCGCGCCGCTGGCACTTCCACCTCGACCCCGGGCTCGGTCTCTGGCCCCTGCTCAGGTTCCTGCTCGGCCACAACGCGCCTTGGCCGGCCGCGAGTCTTGCGCGGGCGGCCCACGGGCCGCTTTGCCGGAGTCTGCATTGGTTTGGCATCCATGTGGCAGCCGTTGTCTTCGTCCATCGGATCCGCATCTGGCTCGAGCTTGACGGGTACGCGAAATTCCGACGGTGTGTCCACCTCCATGTCGTCATCCTCAAGCTCGTCCTCTTGCCGACGCGCGCGCCGCGTCATGCGCCTGGTTGTTGGACCAGTGGCCAGTGCACGCATACAATCACCTTGGCCTTGCTCCATCTCTGAGTCAAGTTCGTGTTGGGCCTGGTCCTCTGCAATCTCCCTGATGGGCGACCCGACACGTGACTCGACCATGGGCGGCGCAGACAGTGCGCGAAACGCGCCCGCAGGTGATGTGAATCTGGACGACGCACCAGACATAATGGTGGGATCGAGTGCAGCCATTGAAAGTGCCGAAGCAACCGAGGAAGACGCTGACATGCTTTGTGTGACATAGAAGCTTGCAGCTGCATGAGGAAAATACCCGCCACCGGCGCTGCCACAGGTGCCCTGGTGCTGGTATGCAAACGCCGATGCGGCTGGCGGCAATTGGCCCGAGGATGCCGATGTCGAAGCTGATACGGCAGCGGGTGCGGCACCCGATGCGCACAGCAGTTTCGGGTCGGCGCACACACCGCCGGGAAGCGTGGCGAGTGGCGTGGGCGTGAGTGTGCCTGCGCTTGGGGCAATGTGCGGGTGGAGGAGCAGCGACGACATGGCGGGCGAGTCCATGAGGTGGATGTGGTGGCGCTGGCCTTCGGGTGTGGTCGCGTACATGTCGAGCGGGAGAAGAAGCGACGAGGTGTAGGGAGACAGCGGAATGGATGTGGAGGATGCAGGAGAGGGCTTGTTGTGGTGGGGCTGCTGATTGGAAGTGAGTGGATTGATGGATGAGGAGGACGATGAGGGAAGCTCAGGGTAGTTTGTAAAGCCAAGACTCGATGTGGTTGGCCCTTCTGGGGCATTCGGTGTGCTGCTTCCAGTGTCGTTTGGGTGTGCGAGCGGGATATGCGAATATGCCCGACCGGCAGCAGCGGCGTATGCTGCTGCGTGTTGAGCATGGTGCGGATGTTGTTGAAATGATCCAATGGCGCCGCCTCCGAGCAACAGGGAGCTGAGAGGTGAGGGAGGAATGTCAGCAAACACATCATCCAAGGGAGTGCGTCTCTGCTGTTGCTGCTGATGATGGAGCAATTGTTGTCTGGCATGGAAAGCGTGGTACTGGGCCGCTCTTTCTAGCTTGGCTCTGGCCGTGGTGGATATGTGGAATGAAGTCGGAATGGGACCATTCCCTTGTTGGTGACCTTCATGATCGCCATCTGTCCCGCCGCCACCAGAAAGAGGAATGGTCATTGGCGGATTCTGCAAGGGCGAGCTGATCCGGGATTGGTTTGGGAACTCGTCAAAACTGAAAAAGTTGTTTGCGCAGTCGCTGCTGGCGCCACCGCCACCTGGCGCTGCTCCGGAAGCGGATCCAGAACTGCTGTTGCGGCTACCCGCCGTCATCATGATGTGGGCCGTGTGCTTTCAGCGTGGCCGGCTGTGGGAACCATCGTGAAGCTCAAGTCAGACGCGTCCTAGAACCAAAACTGCATAGGCGCGCCATGGATGGAACGGCGACCCCAAACACAGCCGCAAAGGAAGAGTGCGTACTCAAGGGAAGCAAGAACAGGATTGAGCGCCTGAAGCCGTCGTCAGGGGGGCCACTCGGAGTATGAGCGTCGCTGTGGGAACTGGGAATCAAAGAGAAGGGCAGCCTGCGTGTTGTGCCAACAAAATGGAGGATAAGGTGGTCGCAAAAGGCAAACAGTGTCCGGTGACTGCCTGTGGCCGAGTGAGAGAATTCTTGCGCTTGCGGGCGGTTTCCAGTCGGGCCGATAGCAGCACGAATTGACCAAACGGGGTGGGAGCGCAAATGGAGCAACGAAAGAAGGCGCGGCCCTCATGGGTGAGTGGGGCCAGACCGCCGATCCGCCGATCACTGCCAAGACTCATATTCTTTTGTAACTTGTGCTTCGTTCAAGTGATTATCAATTATCTAGGAACTATAAGAATACTTGCGCCCACTCATACTCGCCGTGTTTGTGATGAAATCACGCCAGGACCCGACGCAATAGCATTTCGACACTCTGAACCACTGACCCCCACGCCATGGACGACTTTGAAAATCTTGGCTACTCGAATGTTGTTTGGGAGACCGAGGCGTCGTCGCCAAAGCCTGCAGGCGGTGGTGCGCGGCGCTCCAACACGGCCAACACGCATACCACGTCTGGCAGCGCGAGCGGCCTGGACGATATCACGGCCATCATTGCCTCGGCGGGTCATCCCGGCCAGCCCTTTGCCGTACGTGTCTTACAAAACGCGTCCTTTTCCTACATTTTTTGACTCATTCATCCTTTGCCTCATCACTTGACCGGAGCCAGGACGTCAATGATGACGATGACGACGACGACGATGGCCACCTCGTCTTGCACGACGACTATTCACACCCTCCCTCCTCTTCGCCACCGCCACCCAACAACAACAACGCGTCAACAGCACACCAACCTCGAAGCACGCAGAACGGCGACGCCTCCTTTTCGTCCACCAACGCCACGTTTGCCACATCGCACCTGTCGTCAGGGTCAGGGTCAGGGTCGTCCGGGTCTGCCTCTGCGGCCACCGTCATCCACCCGCAACCGACCAGCACACCAACCTCGCCCACGGCCGAATCGGCCACACACAAGCCCAAAAACTTGCGGCCAACCTCGGCAGCCTCGCCCGCAACAACCCCATTCGATCCAACCACGCTCACATCCTTTCACACACTGGTCCACCGGCGGTCCCCTTACGAAGTAAGCGTGACGGACCCGCACAAGCATGGCGAAGGGTTCAAGGAAGCCCACGTGTCGTACCTCATCACCACGCGCGACGTGCTGCACCAAAATGCCACACACAGCGTACGCCGCCGATTCACGGATTTTGTTTGGCTGCACGACACGCTTGTGGTCGAGTTCCCGGCCGTGATTGTATGCCCGCTGCCGGGCAAGCACCGACTCGAGTACATCACGGGCGATCGGTTCAGCGCCGAGTTTGTGGACCGGCGCAGGGTCAGCTTGCAACGGTTCTTGTCGCGCATCACGCGCCACCCCTTGCTGCAAAAGAGCTCGAGCCTGCGCCGGTTTCTCACGGCGGTCGACTGGAACTTGGCGGAAATCAAATCTGCATCGGCCAATGAGGCTTCTGCAGCTGGCTCGGGCGGCCCCAGCACAGTGGATCGCAAGCTCGCAGCCACCGCCACTGCATCTGCACCTTCCGATTCGGCGCTCATGGACTCGTTGCTGCCTACGGCGCTATCATCGGGCGCAAAACCCAAGCGCCCCAACCCGAAATTCACGGGCCTTCGCGAAGCCACCGAAACACTCGAATCGCAACTTGCCGCCGTCGATAAACTGCACGCCAAACTCGTGAAACGCCACGTCGACCTCGAGCACGACTTTCTGGACCTGGGCGCAGGCATCACCAAATTGGGCGCGCTTGAGGGCGCCTCCCCACAAGCAGACATGGTCGGCACACTGACCAAAGTGGGTGCCCTATGGTACGACCTGGCACGCGTGCGCGGCGAGGCCACACGCAGGGAAGATGTGGACTTGGCTGCGCATTTACGTGACGCCTTGGCCATGTGTGCGAGCGTCAAGCTGGCGCTAAGGCGAAGGGACGAGAAGCAGGCCGAGCGTGAGCAGCTCGAGGCCGCCGTGTATGCCCATCGGTGCGAGCTGGCTAAAGTCACGGGTGGGCCGGTGCCGTTGCCGCCCGCGGGTTTGGATGCAGCTGGCGGCTTTGGCGCACACGCCGCAAGTGTGTCGGCATTGGGCGGCGCTGGCGCAAGTGCGGGCGGCGTGGGCGTGGGCGGCGGCGCAGTGGTGGCGAGCGTTGGCAATTTTATCAAGGAAAAGTACGATGAGATCAAGGGCGTGGATCATGAGCGCGCGAGGCACGAGCGCGCCGCAAAGTTGGAGGCAAAGATTGCAAAGCTGAGCGTGCAGAGCGAAGCTGCAAGGGACGTGGACGAGTTGTTTTCGGCCGAGGTGGCGCGAGAGGTGGATTATGCCACGGCGAGCAGGGCGGGTGATTTTCGCGAAATGTTGGGTGAGGTGGTCGATTCGCAGGTCGAGTACTTTGATCGCAGTGTCAAGATGTGGGAGGGCATGGTGAGGGCGTTGGAGGAGTTGGACATTGTGGATGATGACTGATTCTTGTTTTGCTTTGATGTTTCATCATATTTCCTTGGCGAGTGGGTCGCCCAGATTCGTTTGTCCATGTGTTTGTATCTCGTGCTTCTCATGCATCACAATTGAGCGCCTTTGGAATTGCTCAAACGATCAATGTGGTCGATGTATTAACATGGGATATGTAAACTACAGACAAGAGCAACAACATCAGCAAGAAAAAACGAATCTCAATCAACACCATTCACGCCGCCATTCGCCCGATGTGCCATGTCCTCTGACTCTGATTCACTGCCAGACGACATTCCACCCGGAGGCAGTGGGACAGTGGCCGGATCCACTGCGGCCACTTGACCTGGCCGCGACGAACTTGACCCGGACGATGCAAACAGCTCATTGATGGACAATTTGCGAGTGACACCGCCCGCATTGGCAGTCGGTGCGCCCAGCCCGTTGGCGGACAAGGACAATGAAGATGAACTCGAGCCCACGGTGATGCTGCGCACGGGCGACGGGGACCGGCCACGGACAGAGGATGTCGAGGAGGCTGCTGGTTGCGTTGACAATGACGATGGCGATGGCGATGACGATGACGGGGGCGAGAATGGATTTGTGCGCCCAAAGGTGTACGAGGGGAACGATGTGGATGAAGAGGAGGGCGATAGGGGTGCAGATGATGTCGAGGTCGCGGATTGGAATGAAGTCGTTGTCGTTGACGTGGAAAAGGATGACGATGAAGAAGAAGCCGCTGGAGGAACCATCGTCGCAGCGTTTGCACGCTGACGCACCTCTTGGTCCGCACGATCGCCCAGCCCGACAGTTGCAGTGGCCACGCTTGCAGCCGCCGGCTCTGTTACAAGTTCCGGAACTGCCTCCTCGGTCTGTCTTTCCTGTTGCCGCTGCTGCTGGTCCGTCACCACGTGCTCCGCTGCCGCAAGGCCCTGCTGCTGCGCGCCGGCGCGCTGCTGCTGCTGCTGCTGCTCTTGCCTCTCGAGCATGACCTGCTGCCTGGCCATGGCCTGATTCTGCCGCACATAAACCAAGTAGGCGAGCACGAGGCAAAAACTCACTAGCAACAACGACTCGATATCGTCATCGGTCGCGGTGCCATTGTCGCCGCCAACCACAAAATGCACGGCAGCACGCCACATGCGCGACAGCATGCCACGGGCATTGTGCGCGGCCGTCTTTGCGCGGCGCTTGTTGAGGTCGTGCCAGGTCCAGTCATCGTCATTCTCGGCACCACCCGTGTTGTCCACAGGTTGGTTGGGGACACTGGGCGGTTGCAACGGCGAGGTCGAGTCCTTAATCTTGGCGTCAGAGGGAGGGGCGGCGGCCGGGTCGGTTGTATCCGGTTGTTGCTTTTGCGCAAGCTCCGAGTCCTTGGTAGCTGCACTGGCAATCTCGTCGGCGCGCTTGGTGTCCGCTGTGGCGGCGGCCCCGGACGTGCCACTTCCAAACACCACCTCGCGCCAATTCTCGACATGCAAGTGCAACAAGCTCAAGCTCACAGGTAACCACGCATCGCCATCGGTCGTCAAGCTCTGGTCGTAATACCGTTTGGCCATGTGATAATCCCTGGGCACGCCCAGCCCGTGGTGATACATGTACCCGAGGTTCCACATGGCGATCCCCGACTGCTGGCTCTGTGTCGCGGCCGCATACGATGCCGCGGCAAGCGAGTAGCTCTGGGGCGTACCCCGCCCGTAGTAGTAGTAGTCGCCGACCTTGACTCTGGCGTCGTCGTTGTTGAGATTGGCCGATCGGATCCAGTACAGCAAGGCCAAGTGGTCCGTGTTGACCTTGGTCGATGGAAAGTATGGGTGCTTGGACGTGTGCGTGGAAGCCAGGGGTGTCCCAGAAAGCGCCAATGACGAAGATGAGGGAATGAGGCCCAAGGTCGCATAGGATGCGTAGTCGAGAACCAAGCCCAACACTTGAGCAACGTGCGACTGGATGCCCGATACCCATGACGACACGGAATCACCCGCTTGTGCCAGCTCGCCGCCGCCCGACGACGACACAGACAAGGACGCTTGAGTCGCGGCGGCCGCGGCGGCGGTGGGTGCCCGACTTTGATCCAACATCCACGCCAAATTGGCCATGCCGACCTCGACGCCGCGCTCGGCGGCAATCAAGTACAACAACTCGGCGAGCTCCGTGTTGGTTCCAGCATCGTACAAGTTGTGCGCCACCGACATGACCGGATCCAACCACTCCATGCCCCTTTCGACCACGCCCTTGAGGTAACTCACGGCCATTGCGCAATTTGCTTGTGTGCCGAGCCCATAATAATGCATTTCGGCCAACTTGAACGTGGCCAGCATGTGTCCATGACTGACGGCCAGCGAGTAATACTGAATGGCCTCGGCATACTTGCCCAAACTCACATAATGATGCCCCAAGTACGCCAGGGCAAGCGGCTGCCCTGCCTTTGCGGCCTTCATGAGCGCCAACAATGCCCTGCGCTTGTCGGCCTCGGGTGGCACATCGCCTGCCATCAACTCGACGCCCGCGCGATGCTTATGCCTGGCCACGTCCACGGCCAACTCGTAGGCATCAATGTCCATGACCCCCAACCACACCAGACTCAGCGCATCGTCGAGCTGGACGCCGCGTCGGAACCAAATGCGTGCCGTGGCATTGTCTTGCTTGACGGCTTCACCCCGCAAATACATTTGACCAATCAATCCGGAGCTCGTTCCAATGATCCGTTTGGCGTCCTTGAGTGCTTCGCTCACAGGCACCTGATCGGCGGCCGCGGCCGCGGCAGCCACTTCATCCTCAGCGGGCCCGGCCGCAGGTCCACCGCCCACGCCGGCGGGCCACGCGCCACGCGCCGCCGCACGCTCGAGGGCGCCATAATCGGTGGTGGCCGCCAAGTTCAAGTACCTGAACGCGCGACGGAAATCGGGCTTGACGCTTGCCGTGCCCGAATACAAGGCCATCCCCAAGTCAAGCTGATGCTTGAGCGAACCCTTTTCGGCCAGCATCTTGTAATAATCAAACGCGTCCTCTTCGGACAAGGTGGCACTTGCCCCGCCGCCACCACCTTGAGATGCGCCAAGTGTTTTGCTGGCCAATGTGGACCCAGGACCGTACACGCCACCCACGTCATCCGACAAGCGCACGTGATGTGGCGGTGGACGAAGGCCGCCTGGAGGGCCTTGCAAGTGCACGTCAATGACGCGTTTGGCGGCCGCATAGTACATGACTGCGGCGCGCGCGCAGTCTTGCACAACACCTATGCCTTGCAAGTACCGGTATCCGAGCGCCATTTCGGCTCCGGGGCAGGTCCCTGAGGAGGCCGCCAAGGTGTAGTGGACCAGGGCCTTGTCTTGCCGGACAATGGCCTTGAGGTTGGTGGTGGTGGGCGGTACGTCGTGCGACGACGAGGGCGAGGGTGCGGGAGTCAGGACACCGCCGAGGTTGGTCGAGTAAAAGAGACCAAGGTAGTAGTGGGCGGTGGCGTTGCCCGTGGTGGATGCAAGGTGGCGGAACAGGTCGAATGAGATTTGAGGCGAGGGTGGGAGCGAGTAGTTTCCAAACTACATAGATCAAAAATAGAGTGAGCTACAGTAACCAAGAAATCAAGATAAAGGAAGCAAAAGACGAGAGAGCGTACAAGGGCAATTTGTGCCAACATGAACCCAGCCTCTTGATCCTGGTCCACCTCCCACACCTTCTTGAGCAACTTGACGGCCTCCTTTGCCTTGTCCAAGTAAGCCTTGAGCGCGTTGCGTTTTGAGTTGGAAGGAGAAGAAGCAGCAGCGGCCTTTGCCTCACCGGACGTGTTTGACGGGTCGTCTGGCGAACCCGCAGCCGCAGCGGAAGCAGCACCCGAGTGGATCCATCCGAGCCAATCGCCGCCCGCCCCTGTTTGCGGATCAATGACGCTGACTGCATCGCCTGCGGCCCCGGAGGCGGCGGCGGCTTGTTTCCGCGAGGAAGACGACGAGGAAGGGGACGTGTCAGAAGAAGACACGGACAAAGCCGTACCAGAGAGCAAAGAGCGGACGGCATTGTGGCCCAAATGGTGCCAGTCTGGGTGGCGCAGGTCAAGGTCGGCCAGGATGGCTTTGGCCCTTGCGACCAGTGGCGATGGCGATTTCGATTTCGATGGCGATTGCGATTGCGATTCTGCGACAGGGGAGCGCGGGGGTGGGGCAAAGGCGAGCACGGGAGCGGGAGCCTGGGATGAAGTGGCCGGTGTCGTTGATGCAGAAGCGGTAGACAAAGTCGATGTTGGAGTGGATGAGGGTGCGGATGCGGGAGGAGTGTCCGTGGTGACCTCAAAGCCCAGTTGGTTTGGGATTGGGTTGTTGATAGCGGCAACCATGGCCATGGCCTCAGCGGGATGCTGTGGATGCTGCCAGTCTTGAGACGACGGTGGTGGATCCGCAGAAGACGATGCTTGCGTGTGCGCATGCGGTTCAGAGTCGTCATGGGTCTCATCATGGTTGTTGTGGTTGTGGTTGTGGTTGTGTGGATTGGCAGACGCGGTTGGGGGCGTGAGCAAGAGCGCCACGAGGAGTGAGAGGGCGAGGACGAGCGAGGCCATGCGACGCGTGGTGAGGCGGCCGCGAGGACTGAGGCTGAGGGTGCCGAGCGAGGGCGAGGGCAAGGGCAAGGGCCTTGCAGGTGCAGGCGAATCATGGCCTCGTTCAGCGGTAGCCGTGGCACTGGCAGCGGTTGCGCGTCGAGCTCGAGCTCGGGACGGCGGGGCACCGGAACCGGAACCGACAGTCGGAGTTGGAGTCGGAGATGGAGAGGAGTGTGGAGGTGAGGGCGACTCCATGATGTCTGCTCAGTTTGGATTGGAGTTTGGTATAGTTGAGCTCGATATGTACGGAACTTGGCAGCGTAAGGTTCTTTAAGGCGGTGCTTTGGATCGGATGGATATTGTTAAATATTGTCATGCTTATGTTTACAATACATACTTGATACCCTTGATTTTGACGTGGCACGGCATGTAGGTAGTGTCATGTCTTTGGAGCAGGAGCGGGTCCGCCGATCCAACACGCACAGTGCACGTGGACAGGTGTGCCTTGTGGAAGAGGTGGCTTACATATTTTTTTTTCCATGTACAAGTGATTGTACATTTTCTTATTTATCATATGCATTGACTGTAAAGTTTTGATTTTGACAGCATCTCGTTAAGTCACACGCTGTCCTCCCCTCTGCACTCCATCATCACCATTTACATTAACGTTAACAACATTAACGTTAACAGTAACAATGTCAAGCACACCCACTCCTACTCCCACATCGCCGCAAACGCAGCTTCAGCTTCAGCCGCAGCCGCAGCCCGCCACCAGCAAGGTCCTGGACGACCTGCTTGCCCAGCTCTCGCTCGACTTTGACCTCGACAACCCCTTGGATTCACAATCTTCCACCGCCGTCTCCACACCCCTCAGGCAGCCTTCGCCTCCGCCTCCGCCACTTGCACGCCCGTTCCAACCACCAACCGTCTCCGTCTCGGCAAGTCATGTCACCTTCTCCGAGTTTGACTGGGCCGACCTCAATGCCATGGCCAACCACATTGACGAGCTGCTCGACGACTCGACGCCCCTCGGCCGTTCCCACTCCGTTTCCCGCCCACACCCACAAATGAAACGGTCGGCGGCCTCTAAGCGCCTCTCCCGCGTCATCCTGTCCTCGTCCCCGGCCCCTGCCTACCCTGCCTACCCACCATCCGTCACAGCCGCTCCTATGGGCAACATCGATGAGGGCAATGACGACGACGACGACGACAAAGCACCCATTGCCGCCACCCTTTCCCGCTCGGCTTCGCGTTCCTTTTCCCATCACTCTCGAACCGCCACCACTACCACTGGGACTCTGCCGCTCGTCGCTCCCGCCGCTGAAACCGCCACCTCCACTCAAAGCCAAAACCAAAACCAAAAACGGCGCCGGTCTCGGTCTCGTTCCAAATCCAAATCGCGTGCAAACCGTGCCTTATCGCCTTCATCTCCTCCTCTTCCTCCACCACCACCACAACAGGTTCCCGCGGTCCCTGCATCTTCTGCAGCATCCACTTTGGCTCAAAAACTCGCAAAGGCCAAAATCCAAAAACTCCACACCAAAGTGCAAATCGGCAGCAACCCACCCACGCGCGTCACCCAACCCATTTCCGTCGCATCCATCACGCCTGCCGCAGATATTGTCGAGTACCTCACCGACACGCTTGACCTGAGCGTCATTGACCCGCCGCTCGATTCCGTTTCTTCCCCCGGCGTCGTTGTCGAGCCACTCTTGGCAACCACCAACGATACCAATGACGATGACCCGCCGCCCGAATACACCCTGTTTGAATACTTTTCCGACCTCGACCTCGTCCGCCCTATCCGCCCCTGGGAACCCCTAGGCGACGTGCTGCGTTCCTGGGAACCCGCCCAATCCGCCAATTCCTTGGCCATGCGCAAAGACACGTATGCGCGGTTACCCGAATACGCCCTGTTGGGCCCTCCGGCACGCATGGCGGGCGTGCTGCATTGGGAGTCGCGACCGGGACATTACAAAAAGCGCCACGTCGAGTTGCGTTTGGGCGCCGAGGCCAGACGCCACGCGCGGTCCGAGTTTGCGGCCCCTGGAACACTCACGGGCACCATTGATGTGGCACAGTCAACCGAGGTAGCCAGCGTATGGATGGGTCGCGCAAAGTCATCAAGTCCCGTGGATACTTTGGTGTGTTCGTTGGCGCATTTCGACGTGTACACGTTTGACCCGCAGGCCACGGCGCGCAAGCGTGCACCGTCAAAGTATGGGTTTGCACTCAAAAATGCCGCCGCGCGCATGGCTCAGTTTGAGGAAAAGTCCGAGTATGTGCATTGGTTTTATGCAGAGTCGCAGCAACAAGCACGGGCATGGGTGGTGGCGCTGCGGGCGTGCAAAGCGCATGTGGATCGGTTTGCGCACAGCGAGTGGTTTGATGATGATGACGACGACCACGTTCAAGGTGCCGCTGACGACCAACAACAACCCAAGGATCAGCCAGAAGACCAAGACGAGCGCAAGTCGGTATCGCATCACAGCCAAAAATCCAGCGCCGGTGGCCCGACACAGCCCATGTTTCACACGCTGCTCAATCTCGATGCAGACAACCCTTCGAAACCTGTGCGCCACGACGATGGCGGCCCGCTCCTGCGTGACATCTCGGCACCCTCGTCCTCGATTCAACACGGCACCACCATTGCGCCCATTGGCGCCAACGGCAAACCCTTGCTCGACTTTTCGGAAAACCTGGCCGGATTCACGCTCGAGCGGCCCACGCTGCTGGCCTCGACGCTGTCGCGGTCCAAAACCATTGGCACCACATCGCCGTCGGCGCATGCGCCTAGGCAAATTCCCGGCACCTTGGGTGGCGGCGGAAGCACGTTGTATCGGTCGGCTTCCGAGTCGCATCCTCATCATTCACCAACCTCGAGCCGCAGCCAGTCGCGCGCGCGTGCAAGTCCCAGTGGCGGGTCGTCGCCCACGCTTGTCCCTCGGCATCCGCACCCGCATCCGCGTGCACACAGTCCTCCTCCTCCGGTGCTTCGGTATCCTGCCGGGGCCGGCGGCGTGTCCGACTCGGGATCCAACTTGGGTGTCCGTGACGACGACAAGGACGACGACGATTCGGATGACGAGGTGCCGCTTGGCACCTTGTCGCGACGGCCCACGTTGCAGAGCACGGGCACCAGTAATTCCAATTCGCCATATTTGATGCCTATGCAGTTGCCCGTGGGCGGCGGGGCAAGTGTACCACCCACAACAACAACTTTGGCAAGAAATCAGTCCACGTCGCGGTCGCGGTCGGCGGCTTCGACAACCGCAGCCGCAACGGCACGCCCGGCGGCCGGTGTGCATTTGGGTGGCGCTCTGGACGAGTCCAATGTGGGCGGTAAGGGTACATTGTTGGACCAGATTGGCCGAAAGCGCAATGAGCAGGCCTCGACTGGAGCGCAGGGCGGGCAGCAGCGGAGGGGATTGATTGATCAGATTCCGAGTGCTTCGAGGGGCGGAAGCAACGGAGGGCGGTGGTGAGTTAGAAAGGTGGACGACTCGACTCGACTCAAAGTGCTCATCATGTTAGACATTTCATACTCAAACTCAATGTGTTTCGTCCTTTGGTGACATTGACATTCAAGGTTTATATAAACATTCATTTACACTGCATGTACATTCCATCTTCCCTGACTCACTCTTGTTGCGGAGTAATAGTAGGCACCACTGGCACAAACCCGTCCCTTGCCCGCCTCAACTCGGCCATCAACTGCTCAGGACCCCACTGAACCCCTTCCTCCTCTTGCCCAACAATACCCAACATTTTCCTGACACTGCGCGTCAACCCGGCCGTTTCGCACCTCGTCCGGAAAAACGGATTGACCTGCCACTCACTTGCAAGTCTTGTTGGCACCGTACACTTGCTTTCGCCGCCATCGCCCCGGCCTCGCCATTCACTCATCCTGGCCAACTCCTCGCGTACGTAGGCATTGTCGGGCATGATCTGTGCCGCAAATTGCAAGTTTGCCAGTGCATACTCGTGCCCGGGAAACAGCCAGGTGTGTTCGGGCAACTTGCGTGCGTGCAAGTCATCCATCACCGCAAGCACGTCTCGAGCACCCAGCTCGAAAAAACTTGCCCACGCCCGCACGAAAAATGGCGTCGCCCGAAAACAACAGCGAGGTGTCTGCACACGTCACGAGGTACATGACGCTGCCCCGGGTATGTCCCGGGGCCGCCACCACCTCCACGCCAACGTGACCATTGAGCAACCCCGGGAGCACTTGGCCACCGAGCACCTCGCGCGTCACGCACGCGACACCCTCGCCTTGCCCACCAACCACGACGCACGCGGGCCATGCGCGCACGAGTGCGTGGTTGCCGCCCGTGTGATCGTGGTGTTTGTGTGTTGATAGCACATGTGTGACCTTGTCCACGTTGTTTGCTTTGCACCACGCCAGGATTGAGGCGGCGTCGCCCGCGTCAATCAAAACGGCCGATCGGGTCGCGGCGTGGTGCAGGGCATAGGCGTAGTTGTCTTTGCCGTACGGAATGGGTGTGACGGAAATGGTGCCGCCCATCCGCACAATGTTGGTCGCGGGGTCAATGGACGAGTGTGGAACGGGCGGGGTCGGGTTGAGCACGTAGTGGTTGAGGTACCAGCCCAGGGGAGAAGTGTAGAGCGAGTAGAGCAGCGGAAACAGATACGACGACATGTTTGCTCGAGGTTGTTTTTATATGTATGTGGAATAGGTTGCATTGACTGACACATTGATATCATCACTCATGGTTTAAACATTCTCGTCCTCGCCATCATCGCTTGCACTTTGCCCCTTGGCCCTCGCCCTCTTCCTCGCTTGCACCGTCTTGATGGCGGCCGCCAACTTGTCCTGCATCTCGTCGCTCCAGTCCAAGTACTCGACAAACCGTGCCGTCTTGCACGGGTGCGTCATTGGAATCATTGAGTAGAATCCGATCCCGAGCCGAGGTCGCACGGCAAGCGACTGTGGATCGTGTTCTTGTTGCTGATGCGGGTCTAAGGGCCGGTCTGGCCGCGGCGGCAAAGCTGTTTGCGGCGCAGAGAGTGCGTTGGCGAGCGGCGTAGAGGATCGGGCTGAGGGTGTCAGGGTTGGCTTTGGCCGGCGACTCGACGCAGGAGTGGGTGCAGGACGAATGGGTTGCATGGTGGACGCGGGCGTCCCCGAGCTTGGGCGTACCACTGCCGACGACGGTGATGATGATGATGATGATGACGTTGTGGATGGCGCCGTTTGGCCCAACGCCGTCAACTCACACTCGGGGGCATCAGAGGGAATCGCCAACCGTGGCCGCTTTCGAGCCATGGTGTTGCTCAATGGCCGCGTCAAACTCAGTGACGGCGGCTGCCGAGTTGCGGGTGCAAGCAGCTCATCTTCTACCTCCTCGCCCTCTTCCTCTCCTCCCGTCGACTCGCCGCCGCCGCCGCCCAACAATGCCCTGGCCCTCTTTGTTCCCCGTTTCGCTTTCGTCGGTGTCCGTGGCCGGAACCGGGCCTCCAAATCGTCCTTGACCTCCATCTGCATCCTGGCCACCACCGCATCAAACTTGTTTGTCGTCATCTCCAAGGCCTTTGCAAATTTCGCAAGCGACACTTGTGTCTTTTGCTCCTTCATCTGCACATACACGGCGGCACACTGGTACTCCAATTTCACGCGCTCGATCCAGTAGGCGGGCGTACTGGCCGTCACCTCGCCCTCCCTGCGTAGCGCCACAAGCATCTTGTCGGCGAGCTGCTGGGCAAACGAGACATCGACCGTGATGGCGCCCAGTTTGATGAGAATCATGGCGAGGGACGGAACATCGGCGGCGCCCAACCCACGGCCACGAGCTGGAGCTTGCCCTGATCCTTGGCCGTTTGATGCTTTGGTCGACGACGAAGACGACGATGAAGGTACTCGCTGCCGGACCGACGACAATGCATGGTTAAATGCCAACGTCTGCTTCTTGGACTTGACGAGCAAGTCCTTTGTAATGTCAATGGGCAGGACGTGCTCGGAGCATGCAAGCCGCACACAGGCTTTGGCGACGGCGTCGCGGTCGCACGACGAGCCCGGGGCAAGTGTGCGGTACAGGCGCAGTAGTTCGAGGGCACGGGCTGTCACGGCCGCAGGGAGTGTAGGCACTATGGGGATGCCCGCGAGGTCGGCAGGCAGGCGCGCGGCAGGCGGGTGGGACATGGTGGGCGGGTGGGGTTGCCGTGGGTTGATTCTGTCAATATGGTTCTTTGGCCGGAGTGCTTTGCTTTCATTTTCATCGCCGTCTATTTTTTTCGGCCGCACTTTGCTGATCATATCAAAAGCGGTCGATGTGTGTGATCAATGTTCGTCAGCCATGTTGTGTGTCGATGAGCTGGGAGCAGGTCTCACCCACTTGGAAATATCGTCGGGTCTCAACTCCAAGCGGCGTGCGGTGGTCCATGCCGGAGGACATGAGGTGGCCAGTGCGAGGAAACGGAGTCTGGTGAATACATAGCTTGGTTGGTCAGCATGCGGAGAGTTGATGCATACACTGGCGCCAATGATCTGGATTGAACACTGACTGATGTCTGAATGAGCTTAGCAGTTTGACTTGCCTCCATTATCATGTATTTTCTTTATTTATTTATTGGGAACCGCATGCGCAGCAGACATGTCCGCGTCTCACCACTCAGACGCGGTCGGTGCCGCGAACACGTCTGTGCCGCATGACCGCACTCCGTGTCTTCAATGTCCATAGGTTCATGGTGGCAAGCTCATGGGCTCTCGATGGAGACACCAACTGCAGTCCGACTCGAGCATTGTATGGAATAGTTTCTGGCAAGAGGTACAAATACCGACTTGATCCCCACTACCACCATTCCCACTTTTTGTATCTCCATCTCATCCACATCCCACACACACTCAAGACTTACCCAACCAACCAATCAATCACCATGTCCTCCCCTCTCCAAATCAACCTTATTGAAGCCAACCAAGCCTCGGGTAACGGCATTGGCCAGTTCTCCTCCACGGGCATTGACGCTTCCGCTCTCGGCCGCATTGCCCCCGGCCAAGATGTCCAGCTCAACGTGATCCAGCAAAACGCCGCCTCGGGCAACAACATTGGCCAAGCGCAATTCACCAACGTCGACGCCCTTGTGCACAAGATCAACGCCAACCCGAACGTGGGCGACGTCCAAGTCAATTTCATCGGCGCCAACCAGGCCAGCGGCAACAACATCAACCAGACACAAGTGGCCGATGTGGGTGTTGCCTCGACCACGGGCAAGGCTTGGGCTTCGCACTCGAGTGGCCACCACGCTCATGGTGGTTCATCTGGCGACATTCAGACCAACATCATTCAGGCCAACCAGGCATCGGGCAACAACATTGGCCAATCTCAAAACCTCAACGTCGATGTGACTGCCGTCGGCCAAGGCTCGTCGTGGGGCAACCTGCACCACGGCCACCACCACGGAACCACCTCCGTTGGCGATGTGCAAACCAACGTGATCCAGGCCAACCAAGCTTCGGGCAACAACATTGGCCAGTTCCAGAATGCCAACGTGGACGTGACCGCCATTGGCCACTCTGGCCACCACTACAACCACCACTGGTCGTCGACGGGCGCCACCGGCGACGTCCAAACCAACGTGATCCAGGCCAATCAAGCTTCTGGCAACAACATTGGCCAGACCCAGAATGCCAACATCGACGTAACCGCTGTCGGCCACTCTGGCCACCACTACAACCACCACCACCACCAGTGGGCGTCGGGCACCAACGGCGATGTCCAAACGAACGTCATTCAAGCCAACCAAGCATCGGGCAACAACATTGGCCAGTTCCAGAACGCCAACGTGGACGTGACCGCCGTTGGCCACTCTGGCCACCACCACGGCCACCACGGTCACTGGTCGTCGGGTGCCAACGGTGACGTCCAAACCAACGTGATTCAGGCCAATCAAGCTTCTGGCAACAACATTGGCCAGGTCCAGTCTGCCAACGTCAACGTCGATGCATTTGCCGGCCACAACGGCTGGGCGCACCACCACCAGTCGCACTGGTCCAACGGCGACGTGCAAACCAACGTCATTCAGGCCAACCAAGCCTCGGGCAACAACATTGATCAGTTCCAAAACGTCGATATCGATGTCACGGCCGTGGGAACCGGCACCGGCGGCTGGAACCACCACCACCAATGGTCGTCGGGTGCCAATGGCGATGTGCAGACCAATGTCATTCAGGCCAACCAGGCGTCTGGTAACAACATTGGTCAGTTCCAGAATGCCGATGTGGATGTCGCTTCGTTTGTTGCTCCTGCTGGCTGTTAGATTCACTTTTCACTTGCCCTTTGTATATTTTCACTGCTGTACATTGTACATACTTGCTTGCTTGCATATTTACAATACACTCCCATACTCTTGCATTCGTGACGCAGCAGCCAAACTAAGGTGTTTGGGAAAGCGCGCATCTGAGGTACGAGCCCAACTTGCTCGAGTGGACTTGATCACTCGCCAACACCAATGAATTACTGAAATATAAATTGACGAGAAGCGAGAAAAAAAAACACAATGTTAAACCAGGCAATGAAACGATCCGAGCCCAATGCATCAGGGTATCCACATGCGCAGCTCATTCCCACACGCATGCTTGTGCTGACCGACTTTGCTGCATGATCACGATCCTGTCGCAGGGACCAACCCGAACGTGTGATACGGTTTCGTACTGCGCTCAAGAATACCGTGTACGATGTGATGCGGGATCGCGGGTGGAAAGAGACCGAGAGGTTTGCATCTGCTTCGTTCGCCATTCACTTGCGTTTTCTGGTTGCAAACATGGTCGCGGCTCATGCCATGACTCCGCAATTGTTATGAATAGTGAGACCGAATGGGACTTTTTCTGGTGTGATATCCACTGGCTCCACGAGTTCTACGACGGATTGTACTTGCGTGAGGATCAAAAGATCAATCATTTCAAGAATCACTATGAGGTACCGAGCTGTTGCTGCTCGCTCAACTCGCGTCATTCCCACACCTTCTGACCAACCACGATTCCGCGTCCTCGCACTTCACAGCTCACGCGCAAGGACTTGCTCGTGAAAAACATGAAGCGCATGCTGAAGGAAACCTCCAAACTGCCCGCTCGCCAGGGCGGTGGTAAAGAGGTTGCTGTGCGGTACGACCGCATCGCGAAATCGTTTGTGCTGCCACAGGAACACGCCCTGTTTCAAGAAGAGTTCAAGCGCAATGCCGGGACCGTGTGGATCATGAAGCCTGTCGGCAAGGCTCAGGGGCGCGGCATCTTTTTGATCAACAAGATGTCGCAGGTGAATGGGTGGCGCAAGGATCCGAGGTTGATGGCCAGGGGAGAGAATGGGGAGCCGGTGGAAGGCCCAGAGGCGTACATTGTGCAGCGGTACATTGATCGGCCGTATTTGATTGGTGGTATGTGGCCGGTGTACTTGCCTTGATGCTTCCCAGGATGGCGTTGACAGTTGACGTGGTTGCTCTCGCGAATGCAGGCAAAAAGTTTGATATTCGCGCCTACACACTCGTCACGTCGTGGAACCCTCTGACAGTCTACATTCACCGCCACGCTTTTTGCCGCTTTTCCAACACGCCGTTCAGCATGGATGCCAAGGATATTTCCAACATGTGTATGGAACATGTGAATTCGCATCTTCCTCCTAGCCTGATCGTGAACGACTGACATTGGATGGATGAAATTCCCATGATTTCCCAGATATTCACGCAACCAACGTGGCGATTCAAAAGACGGCGCCCAACTACGACGGCAGCAAGGGATGCAAATGGCTCATCCGCAACTTGAAAACCTACCTGCTGTCAAAGCACGGCGAGGAACCCGTCCGCACCTTGTTCAACGATATTGAGGAGCTCATGGTTCGTGCCCTTGTGTCGGTGCAAAAGATCATGATCAACGACAAGCACTGCTTTGAATTGTACGCGCCCGCCGCCCATTCATTGACTTGGGCAGTCAGCTACGCTTACCCAATCGCCGCTCCTTGTGCACCACAGGTACGGCTACGATATCCTCATTGACCAAGACCTGCGCCCGTGGCTGCTGGAAATCAACGCGTCACCGTCGCTGTCGGCCGAGACCCAGTGGGACTATGACCTCAAGTACGGATTGTTGAACGACGCCTTTGACGTGGTGGACTTGGAAGGCCGCTTCAGTTCAAGTAATGGGACGACAGGGAGTGGGAGCGGTGTAAGTGACTCGTCAGCGGCGCCTCGAACGCGGGTTGGTGGGTTCGATTTGGTTTACCGAGACGGTCCAATTCCGCATCAGAATGCCAGTGTTTACGAAACATACTTGGGTGCGTTAAATCACTTTCTTTCTAGCTGCTTCATATCCTGATAAGCATTATTTTACAGGTGCATATCATCCCATCAAGCCGTCGCCCCGCAAGTTTGGCCGCCGCAAGCGGCCGCCCCAGCAACCGGGAACAAGTCCATCGCCGCTCGGCCAAGCTTCAACACCTTGAGTGTGCCCAACATCAGCTGAACGATATGCTCGCAATTTACGTATACATGAAAAGTAACCGTGTATATGGCGATGCTAGACCGGAGGAGGATAAAACAAGTTGACAAAGTACAGATGAGGAAAAGTATAACACAAAGAACTGAACACACGAAAGAGAAAACAACAGGCCGGCGTGAATGACTACCAACTAAAGAACGGATGACTACTAGACAAACCGAGTACAAAAGGGGAGAGAATGCGAAGGGGAATCTACCTGTACAGTTGCATGGGAAGGATCGAGTCGCAGGACGGAGCAGCACATGAAATGTAGAGCGGGCGCGAGGTGGGTGACGAGTGCAAACAACAGTGACAACAACGAACAAACGACGCGAGTCGTGGGGGCCTTATTGCTGAGCGCAACCGGGTGGATGACCATGCATGTGATCATCGTCGTCACTCCACTCCTCGGAGTCCGAGTGCGCAGCGCCATGGTGGCTGCGGTACTCTGTCCGGTTGGCAGCGCTTTCCAACGTGACTGGGTCCACAATCGCATCCTTTGCCGGCTTGGCGTACTTGCGTCCTGCCGGAAACAGGTCGCGCAACTGGTCGAGCTTCTCGGGCGATGCCCACAAGTCGCGCGGGAACTCGACATCGAATCGAATAAACAAGTCGCCCTTGTCGCCCGACCGCTTCACGCGCGGCATGCCCTCGCCCTCGACACGCTTGACATCCCTGGGCTTGATGACGTGCCCCGCCGGATGCGTAATCTCAATGTACCGGCCGTCGAGATGCTTGATGTGGCGGGTGAAGCCGCAAAGCGCCTCGGACAAGCTAATCTCCAAGTCGGTTTCGAGATCGTCGCCCACAACCGTAAACACGGGATGCTCCTTGACGTTGAGCACAATGACCACGTCGCCGGGCTGGGTGCCAGGCTCCTGGTCGGCCTCGCCCTTGAGCGTGATTTTGGATCCGTCGCGCATGCCCTTTTCCACACGAATCTCGACCGTCTTGGTTTCGGATTGCACGCGCTTGCCCTTGCACTTTTTGCACTTGTCCTTGTTGGCCATGGTTTCGCCCGACCCGTGGCATGTTTGGCACTCGACCACAGCTTGTGTGTACATGCCGGGGCCAACGGGGCGCACGACCGTCTTGTGGCCCTTGCCTTCACATCCGCCGCACCGCTTGAGGTTCTTGCCACCCTTTCTGTGCACGGAAAAAAAAAGTTCCGGCATGAGAGTTAGCGCGAGTCAAAAGAAAACGCAAGAAAATGGGAGTGCGCACCCCTTGCAGGAACTGCAAATGACATCCTTGGTCAAGGACTGCTTGAGCACCTTGCCATTGTACAAATCCTCGAGTGTCACAGAGAGATCGACGCGCACGTTGGAGCTGCGACGAGGCCCGCGCTGGCCGCCACGACCGCCACGGCCACCACCCGACTCGAAGTGGAACCCGCCAGGACCGCCACCCATGAACGCTTCGAACAGGTCGTGGACGTCAAACTGTGGGTATACAACAGGGGACGAGTCTGCTTGAGCAAAGCAAATGAATCTACCAAGAGAGACAACAAAGCTTTCGTACCGGTCCGTCGCCTGGGAATCCACCGCCACCATTCATGCCCTCTTCGCCAAAGCGGTCGTACATTTCACGCTTTTCCGGATCCGAGAGAATTTCGTACGCTTGACTGTTGGATTTCACGAACCGGCAATGAGTCAGCACCCGCGAAGATGATGCGATGGATTCAAAACACTCAAGTGTACCTGACTTCCTTGAAGCGGTCTTCTGCATCAGCGTCGCCAGAGTTCTTGTCAGGGTCTGAGAACAACGAGACAAGTGTAGTCAGAAAACATCGTCACGAGAATGAGCACAAATCGGAACTGAGGATTAACGTACGGTACTTCAAGGCGAGCTTGCTGGAAGGTAGAAGGAAACGAAAAAGGAGCAGAACGATGACAAGATAAGTAACACTCGTCGTGTGGACTCAACAAGCGAAAAATTGACGTTGCGTACCGGTAAGCCTACTTGCCGTCAGGTGTCAGGTGAAATTGAGGTGACGGACAACATAGTATTCTTCGTCAGTTTTCAAAGCATCCTTGATTGCGGTACTGGGCGACCAACGTGCCTTCTTAAGCTCATCTTCGGAGGCGCCAGGGCTTACACCGAGGATATCGTAAAGGCGGGTTTCAGACATGGCTGATAATGCTAAAGTGAGCAGCTGTTGGACTTGGCAGTCGGTCGGTCGGCTGGGACTGGCCTGTCGGTGGCAAAAGAGGCGCAGTTGCGTTGGAGCTCGGTCGGGTCGGGAGAGGAGCAAGCAGTCAATGAAGATTGAATGCGGCGAGTCTTGTGAGCATGCAGAGCGGATTCGTAGCGAGCGTCCAGACAATTTTTTTTTTTCTTCAACTCTTGATTTCTACAGAGATGGGATCGCCATCTTCATGACACCCAAACGATCGGCGACCCACTGTGCCATCACTTCGCTGTTCAGTGCGCTGTTCTGCTCGAGCGCACCTTCGACTTGCAATGTACTGCTGCTATGAACCGATGAATCCGCTTATCACTCTCTGAAACTCGCCCAAGCCGCCCGCCTACACAATGGTATTCACTTGCAGGCATTCCGGAGACAAATCTCACGCCAACATTCAACGGATCATCTCTTTGCGCTTGCACGCAATCTGACTCCTCAACATTTTGCCACCTCTGTCCCCCACCAGCTCTTCTACTCCTTCTTCAAGTCTTTGGTCAACCAAGAGGTCACTGTTGAACTGAAAAACGACATGTCAATCAAGGGCACCATCCAATCCGTCGACCAGTTTCTCAACATCAAGCTCGACAAGGTCCAAGTCCAAGATACGGCGCGGTATCCTCACGTGGTTCGTCCCTCTTCATCCTGCGGGACTTCCGCGTGCAACATGACTGACATTGCCTCTCTGTCCGTTAAGATGACACTCAAGAACTGCTTCATTCGCGGGTCGACTGTTCGCTACGTGCATCTCAACCCAAAAGACGTGGACGTGCAGTTGATGCAGGACGCAACTCGGCGCGAAGCATCTGCAACAGCAACTCGCAAGTGAGTTATGGTGGCTTGTGTCATAGTGGATCGTTGTACATAATACCTGCTTTCTGTGTGGCGAGCGCAAAGGATCCATTTCAGTTAGTGTTGGTTGGTTGGTTGGTTGCAAGGCCTTGATCTTGAGCTAATCGGTTGCATGTGAGAATTGCCATGACTTACGGTAGGTGGCCGCCTGCTCGAGAAACAAGGATTGGGCCTTGACGCTCGCACGCAGCACATCGATATCCGCATACAAATGTGAGTTTACTTTTTGGATCCGAGGCAGACAGAAGCGTCGCCTTATTTTCGCAAATTCGTGCAGCTGACCCGCCACGCACGCCATCCTCCCCTCGCAGCTCACGTACAGGTCACTTGTTCGTGTGCAGACGTATTATTCATGCAATGAAACATGCCCACAAAAGCTACCGCATTACACAATGGCAGACCCACCCATGCTGATCCTCGAACTGGTCGGCCCGATCCTTTCACACGCCATTCGACTTGTCCGCCCTCGCCACCTCGACCAATCCCAACATCTTGCCCAAATCCTCAATGTCGTTCCTCGCTCCTACATGCCCACGGTTACTGATACGGCCATCATGGTCATGCCCTGGATCGATACCGAATTCGCATGCAAGCTGGGCGACCTGTGGTTGCTCGACACTCTTCACGATCGCCTTGCACGTTCGCCCATGTGCCGGCCGCTGCACTTTGCAGCCAATCGGGCGTTGCGCATGGCCGCCGACGCCGGCAACGTACATGTCTTGGACTGGTGGTTGGCTCGCTTTGCAAAGTTGGATTACACAAGCGACAATGCGATTCTCATGTCGAGTTCTCGGTCTGGAAATCTGAATGTCCTGCAATGGTGGATGCGGGTTCCAAGGGCAAACAAGATGTATAGAGCTGGCTGGGCAATTGAAATGGCAACCAAGAGCGGCCACATTGACATCCTCGAGTGTTTTCGGGCGAATGGGTTCACGTTTTCGTACCTGTACTATGAGCCGCAAGACGTGGTTTTGAATCAACATGTGCATGTCGTGAAGTGGTGGATCGAGCACGACTTGCTTGCCAAGTTTCCCAAGCAAATGTTGAAATACGCCATGGTGGCTGCCTTGATTCAAGGCGACCGCCAAACGCTCGACGTATTGTTGGCCACACCCGATATTCAGACACGCTTCAAGGATTCGGAAATTGCGCACATCGCCTCGTTCGCGTGTGCGACGGGCGACCTTGAGTTTATCAATCATTGCCACCGCCTCTGCCCAGGCGGCGGCATCCCGGAGCCCATCGGTTACATTGTTGCGAGCGCATTTGGCGATGGCGGACACTTGCATGTCTTGGACTGGTTGGTCAAGCGCAATGCACCGTATGCTCATGTCAAACTCACATATCCAGACTGGCGACTTCTCGACGAGCGCATGGTCAAGCAGGTTGATTTGTCCATGATGCGTCGGATTGCGCTCGAGTTCAGCCCATTCTTTTTTGCAATTGCAAAAGGCCACCTTGCAGTCCTTGATTGGCTTCAAGCGCATTCCTTCGCTCCCTCTTTGCAAGGAGACAAGTATGCTCTTCAATTTGCATCAGCACCGACCCTGGACTGGATTCAGACACATCAACCCGACCTTTTGGCAGTGGCCGACGTAGATGTGTGCTTGCAACACGCTTCAAAGGTTGGCGACGTTGGTGTGCTTGATTGGTGGGCGAGGCAGGTCGGGTTGGACAGCAAAATGACACGGCCCGTTTCACTGCGTGAAGCGCCGGTTGCAGTGTGGGAATGGTGGGTCAAGTCTGGATTACCATTTCACTTTCACGAGCCCGGCGACCGCGCGCGGCGGTTTGATTCTCCACCTCCCCTCAATGTGTGCGAATGGCTGTTGCGAAATGGTCAATTGCCCATGTGGAAGCTGCCAGAGTGGATTACCAAGATTGGCTATTCTGCCCAGGACGATAGCTTTCTGTCATGGCTTGACGCACATGACCTGATTCAGCCTTTGCTTGAGACAATGCAGGAGCAGCATTGGCCAATGCATACGAACGACTCGTCAAGTCTCACTTGGACGAGTCTGCTTTGGTGGATGGACAAGGTCGGCCCGCGATTCAAGGATCTGCTGCAACAGATTCCATTGTCATTCACCAACACGCTCATGCTGGATTACATTTGGAAAGCGTGTGGCAAAGGCAACAGCATCTCGCTCGATGGTGACCGGCTGTCGCTGTGGAACGGGCACCGTGCACTCGAATGGGGATTGGCGGCGGGGGTCAGCATTCACCAAAAGTTTGCATTCAAGAACGCGACCAGTGGCGCGCAAGACAACAGCTGTCTGGAGACTCTGGAATGGTGGTGCAAGAATCGGGTGCTCATACAACCGGCCATTCCAAAAGCGCGCAGCGTGGCCAAGCTTTGCCGGGGCAACGAGGAAGTGTGGGCGTGGTGGGAAAGGTCAGGGCTGTTGTCGGACATTGCAGACGTTGCCAACGAGCTGGACGATATTTTCATGACTGAAGAACCAAGCGAGGATTCCGAGTTGGACGATTGAAGAATGTCGGGTGTGCACAAAGCAAGTTTTGTATTGTGTTGAATGTTCTTTCCATTTCGGCTGAGGACATGTCTACATCTTGAATTGCGGCATGCTACGGCGCATTTGATGTCCTCGCCCTGTAGCCTGCGCTCATCTCTTGCAGCCCGATCAGTCAATGCGGCGCCGGCCCGAGCAACCGACGTCCAGTTGCAAACCAATCAACGTCACCAAGGCCAAAGATAAATACATAAGAAAAATGACTTGCTCCAAATCATGACAAGAACAGCGGCATCATGACGATAATCACGACAACAACAGCGCTCGTGGTATAACAAAAACCAGACGGTTGAGAAAGGTATTCATGTGTTTTCACTGCATGTAGGGCTTGGCCTCCATGCCCTCTGGCGGCTTGGTCTCGACCTTGCCCTTGCCCACCTCGTCCCACGACGTTGACAAGGCGGTGCCGTTGGATTCCGTGTAAGACTTGATCATGGCCTTGCGCGTGTTCTCGTCGGCATTCTTGTAAATGTCCTGGAACAGTTTCATGAGCGCAGCATCGCCCTCGGGCTTGTCTTCCTCCTTTGTCACCTCCTTTGCAACCTTGTCCCAATCCTTTGGTCCCGACTTTGAGCTGGACGGGTAACTCTTGGCAGCAGCCGTCGGGCGACTGTGGCAGCAGCCGTGGTGGAAGCAAGCACGGGCGCGGCAAGCGGGTCGTCGCCTTCAAGCACGGTCCATTTCACGCCGAGATCGACCTTGGCGAGTGAGATTTCAATCTTTGTGCCGAGGACCTTGTGGCGCGACTGGGCAGGGTCGACCTTGTGTGCGAGGTCGAGCTCGAGAGTGTACTCTGAGCCGGTTGGCAGCGGGACAGAGACGGAGAGGGTAGAGTCGGTGACTTGGACCGAGGTGGTGTCCTTGGGGGCGTTCTTGATGAAGATGGAGACGACGACTTGCGAGTCGGTCTGGTACCACTCGTGGCGGACGCGGTTTTGAGGGGTGTCGATGGGCGTGGGGGTGGCAGTGCTCGACATCATTTTAATGATTATGATTACTGTGACTGTGTGTGTGATTCATTCATTGGCTGTTATTTATGTACAGAGGGATAGGAGAGGGATGGGAGCAGACAATATGAATATTCTGCTGAGAGGCAACAGAACATGGCAGAACATGCCTCACCTGACCGGATCGACGGACCACTCCACTGGGCTGCCGATCACTTGCGATCTGATCTCTGCTTCCCCCACTCAACAGGCCTCGAGCTTGACCTCATCAAGGCAAGTTGCCAAGCCAGAGTCGTCCACCGCTCGCCAACGCTTGCTGCCACTTACTGCACTCGATTACTAACTTCATTTCCCACCCTATTTCGCCCTATTTTGCCTGCATTCACGGCCCACCTCGCTCGGACCTTGCGACCAGCTCGTTCACTGCTCACAGTCAGTCCTCCTGTGCTTTGTTGATTGATCCCGACAACAACAACTCCCGTGGACGGCACTCGTACTATGATGACCACAACGACTGACGCCATGGCCGCTGCCCATGGCCAACATGTTTCCGATTCGTCTCCTCCCGGCCCTGGCCCCTCGACCACATTTGCAGTTGCAGGCGCTGATGGTGCTCTCACCCCTTCAAAGGATTCCAGTGGTCCTCTCGGAGCTGCTCACAAAAAGGCACCGACACAAGCCGATTTGCAGCGCATGGTCGAGCGACTTCGTATGCTTCAAGAAAAGAAGAAGTCAACCAGCAGTTCCGGTTCGGTCCAGCCATCCAACCCGAGACCAGACAGACTAGCCAGTACTTCCATCTTGTCAGCCGGTTCTTCTACTCCTTCGTCTTCTACTTCAGTTGCGACCTTGGCGGTTGTCAATGGCTCTTCTTTGCATTCCCGCACCCATTCTGACCAACAACAACAGCAACCACATCAACAATCCTCCCAAGTCCCAGCTCAGCGTGACCGAACCCAATCAGCTCCTTTCCAGCCGTCCAAACCTGCTGCTTCCTCAGTTGCCTCTGCTTTAGCGACCACTTCATCTGCTGCATCGACACAACGGCGAGAATCTCCTTCACTTTTCACAGTGTTCACCCCAGTTCCAACACTTTCCAATCCTACTTTGTCCGTCCTTCCTGCAACTCGAAATGAAACAACAGATTCCCGATCCACATCTTCATTCAAATCATCTTCGGCGTCTTCCCAGCCATCGTCGCACAAGCTTCCACCTGCACCAACACAGCATGTTCGCTCTGCCGGCTCGTCACCTAATCTGACTTTGCCCAACAGACCCGATTCGCATCAACAACAGCTTGCTGTTCAGGAACTGACGTCGACCTCTGCAGCTGAGTTGCTTTCAAAGCCAATCACAATGTCGCCAATTTCCGCCTCTCGCACAACATCGCCTGCACCCAAGGCTTCCGTTGGTGACCGCCAAAATGACTCAATCGTGCCCAATGATGATGAAATGCAAATCGACTCTTGCCCACGCCCGCAGGATCCCCCTGCTTCGGATTTCCGCTCACCCGCCACCGGCATCCGCTCACTGCCATCACGGCCCGGATCGCCCGAATCGGGCGAGCTCGACTCGCAAACGTACGCCAACATTCACTGGGATAGGTACACTCCCGGCATCAGCAGTACTGGCCCCAACTCCCGCCCAGGCTCTGCTCCGTCCAACTCAGCTGTACCTGCACCTGGCGCAGTTAAGCGCAGTAACTCATTGTTCCAGCACCCGCCGCAGCACCAGCAGCAGCAGAGAAATGCAAGTTCAAGTCGTGCCAACGGCACCATTGAGCGCATCGAACCGCCACTCGATCATCCTTGGGCTGTGCAAGTGCGCGGCAGTAAGACCATTGCGTTCCGGCCACAGCGTACCGACGGTATGCTGTACTCTCACCCACACCACCTTGTGATACGTTTTTTCATTTCTTACTTTTGACTGGATCTCGTGTGCCAATAGACAATCCGCACGGCCTCGCCACGCGCCCCTTTGTCGAACGCGCATACCCGGCAGCACACGCCGCCCTCAAGTCCCAGTCCGAGTACCCCTACGACTCGATCCCGCGCAAACCGTGCCAGTTTCTTGACTATGTCGGAGCAGACAAGCTCGAGATTCTCGAACAGACCCAGCTGCCCAAACACATCAAGTGTCCGCCGTCGGGTGAGACCGCACATCGGTGCATTGCCCGGATTCGCGACATTGAGGCCGTGGGCGACGGGCCATTTCGCCAAGCAGCACAGTCCACCGTGTACATGCACTTGGTGTATTTGGCCGTGATTGGCGCGGTGCATTGCCGGCGCCCGCTCAAGTTTATGGTCGAGTTTCAGGACAGGTTAAGGGCAAGTGCCCCGTTTGTTGCGCCCGTGCCCGGGGCGGGCGCGGCTGGAAAGGTCGGTGACGCCAATGCGTCGGGCGGAAGCAAAGACGAGTTGGGTGGCGGGAGGCGCAAGGGTGGTGCAAACAAGAGTCGAAGCCGTAGCCGGTCGCGCGCGGGATCCGGGCGGATGGCACGATCGCGTTCACGGTCGCCTGGCGCTTTCAGGTATCGCCGTGATTCTGTTGGCAGCGCACGTGCAACGGATTACCGTGATCAGCATGACAGGGACAGGGATCGTGACCGTGACCGTGACAGGTTCCGCGACCGGAACGGTGCAAACGATTTTGCGCACGGTCGCAGGACCAGGTCGCCCGCTGACAGTCGATTGCGGGCCAACGGCAACCCGGATGCATGCGTGTCGGTTGAGATTGTGAGCGGGCCGAAAAGCTCGAGGCCGTCAACCGCAGAGGCGCCCACGCCCGGCTCGGCGGCGGCTGCCACAGGTGTAGTGGTCAATGGACATGAGGCGGGCTCGCAGCTAAAGGTGCCAACTGGGATCAAGTCGCCGCAACGTGCACAAAAGCAACAACAAGAGCAACAGCAACAACAATTGCCATCTTTGCTTTCGAGTACGTCTCAGCAACAGCAGAACCAGCAGTTGCAGCAGCAGCTTATGCAACAACAGCACCAAGCACAGCAACTACTCCAGCAACAACATCAGCAGCTCCAAGCCGCTGCTGCCGCGGCTCAGCAGCAAGCCAACGCTAACGAAGTCAACGCCATGCTCGCCATGCTTGGCGCGTCACCCATGGTTGCTGCTTCACTGACATCCCCTTCTCGTTCCATGTTTCCTCCGCTTTCGCCCGTGCTCGCGTCTGCTGCTGCTACCGCAGCGGCCGCTCAACAGCGCTTGCAAATGCCCATGCCTCAGCAATGGTCGGGTACGTTGCAGTTGGGGTTCCTTACTTACACTTGTCCATTGTCATTGGGTGACCTTTGCTCAGCTTGCCCCTTTGGTTCCGTATGCAGCTCCAACATCTGCCACTGCACAAGTCGCCATGCCCATGCCCACACCTCAGCAACAGCAGCAGCAGCAACAATTCACGACAATGACCCACCAATTTATGCCCGTCGCACCGCCACCGCCTCGGACTGCTGCCGCGATGGCCACGGCAGCCATGAACAACCAGCTGCCGCTGCAAGACCCGCAACCCGCCTGGCTTGTTCGCAACGACGCAGTGTCTACGACGGCAGTGCCTAAACAGCCCGCAAATGTGACCTCCTCTTTGGCGGCAGCGCCCATGATGGACCGCCCACTAACTTTTGCCACTCTGTGTTCCACTGCGCAACTCGACCTCGCCTTGCTCGTAACTCACACTCTGTACGACACGTGGAAATGGGACCCAAAGGCCGCGCTGACTGCACTGGCGCTGATTCGCCTGGGCATTCCCCTCACCGACAAGCACGTGAAGCGGACCACGGTGCGTATCGGCACAAGTGACGGCATCATTGAGTTGCAGCGAGTGGTGATTACCGCGGGCCAATGGAAGATTGAAGCCGATGGGTTGAATGTGGACGAGGCAATGCGCACGGCGGCTGCTCAGGTGCTTGTGATGGATGCGGCGAGCGAAAAGGCAAAGGCAGCCAGCGCACCTCGACAGTAACCGGCCGGTGATTTTTTTTCGTCTTTCATCACCCCACATTCGTGGATGTGTCGTGTATCGCGGCCGGCCGCATGGCACCCAAGCTGTATTGCATTGGAGTTGGAGCACTGTGAATTGCTTGGTGACCATCAAGAGCAGACAAGCGACCGTTTTCGTCGTATCAAGTTGCCTGTTCACTTCAGTCTGGTCGTTTGCTGCGTAGGCCTACATGGCTTGTCATGTTTATTCGGACTCGTGCTTTGCTATTTTCGTCTGTCACTTCCACCATCTCTCGCAGCTGCATTTCGTCATTGTCTATTTGGTCCTTGATCTTTTTTTTTTTAAACATATTGCTGCAGCAAGCTATCTTTCTGTTTCACAAGGAAAGCATAAAACAAGACTCGCATCTGAATTCTCGCATGCATGACGACATTGCATAATGGAGCTTGACGTTGATCAATCTTGCTCCACCTTCAACTTGACAACTGCTTTCTCGTCAATCAAACCAGACCTGGCCCACCACACCTTTGCTCGTCTCGTCACCTCAATGTCACCTCCGGAAATTGACGTGGGACATGCAATTGGGATTCCCGAGGCCACCTTGAACCACTCGAGAACATCGCATTGCCCCATCTCACTCGCCTTCTCAATACACTCATACACATCTTCTAACTCGTAGGAATAGCCAGTCTGCTTGCGGTAGTCCAACAGATCGACGCATTCACCGAAGTGCTCAATCGCATTGTACAGCGAGAACAGCTCAAATGACGCATTGTTGAGCACATACTGCAGATAATGGGCATGAACGGGGTTGTGGTATGGCCCACGGTTGACCGGCATCTTGGCAACGCGAGGCAAGTTTGCTCGCCACCACGTCAACGACATGGCATGGTTGTCGATGTCGAAGCCGTAACGTGCATGGACGCTGCTCAGGGTAGATTCGTCGGGATACTTGTCGCTCGACCAGGCCTTGACGAAATCCTCCTCGGATGCTCTGGTCGAGCGCAGCAGCCAGTCAAGCACATCGACTCGGCCGTTAATGCTAGCCGCATGAATGCAGGCGGCGAAATCCACGGGCTGCCCTGCATTGACCCACACCTTGAGCGTGGCCAATTTGGATGGGGCGTCGCATTGAACGAAACAGGAATCGCAAGCGTACAAGTAGGGTTGCCCATGATTCAAGTCATACACGTCCTTGAGCCACCCAGACTTGTGTGCCCACCAGTCAATTACATCCACTCGACCGTCAGAGAAGGCACGCCAGACCCTGCGCCAGACCATACTAGTCGGAATAGGACTTGCTGGCGTGACCGGCGGAATGCGCTCTGTAAGCCAATCCAAGACATGGACATGGCCCGCCTGACTTGCCGACTGAAACGGCTTGCTCCAATCCTCCATGGTCATGTCCTTTGCAAACCCATTCATAAACATCCATTCCAAGACATCGAGGCGCCCGTAGTATGCGGCCGAGCCAAAGACTTTGGCCCGTTTGTTATCGCCGGGAGCTGGGAACTGGAATCCATTTGCGAGCAGCCAGTCCAGAATATCGACACCTACTGTACCGCATCCTTGCGAAATATCGTATGGATCATATCCAAATACCATCCCGGCATGTCTGGAATGGACGGGTCCACGTTGGCATGAATCCACTGCAGCAGCTCCAGCTTGCCGGATTGCAACGACGACCGCACCAATTGGTTGCGCGATCCCAACAGGTACCCGCGGCTGTGAAGCTCTTTGACAAGCTCCACTTGGCCCTTTTCGCAAGCATTTTGAGAAAACATCCCTGTTTCCATCCGCAAATGGAAGCATATCAAACGCCCGAAGCCAATCAAGACCAAAACCACGACTCACCACTTTGTAGCACATAGACAGGATTCTTGACTTAATGCTTGCACGCGAACACTCTTCAAGGCATTGCCGCCACGCCTCCATCACCAAGGGTTGGCTCTTGCACCATTCCAGCGCGGCAACATGACCCGAGTCGAACAAGGTCAAGAACACACTGGCCCAGTGCTTCCGTGGTTGCGACCACGCCTCCATAACGAGGTGATGATTCCACACCATTCTAATACTGTGACCTGGCCGCCAGAGAAGGCCGGCGAAAAAACGTGAATCCAATCAATTCTTGCCTGAAATTGAAGGAACCACCATTCCAGGATGTGAACATGTCCGTTTCGTGCGGCAGCCACAGCGGCTTTTGCACCGGCCGAATCCATCCACGTTGTACCTGCATTGCGCAGAACCCAATCCAAGATATCGACTCGCCCATTTCGCGACGCATGCACAGCAATGCCAGCAAGGGTATGGTTGCTGTCCACCTCCAGCCGAGGTTCTGCATCCACGTGTCTTCCACCACTCGAGCCACATGTGCTCCAGTGGGTCGCAAAATGCCTCCATCAGATCGTTCTCACCCCAGTCCCAATTCAAAAAGCAATTTCGATTCATCAAGCCACCATTCCAGGATGTGCGTAGTGTCGACTTTCATCGCCAACGGGAGCAACTCGGACCAGTCGTACTTGAGCGGGCGACCGCGGGGCTGCTTGCTCCACTGATGCATCAGTTTGAGGAGGTACAGATCGCCGCACTTTGTCGCCAGGTTCATGTCAATGTGCGGCATGTGCAACAAGGCAACTTTGGTCGCGAGCGGCACATGGGTGCGTGAGAGGACGTTGAGAGGTTGCAGGATGGCGGTCCGGTGCCACAGCGACGATGAGGTGGCGATGAGGCGGATCATGAGAATGATGATTGGGTCGGCTAGGTAGATTGGGAGAGTAGGCATGTCCACGGGCTGGTCGACGGCGGCATTCATGGTGGATAGCGTATTCATTTCAATGGGTTCAGCATTCATGTCTACCATTGCGACAAGTCGACGGCCCCCAAGCAAAAATTGCATGAACGCCTGAGCCGGCCAGGTAACTTGAAGTCATAACAAATACGCGTATGGAAGTTGACGCGAAGGTCAAGGTCGGTGTCGGATCGGCGGCGGGCTGGGTAATCATTGCTGACCTTTGGCTGTCGTCCCGCACGTTGGGCCAGTCACGGCCATCAGGTACATCTAATGTTGAATCGGGACTCGAGACTAGCATTGGCGAGGCTCTGGGCGACGAATGTCATATGCGGCCATGTCCGTGTCGGAATTTGGTGTGGGAACTTCGCACCAGCGCCTGTATCGAGTCAAGAAGACTATTTCGGCCACCCACACTCTCCGCTCTCCAGAAAACGACAGACGTTGGCAGGAAATCTTTCTCGACAGTGTGTCTCGCAAGGCTCGACGCAGTCTCGCGCCATGGCAAGTCTCCGCAGCCATGTCTGATCTGGATATCCACCAAGCACAACTTCGGGCCTTCCTCTTGGCCATTCGTTCCTTGACGCTGTCCAAATGAATCGGGTATCTCCTCATCCATTCCCGCGCAGGGGGTCGCGCACCACTCGCTCAGGCGCAAGTCGGCTGTCGTATCCATCATTCATCTGCCTCAAGACTGTCGGTGCAACCAATCTGCCGCTGCTCGACTCGCAAGGCCAAACGGGGTCCGGCACACAGTTCCATCCGCTCACCAAAGTGCTCAAGGCCTACCAGACTCACACGCGACTCAGACGTGTGGCCTGCAAGATCTATCATCTGGCCGAAGACGACTTTGCAAACGAGACCGGGCATTATGTGCTTGTGGTGCCCATGGCTCTCATTCTCGGCATACGTGGCGCCGACGGTGACCTGTGTACGCAGTGCCACCCGCGGGATTGCCACTGTCAGCGGCATGATTCGCGGCCAACGCTTGTGGACATGCGCACGTGGTACCGGGGCTTCAATCGCCCTGTGACAGAACTAGGCGGCGTAAATTTCACGATTACGGGTCACATGACACGGCCGTCACCCTGTACCGTGCGGGTGACCGAGCTTGCTGTCGGTTACTGGACAGCGGCATTTTGGCGCGATCTGTCGGCGCTCATGACCGACGGATACGTTCGAGACAAGAGCCAGATGGAATCGGACGTGGATATCATGGTGACGCTCACACAGGCAGGTGAAAGGTTGACGGACGAGGAGCTCATGAACGTACTCAAGCTTGAACACGTTGTAAGCACGACCGGCTTTGTGTGCCTGGATTCCAAGGGGAATGCGATTGTGTATTAGACGCACCAAGACATTATGGACGATTGGTCCCGTGCCCGGCGGGCCGCGTATGTATGGCGCCTTGCCACGCAGATGCGAACGGTGCCCATTCATTTGGCCAAGCTGAAAAATCAAGCGCGATTTGCAATTCGAGTTTGCACTCGGCTAGCATCGATTCGCTGGCTTGGCGAGGACCGAGCTCGTGGCACACTTTGTGCGTGGAGTATCGGTCCCTCAGTCGCAACTTGGCGCCGGCATCGCAGTGGTTGCTCAGGGCAACAGTGACACGGTGGCAGATTCGGGCTCAATTGAACCAGCAGAAATCAAGTACCAGCTGGATATGTCCTTGCCGCGCGTGTTTCACGAGGGTCAGATCGAGACAAAGGCGCAGGCGTTAGCGGACGAGTGGGATCGTATCAGCAAGCTCTCAATTGAGAGCATGTGAGAGGCAGGTTTGGATGCAGTCAAGCAGGCGGTTAAGGCGTACTTGGCAGAGTGGGAGAGGAAGAACGAGAGAGACCTGAGTCGTGCCGGCGAGCAAGAGTCGGAAAGTGCAAGTGGCAGTGACCATGAAGAGTTGGAAAGTGAGTTGAGCGACGAGAGTGGGAATCAAGAGGATGGTGAGAAGCAAGATATGGCAATGGCGTTTTAAGGCCCTTGTTTGGCGTTGTGATAGTTTCCTTTTTTTGTCAACTTCCAGCTAGTCTATGTTGCTGTATACCAACACAATTGTATTGGTATGATATTCTGGAACCCACGCTTGTTGAATGTTTTATGTATGTCGAGAATCTTGAGGTCCGTGTCCGAGTCGGGTCAGGCGGTATGTATAGAAGCGAGAATGACAGTTTCATTATTCTCCGGTACGCCTACATTGGAGTCAAAACACGTCTTGCAAGACACATCTTCACACTTTCATTTGGGCAATTTCCTTTTCACTCACCAGTCCCGACTTCACCCACCAATGCTTTGCCCGTTTGGATATCCTCTCCGCTCCGTGAGCAATCACTTGAGGACACTTCATTGCGGTTCCCATTTCTCGTTTCCACCAATCGAGCACATGACACATGCCTTGCCAACTCGCCTCTATCAAGCACAAATCCAAGTCCACAACGCTCAAATTGCCCTTGTTGCGTCGAAACTCCAAGACTGACAAGTAGCCTCGCTCGGACGCCGTAACCGTGTCCAAGAGCGCAAACGACGTGTTGTGCAACACATGCTCAAGAATGTGGGCGTGAAGTGGGTCAATATATGGGCCTCGGTTGACGGGCATGCGGCAGACATGGGCGAGGTTTGCGCGCCACCACAACAGCGAGCCTGCATGGGATGCATCATCCAGTTCGACGTCGTCGTCATCGTCATCATCGCCGTTGCCGTTGCTGCCTTCTGCATACTCTGAGCTGGTCCAAGCTTGCACAAAGAGGTCGATCGGAAGTTTGGCCGTCTTGAGCAACCAATCAAGCAGGTCGATGCGGCCGTGGATGCTTGCCGTATGAATGCACTTGGCCAAGTCCATGGGCTGCTTTGCATCCTTCCACACTCGAACTGTCGCGAGCTGCGCGGCATGCCTGCCTGTGTGATCCTTGATTGGATCCAGGAGTTCGCCGTCGTCGCTCCAGTTGCGCGTGCATGCGCGCAAGTAGGAATGGCTGTTGTCGTCCACGTCCAACCAGCTCTTGAGCGGCCCCGATTTGTGAAGCCACCACTCAATGATATCGACGCGACCAGCCTCGAAGGCATTGGAAAGCCTGTACGACTTGATACCTTCAATAGCAGGCAGCTTGGGAACAATTGCACTGAGCTGATTCAACCACCAATCAAGAACATCCAAATGGCATCTCTTGGTTGCCTTGTTGAGCGCTCGAACGAAATACATGACTGGAAGCGTGCCAATTGAGCGAAGCGACGATGAAGGTCGAGCAAAGTTGTGAGCGAACCAGTCCAATACCTTGACGTTTCCCTTCTTACTTGCAATGACGAGGCATTCGCCCACATCCGTGTCGCGCACCTCCTCCATACATCCACTCGCGAGCAACCAGTCAAGGACAGCAACGTGCTCGGACTGCACAAGAATGTGACCAAGCGGACTCGGTTCATGATGCTCTTGCGTTTGCAGCTCGGAATCGCTTGATTGCTTGGAACCGGGAACCTTGTACCTCTGGCAACCAACCAATCCAAGATGGCCACATTCCCCACTTGACTTGCCTTGGCGAACAGATCGTGGTCGCAAGCAACGGCGGATGAGTCGATGTTGGAGTGAATCCAGTCGAGCAGCTCCAAGTTGCCTGAAACCATACTCGCCTCTATCAATTCTTTCCGCGAACCAACCAAATGCTGCTCAGTATGCAGAAGCTTGACCAAATCCAAGTCGCCTTTGACACATGCCTGCACCGATGCCTCCTCTAACTCATGGACAAGAGGTATCAGGCCAAAGTCGGAAAACCATTTGGCAAGCCCATTGCGAATAGCTTCAGGGTACACCAACTCGTCAAACGACTTTGGGCGCACCTTGTCCAACCTCCCCCTTTGTAGCCTCTTGATTATATGCGGGTGCTTCTTGCACCATTCCAACACTTCAACTTGCTTTCCTTGAACCGCCGCTGAAAACACAAATCTCAGGTCGGGTTCAGCAATCAATCCAGCGCGGGACTGCGCAATCCACCAGTCCAAGACGTGCACATGCCCGCCCTCAGCGGCTACCTTGATCGCGTCATCGTCATCCGCCTCTTGCACAATCCACTTGGCACCCACATTCTCAAGCAACCAATCCAGCACATCCAATCTGCCTTGGCGGCATGCTTGCACAATCACATGCGCGAATTCAGCTGGCTCGTCCAGATACGGAAACCCGCGAGTTTTCCACCACTTGAGCCACTGCATCGCATCCTGGCCGCAAAATGCCTTGACCAACTTGCGGCTGTTCCAGTCCCAATGCACAATCAATCCGCTCATGTCTAGCCACCATTCAAGCACATTGACTTTGCCACATTCAAGCGCAATGGCAGCAATGCTGGCAGACGCATAGTTGATCGGGCGTCCGTTCGGCTGCGTGCTCCACTGCAGCATGAAATCGAGCAGGGCGACGTCGCCGCGTTCAGTGGCCCACGTCAGGTCGACATCAGGGAGGTTGATGAGGGCAGCTTTGGTGACGAGCGGGACGGCCGCACGTGAGAGAACCGCGAGCGGCTGGTAAATGGCGGCTGGCTGCCACAGCGAGGCGGCCGCGACGAGATGGACACAAATGGCGAGAATGGGCTCGGCAAGGTCGACGGTGAGCGGCGGCGGCAGCGCCGACTGGTCGGCGGCAGCAGTCATAGTCAAATCAAATGAAGGAGCGAATTGCTCAGGCTGTTTGCATTGCGATTGCATGGATGTTGGGAGTGTTCCTGATACCTCGGATTGATCGATCATGAGTTGGGAGGCGCCCGTTGACTGTACTGTCACGTCATTTGTTGATGGGCAGAGAATGCCGCCGCCGCTCATTCTGACACCGTTGCGCTTCATGTCGGTTGCAAGCAAGTATCACGGCTGCTTCGCCCGGCTGTGTCGCAATTATTGCTTGGCACATCTATCAACTGGTGCGGACAGAACATGACTTGAAGCAGGTGAAAGCAAGAGCCACGATTCGTCGAGAGAGTGTCAGTGGGACAGTGCAAGCAAGTTTTCACTTGTATCGTGTATATAGGGAGGTGGATGCATCAGCAAAAGCATAAATATACAACATTTCTTGAGTGTTCAACGGACTTGAATGTTCACGATCTGTGACTGGTCCACCAATCCCGATTTTGCCCACCATTCCCTTCCTTCGCTCAAAACGGGCCTCTTACCAGTCAAAACCTCTTCTGGGCACTCCATCTTCAGGCCCGAGGCTTTCCACCAATCGAGTGCAAGGCAGTTCCCATACTCGGTCGCCGCCGTCAAGCAACGATCCGCATCCTCCTCCAATTCGTGCACTCTGCCCGTTTGCTTCCAATACTCGAGCAAATCCACCAATCCATCATACTCTTCAATTGCATGAAACGGCTCGAGTAGCTCAAACGACGCATTGCCGACCATGTGCTTGAGATAATGGGCATGAATCGGATTCTCGTACGGCCCACGATTGACAGGCAGTGCAGCAACTTTGGGCAGGTTATCACGCCACCAGACGAGGGAATCACTATGGTTGTCAACATCAAACCAGTAATGCGCATACAGGGTCTGTGCGTAGGTTTCATCAGGAAATGTAGCGGCATCGGACCAGGCCTTGACGAAATCATCCTTGGACGCACTTGTTGAGTGTAGCAACCAATCAAGCACATCGACTCGGCCACGAATACTCGCTTCGTGAATGCATTCGGCATAGTCGATGGTTCGGCCAGCTTGATACCATGCCTTGAGCGCAGCCAATGAACGGCTCGGGTTGCGTGCGTACTGTGTGCAAGCTTCCAAGTAAGGCGTGCCGTGGTCCAAATCAAATGAGGCCTTGAGCAGTGAATCAGATTCCTTGAGCCACCATGCAATCACGTCAACATGCCCATTGGAGAAGGCATCGTGAAGGATTCGTGCGGGAATCGGGCGCCCTCGCTGTGGTCGTGACGCTGGCAAAGTCGGCGCACAGACCATTAAAATGATCTCGGCAAGCTTGCGCAACATGTCAATGTATCCGTTGCTGCTCGCTGATTCAAGGCAACCGCTCCAGTCACGCAGCGACATGCCGTGGGCAAAGCCATTCTCGAACAGCCAGTCAAGGGCTGCCCCATTGTTTTCGGACACGGCACAATAAAAGACGTACGCCCGCTTTTGGCCGGGCGGGGGCATATCGTACCCATTGGCAACCAACCAGTCCAACAGATCGACCTTTCCCAGTTGGCAAGCCCTCTCATACGGACCCATCCAATCCCAACTGACATCAGATCCTGCCACGGATGGGTCAATCATAGCCTGGATCCAATCAAGCAGCTGCACATTTCCCGATTTCAAGGCCGATTGAATCAAGTTTCTGCGCGATCCAGTCAAATGCCCCGTCGCGTGCAACTCCTTGACCAATTCCAAATCGCCCATCTCGCACGCAACCACTTGAGTTTCCCTGGCTTTCTGAAGTGCCTCGGCTGCTGGCGGTTGTCTCTTGCACCACTCGAGCACTGCAACTTTGTTGTAATCGAATCCAGCCTTGACCACCTTAACCCAATCAATCGTGACTGGAATCGCGCCGCTCTGCACTTTTTCCAACCACCAGTCCATCACATCGACGTGTCCCTGCCGAGCGGCAGCGACAATTGCGCTGTCATAGTCATGGAAGGCAATACCTGCAACGCCGGTCGCACCCAGGTTCGCCAGCAACCAGTCCAAGATATCCAGTCGGCCATTCCTGCTCGCATCCATGGCCAAGTTTTCAAACGAGACCCGATCCTTGAACCTTTGTGATGCGCTCGATTGCCACCATTTGTGCCAGTTGGCCCGGCCCTTGCCACACATGGCACCCGCCAGTTGGTATCCCGAAACCTCTGTCAAGTACAACCCAGGCTGGTTGAACAACCATTCGAGTACGCGGGGCGAATCCAGTTCCAATGCATCCTGTACAGTCTGCCACGAGCAGTAGTGCAAGGGCCGGCCCTCGGGCTCTTTGCTCCAATCCACCATAAACTTGAGCAACTTGAGATTATCGTCACGAGCGGCCCACATGAGATCCACATCGGGCCGGTGCATGAGTGCGGCCTTGGTCACGAGGGGGGCGTATGTGCGCGAGAGAAGCTCAGGAAGGCGCGTGGTGGCGAGTGCGGATGCAGATGTTGCAGTGGTGGGCGGATGCTGCGGCGCAGAACGATTCAAGGAGCGAGCGGCCAGGTGGACGCAGAGTGCAATGATGGGTTTGGCTCGGCCGAACGGGAGCAGCGGTGGCGACGTTGCGGCCGCCATGGTGTTTGCGATAATGATGGCGGTGGGCGAGGAGGGAGATCAGTTCATTGACTTACGTGTGTAACCATTGAGGCTGCAGTGAACGCGTTGGATGTGCATGCAATAGGTATTCATTACAAAGTGGGTTGCAACTTGCTACTAATGTAGTTCTTGACCATCGTGAACGGATCGGAGGACCTCATCAACCTTCTCAACGGTGCTTGTGGGTGCTTGTTCAGCGCTTGTTGCTCAAGGTCCCACATTTGCAACTCAACCTCGGCCACCGCGGCAGTTTTCTGCGGGTGCATAAAGATATCTGCACGATCCTCGATTCACAAGCAGCCGAGAGCAAACTTGCAGTAGTTTTAGCGCGTGGATCGTAAACGTTGCTGGAGGTAAACATGGTATGAATCATACCTCAGGCTATTTCGTCGGCAAGGCACATGATGTGAGCCGCTGAGTGGATAGGGTCAAGACGTTGGTAATCGATAAACACAAAGTTACAGTCCAATTATCGATCGTGAGTGCAACAAAGTACCGAATACCTAGCGGTTTACATCAAGAAATCTACGAAAATGTGCCCATTCCACGCGCATACACACGCACACATGCAACGCATTCCCACACGTTGCGACTCACCCCCAGTTGCCCACCCTACTTTGCCGCCTTGATCCCCTTGCTCAACTTTGCCCCAGCATACTTGACCGTCCGACTAGCGCCTGCTGTCGCAATCCCCTTGACTGACTGCGTGAGCGCCGGCCACGCAATTGTCCGATACAGTGCGCCATTCAAACACTTTTCCAAATACGGCGACGTGGCCATTTCCATGGCCACGGCCGCGGCCTCATCATGCGTCAACCTGGTGGCCGTTGGCGCAGGCTTGTTTGCAGCTCGCGCATACTCGAAGCGCGTCCAGTCGGCAAACTGGCGCGGCAGCTCAAGCAGCCACTGTGTGCGCGAGCGTTCCGAGGCATCCACGATCCACCGGCCATGCGCATCGGCCGCTCCGCCACTTGCGCCGGCGCTTTCGCCCACTGGATCTGCAGGTTCCCACGTAAGTTGATGGCCAAATTCTTGGTCAATAAGCGCGCGGTACACGTGGTCAAAGTAAGGCATTTGTGTGGCCACAAGGTTGTGCACCTTGTGCGGGTTTTCAAGGTACTTGAAGGCCATGCGGAAATCGCCCCGGTACGACAAGCCCGCAAGTGTTGTGTAGAGTTCCTTGGGCGTGACGCGCGTCATGCCCGCGGGGCGATTGGCCGTGATGAGTAGCAAGGCCAGCTTAACGGCCGATGTCAGGTTGGACCATTGCGCGATCGAGATGCGCGAGTCGTGGCGGAGCACTTGAATGGGCTTGTGCATACGGCCCGCGAGGTACAACGAGTCCCAGTTGGCAAGGTCCGACGCCAGTCGGGCAATGGATACAACACCATACTTGACAACGACGCCATCGAGCTCAACATACGGGTTGTAGTACACGCCGGCGCCCATGTCTTGGACATTGGCCACGGCAGATGACCCCAAGAGGCGCAGTGACGAGTAGTGGTGCGGATGTTGCGCGAGATTGATCGAGTGCCAATGGGTTGGATGTGTCACGCCAAAGATGAGGTCGACCATGGGGCGGTCGGCCGGGTTGGCGGCCGACGAGTAGCCCTTTTGCGGGAACACGGCCGAGCCATAAGCGAAAGCAAAGCGGATCGGCGCCTTGAATGAGGCGAGCAGGCCTGCAAGTGCGCGGGCACGTGGCGAGGCAGAGTGCAGGTCGATTGGGGCGGCGGTGGCCAAGTCGTCGCCGGGAGTGGGCACGATGGGCGCGGATGCCGGTGGCAAGGGGTCAGCGGACAGTGGGTGGACCCGGAGTGGCTGTGCAGTGTGCAATGGCCGCCATGGCCATGGTGCGGGATGGTGTTTTGAAGGGCAGGAGCACCCAAGTCCAAGTCCGCCAACGCCAATGCTGTGGCTGTGGCCATGGGCGTGGCCGTGGATGTGGAGATGGATGGCGGAGCGGTGGGCGTGCAGGCGGAACATGGCGGCGATGGCGGCAGGGATCAATTCAACGCAATTGCAGGCAGTCTACTGCGGCGAAATATGTACGTGGGCATTGCATGGAACCGAGAGATCCAATACGATGTTAATACCCAAGATCAGATACCACTCGCTATTCTCATTTAAATATTCCGCGGCAGACTGCTGTTGGAGCAATGACCGACGACCACTCAGCCGCTCGCTGGGTAATGCACACACACTCCATGTCAGTAATCTCGTCATTCTCTGCCTGCAACTCCGACTCCAGAATGACCGACTCGGACTCGCCGGCGGAATCTGCCACACCGCTCTCGGCGCTCCCAACCGAGCTCGCCGAGCCCATCTTGGCCGTCACCGTTCAGCTGGTCGCCGCCTCCTCGCTCTGGAATCCCACCGCCATCCATGCCCCGCTCACTGTCCTCTCACGCACGCACGCTCCGCTCGTCACCAAGGCCGCACTCTTGCAATTGCCGCGCGTCGACTTGACTTTTGCCACAATGCACGGCGACGTGCTTCTGCTTGATTTCATGTTGGATTGGAGCAAGCAACCAAACGGCCGGCCGCTCAATTACGTCCCAATGGACATTGTCCCTTTGGCTCTGGAACGTGGCATCACGGACCTGCTCGATTGGTGGTTGGATCATCACGACGAGCTGGTGATTGATTGGGACTGGAGCAACCGCGCGCTCGTGCACGCCTTTTGCGGTCAGCATGGCATTTTGTGGATGGAGTGGTGGCGGGCCCGCGGGTTTCCCTACCTGGACGATCAAGTCACATTTCCGTCGTTTGTGGCTCAAGTATCTGCCAATGGGTGTGTGGCCGTGCTGGATTGGTTGCTCGACGACAAGGTGAGAGATCGAGTTGTGCCCAGGCCAAGCGACCCGGATGTGCTCCTGGGGGCTGCATCTTCAGGGCATGTGCACGTGCTCGACTGGTGGATGGCCAAGGCGCAATCCGCCGTGTGCAAGCGACCAGAGTTCAATGGCATTCTCGCCGCCGCTTTTCGCGAAAATCAAATGGCCGTCTTGGAGTGGTGCAAGCGGAATCCGCAAATCGCCGACGCTTGGCGGTACAGGCGACTGGGCAAGTCGCGCGCAGCCTCGTTTGCCGACTGCGTGTTTGCCGATGCTGTCCGTCATGGGCTATTGGATTGGTTTGAGGCGCTTGGGTTGCAGCCATACGACAATGAGCTCGGCGACGCTTCCATTGCCGCCTGCCAAATGGGTAATTTGCTCGCCGTCAAGTCGCTCTTCACGCAGGGTCGGCTGGTTGGATCGCGGCTGCAGCTGATTCAAGAGGCCATGGTGTCGGGCAATTTGGCGCTACTGGACTGGATTCAAGCACACATCAGCGACACTGCTCCCGCCAGCTCAAATGGCAGCTTTGTCCAGTATCGCGGCCCGTACGTGACGGCGTGTGGCGGAGAGCATGCGGTCTGTGTCTTGGATTGGTTGACTGCAAACGGGTACCCACTTCCTCCGCATGCGAGCGAGGTGGACGCCAGTGCCAGCTTGTTCGGCCGGCCTGCGGCGCGCGAGACCATGCTTGGGACTGCCGTCCATCAATACCACGAGCACAAGGTGGATGTTCTTGACTGGCTGCTTGCACATTGCTTTGCCGATGAGAAGGTGGCGCCGGCTGATCTGGCAAAGTGCTTGGTTGCCGCGAGCGGCCTTGGGTTTGTCGATGTTTTGGATTGGATATCCGGCAACTGGTCCAAGCTCTCTGACTTGTCGTCGCTTGCTGATTTGGACCCCACGACGATTGTTGATGCGACGGAACGAGCAACTCGAGGAAACCATGGCACAGCTTTGAATTGGTGGTCCGAGCACGTTGCACTCACCAATGTAGATGTGTTGTCGCTTGGTAACCCACGTCCATATTCGCACTTGCACGCAGCGTTCTCGAGCGGCAGAAACGACGTTATCGAGTGGTGGATGCACAAGTCGGGTCAGCTCAAAGCGTGCTTTGATTTGGGCTGTGGGGAACCATACTTGATTGCATCCGCGTTGAGCGAGCCGAGCACTTTTGTGGGACAAGTCGCTGCATTGCAAGTGTGGGTGCAAGATGGGCAGCCGATTGACTTTGCACGTCTCATTCACAACACCAGTATCTGTGGACGCATCGATGTGCTGGATTGGTTGCTCAATCAAGGTCAAGTGCGAGCCTCTGCGTCGGAGTTCATTTGCGCCTGGTCTGATCCGCAGATTGTATCAAAATCAACGCACTCATCAGGCTCCTCCTTGACCCATGGCCCATCGCTCGTTTGGTGGCGAGCAAATATGTCAACCGTTGTGGCCGAGACGCCTGGGAATTGTGGATTGCTTGACAACCCGATTCATGCGCACCTGTTGGAATGCGCAACAAAGGACCCAGAACGAGTCCTTTTGGAGCTGGTCGACGCATGCAAGGACGTTCCTGTTGAAAGTACAGCCATGTTCATGTACCTCAATTCACGCGGGTGTTTGGATTTGCTTCATCGGATCAGACGGCGGTGCTTGACGGAGGCGAGCCAGCTGGGAATGGTGCATGCACTCGAGTGGTGGAAATCGTGCTCCCATGTTCCGATTACTTGCCCGCATGAGATTGCAGAGGGGAGGAGTATTGTTCGAAAGCGGGCCCAGCAGTGGTGGGCACGGTCTGGCCTGGTAACGATTGGGCAAGTGGAACGAATGGCTGTGCCGTACTGAGTGATGATGAGTTGGTGCATGTGTACTTGAAATAGGATCTGTGCGAGATCGGCGTACCATGCCTTCATTTAGCGAGAGATCCATGGAGTGATCCACCGCAACTGGAATAAAGAGGACATCATCAATGAATCTTGAGCAATGATACATTGACAAACCGCACACGAAACTCGGAGCACTCCACCATTTGCCGCCGTACCCGTCGCTTCCAATCTTGGATATCTCGCGAAACTCTCCGGACCAAACCCCAGCAGCGCCACGCCTCAAAGGTCGATCCTGCTGCCCAAACCCTCAATTCACTTCCACGCGCGTTCCATTCTTTGCACCCAACAACCAATCCCGCCTTGTCCACCATGTCGGCCCAGTGCCCAATCTACGCCTCCTTCTTTGGCCTCGCTGGCTCGTCCATGGCCATGATCCTCACTGGTCCGTCCCGTGCCCGTCATCGATACGCGTGAATTATTCTACATATTCACCTTGTTGCCACCTTTTCGGTTCTCATTTCTCTCCAGCCATTGGCGCCGCCTACGGCACATACAAGGCCGGTGTCGGAATTGCCATGATGGGCACGTTCCGGCCCGACCTGATTATGAAGTCGCTGATTCCCGTGGTCATGGCCGGTATCATTGCCGTGTACGGCCTTGTGGTTGCGGTCGTGATTTCCGGTAACAGTACGTCGTCACGCCCACGTGCCTGTTGACCTGCAACTCGGAACTCATTCCTTGTGCTTTTGTTTTCATAGTGTCCCCCGCCAACCCATACTCGCTCTTCTCTGGCCTGCTGCATTTGGCCGCAGGCCTGTCTGTTGGATTCACAGGCATTGCGGCCGGGTACGCCGTGGGCGTTGTAGGTGATGCTGGCGTCAAAGGATACAGCATGTCGCCGCGGTTGTTTGTGGGCATGGTGCTCATGTTGATTTTCGCCGAAGTGTTGGGGCTTTATGGTTCGTTTTTTTTCATTGTTCTTGATGATGAAGCCAGCGGTCGATGCAGTGCTGACGTGTGCGTTCTGTAGGATTGATTGTGGCGCTCATTCTCAACACGCGCGCAACCAACGACTGTTGATTGGTCTGTTCCTCGCCTGCCCGCTTTCTCGTCGGGTGCCAAGTGAGCCATGTTTTTCCGAGTCGCTTCCATTCGATCTTGTTTAATTCTTCTCCTTCTCATGTGTTTATCGTCGGCTGGTACACACAAAAAATGCACATGCCATCCTAACTCCGCTCCGGACACTTTGCCGCAACCTCCACGTTTCCCGCGTTCAACGTGCCGACGCCAAGTGCTTCATGTCGTACAACAACATGTTGATCCTGATACGGTCCAGCATGGCCTTGGGCACACGAGCTTGTTGGTCGTCAAGTCCTGTCGCCTGCCGGGTTGGCGGCCGCGGCTGCTTGCTGCGGCGCGCCGAACCATCAGCGAAAACGTGATGGGTGGCGGCCGCAGCGGCGGGTGCAGAGTTGAGAATGCGTGCGTTTTCGCGGGCAACGCGGCGCTTGGCGGCTTGAATGTGCGCGTGAATGAGCGAAGTGGATGTCGAGTCGGAAGAAGATAAAAGTGTGGAGTCCAGATCACGGCCGATAGGTGGGCTACTTGCGTGCGCTGAGCGCGCGGCAGGTACCAGGCCACGGTGGGCGTGGGCGTCTGTGGCTGCGCTTTTCGTGAAGCTGGTTGCTTGAGCTAGGCTTGTTGCCTTTTCGACAGCAGCCTCTGGTTTGGGTACGGGGGCAGCAACAATCGGTGGCGATACTTGAACTATTCCTGCTTGAGGATCATGAGGCGGCTCGGCTCGTGCGACAGACACCTGCTGCTCGTGGTGCTTCGCGGAGGTCGAACTTGAGTTAGAGGGAGCTTGCCTCACGGATTGAGTGCTCGGTTCCATCACATGATGCGCGAGCTCCCCATAGTTGGTGACAGGCACACGCTCCTTGGTTGCGACAGATTGAGATTGAACCCCATGTGCGGTATCGGAATTGCTACTTGGAGTTGATGAGACCGAATCAAACGAGTCATTGGAATACTGGTGGCCCTGCTGGCTGACCAATGAATGCGCGACAATTGCTGTTGGCGCAGACGTGTCTGCCAGATTGACGTTGCGTGAGCCTCCACAAGCAATAGCAACGGCCGCCGACGTCGACGACTGCCGCCCATCGGAAGCCACCATCTTGACTGTCACGGACGACGGTAAGTCACCCAAGCGCGCTGTTGCTGGATTGGGAACAAGCCCAAGTGCGGATGAATGCGCCGACTCGACCATTTCGCGCAACCTGGCCATTGGCGACAATAGAGCAGGCGTCGGCAATGATGCTTGTAGCAACAAGGTTTCCGCGGCTGGCGCAGGGATATCGGGGAGCGGCAGCAAGCGGTGTGGAGGTGAGGCGAGAATCGACGACGAGTCATGGTGATGTTTTCCTGCGGCAGAGGCGGTGGAAGTCGATGCAAGTACCAGCGTGTTATTGACAGTGGTTGAGGGCCAGGGCGGCGGGTGGGATGTGGAGACGAGCAGCATGGACGGCGCATTAGAGGGTGGAGAGAGTGGTGGGTCTGTGGTTGTGGTGGTTGGTGTAGCGCGAGTCTGCGGTGGCGAGATGGGGGTAGCATTTGAGATCGAAGACTGCTTGTGGGAAGTTGAGCGGGATGAAATCGAGGTGGATGACGCTTCTGAAGTCGATACGGATGGCGCAAATTCAGGCGCTGTACTGTTGGCGGCAGGATTGCTGGTGGCGATTGAAGTGTGTCGACTGCTTGCGACACTGCTTGCTTGCGATGATGATGATGTGTTGGAAGCAATGGCCTGGGCTGACTTTGTGCGGTTGCTACTAACACTGCTCTTTGTACTCTTGCTGGTGCTGCTCTTGATACTGGTGCTGGTGCTTGAGCGTGAGCTGGCTGACCTGATTGTGACAACAGACCCCGTAGCTGATGATGACCGAGACCGGTCGGCTTTTGATGTGAGAGCAGCTGCAAAAGAATTGCTTGAATGGACTTGACTGAATTTTCCGGACGCACATGACGTCAGGGAGAACACGGAAAGATTCGAGTGGGACTTTGGCAGCGGCGAATGAGACGCTATGGTCATGATCCGAGAAGACTCGTTGTCACCCTCGGCATTGCTGGCGTCGTCGACAGTGACATTGTCGAGCTCGTCGAGGAGTTCTTCAAAGTCGTCAGAGTACGATTTCTGCTCAATTTTTGAAAGTTGCGACATGATTGCTGTCTGTTGGGCAGCCGATCCCGCAAGTCACGGTCGACAACCAATATGAGCATCAACGGAGGAGGGCGCGCGGATTGGGAATCCGTGCCGATCACCCAAACGCGTCTGTGATTCCTGCACGTGATCTCGACGCGTGCCTTCGATCTGTCTCTTTGCCTCGGCGAGAGAGAGGAGAGAGGAGAGCGGAGAGCGGAGAGCGGAGAGCGGATGGATGGCAGTCGCTCAATAAATAGTGTCTCCATCACTGATTACCACAGCGTAAACATCACATTCATTGATGCAGAACACCTTGTCTCCACTGCCGCTAGGCTCCCATGTATCTATCGAACCGAGTCAATCACGCTCACAAGTTTACCACGCCACGCGCCATGATCAAGCCGTCAACGATGGCCATGCCAAGATCGAGATCACGGCCACACGCCGCCGCCGCCGCCGCCGCCGCTGCTCTCGCCCTTGTGGCCATTCTCGTCATTTCTTTCGCACCGACGGCCCTCACCGTCAACCGTGACGAATTCAAAACCTGCGCGCAGTCGGGCTTCTGCCGCCGCCACCGCGCCCACGCCTCGCTGCGTGTGGCGCACCCAGACCCAGCGTCTGGCCCAACCTGGTCCATTGATCCAAAGTCGGTCGACGCATCGCAGTCGTCGCTCGGCATCTGGTCTGCGCGCCTCATCTCGTCGGCTAGCGCCGCTGATTCGCCCAGGCTCGCACTCACAGTGTCGACACTCAAGTCGGGTGCGATTCGTGTGCAGGTCGCCGACAGGCAGGATCCGCGGGTCAAGGAGGGCAAGGTCGTGGATGTGGCCGGATACGCGTTGTCTCATGAGCCCGGTCGAGTCGAGTACAAGCACGAGGCGGCAGGCAGCGGCAGCAAGGACAGTGTGCAGCTCAAGGTGGGCGATAGCAAGGTTGACATCAAGTTTAGTCCATTTACGATTGCCGTGACGGGCAAAGACCAACCCGAAGCCGTTGTGCTGAACGCGCGCAACTTTTTCCGGTTCGAAACGGGAACGCCCACTTCGGCGCCTCCTACCTCCTCGGCCACCACCACGACCTCGGACTCTGCGGAGGTGTCGCCGTCGCCTTCATCGCTCTCGGTTGCCGACCAATGGCTTGCCATTGATCATGATGCCGCGGGATCCGAGACTTGGAAGTCGCACACGGACGCCAAGCCCTATGGTGCTCGGTCGTTTGGGTTTGACCTGCAGTTTGCACAGACGAGCCACGTGTATGGACTTGCCGAGCACGCGTCCGATTTCAATTTGCCGTCGACGAGGGGTGAAGGCGCCCGGTACACTGAACCGTATCGTCTTTGTACGTCCTCTTCTCCTTTTTAGCTAGTTTTGAAAGTCCCGCACATCATTGACCCAAGAATTGTTGCACAGACAACTTGGACGTGTTTGAATTCGAGCTCGACTCGCCCATGGCCTTGTACGGCTCTGTGCCCTATCTCGTCACACAAGGCACCCACGGGTCGGCGGGCGCTCTCGTGCTGTCCGCGTCTGAAATGTGGATCGACATTGAACGCCACGCCGACTCACTTGCCGCCCACTGGATGACGGAATCGTCGCCGCTGGACTTGGTCCTGTTCACCGGCCCAACGCTTGCAGACGTGCACACGCAGTACATGCATCTTGCGGGCTACCCGACACTCCCGCCGCTGTTTGCCACGGCGTACCACCAGTGCCGGTGGAACTACAATGACGAAAAGGATGTCAAGGATGTGGACGCCGGGTTTGACGAGCATGATATCCCGTACGATGTACTGTGGCTCGATATCGAGCACACGGACGGCAAGCGGTACTTTACGTGGGACGCGGCAAAGTTCCCGACGCCGCAAAAGATGCTGGATGGCGTGGCAAGCAAAGGCAGGAAGATGGTCACGATTGTGGATCCGCACATCAAGGTCGACTCGGCGTATCATGTGTCGAGCGAAGCGAGCAGCAAGGGCCTGTTTGTCAAGCGCGAGAATGAGGGCGAAGGCGCGTTCAATGGCCATTGTTGGCCGGGCGACTCAAACTGGGTTGATTTCTTGGACAAGAAGGCGAGGGAGTGGTGGGCGGGATTGTTCAAGGTTGACAAGTACAAGGGCAGCACGCTGGATTTGTTTACCTGGAACGACATGAATGAGCCCAGGTATGTCATTCTCATTCTCATTATCGTTCGCATTGCTGGACCTTTCCGCTGACACTGCTCTTCCATGTCCAGTGTCTTTGGTGGCCCCGAAACCACCATGCCGAAAACCGCCAAGCACGTTGGCGGCGTTGAGCATCGTGATGTACACAACCTGTACGGCATGCAACAACACCGCTCGACACACCTGGGTCACCTCCAACGCACTTTGTCGTCCGCCTCGACTCCACTTTCTGCCATCCACCGCCCATTTGTGCTGTCGCGCGCGTTTTTCACAGGCACTCAGCGGTACGGCGCCATCTGGACGGGCGACAACGACGCGCGCTGGGACCATCTGGCCTCGTCCACCCCGATGCTCCTGTCGCTTGGCGTGTCGGGCATCACGTTTGCCGGCGCCGACGTTGGCGGGTTTTTCCGCAACCCAGACGCGGAATTGCTTGCTCGCTGGTACGCGGCAGGCGCCATGCAGCCATTCTTCCGTGCACACGCACACATTGATACCAAGCGACGCGAGCCCTGGGTGTACGAGGAGGGCAAGGTCAAGGATGCGATTCGCGCGGCCGTCAGGCGCAGGTACCGGTGGCTGCCATATGTGTACTCGACATTTTTCGATGCGTGGAGCGCGGGCAAGCCTGTGGTACGGCCACTGGTCATGGAGTTTGGCGCCACAGACAAGCACACGTGGGGCGTCCAGGAAGAGTACATGTTGGGCGATGCGGTCTTGTGCAAGGCAGTGACACGGCCCGGGGCAACCTCCGAACAAGTGTACTTGCCCGCGAGCGGCGGCGCGGGGGCGGGATGGTACGATGTGGGATCACCGGGCGAGCCATGGACCTATGTGCCCGAGGGTGGAAAGAATGTGTCGGTGGACGTGACGGCCTTTGACACGTTGCCCATGTTTGTCAAGGCAGGGTCGGTGGTCGTGGCGCGGGAACGCATTCGCCGGTCGTCGGCGGCTGGCATTACGGATCCACTCACGATTTACATTGCACTGGATGCCAATGGCGAGGCCGCGGGACATGTGGTGGTGGATGATGGCAAGTCGTTTGGCGTGTTGGGTGGCGCCGTCGTGGATGTGCGCATGAAGATGGCCAATGACAAGTTTGGCGCAAAGTTGGGGTTGCCCAAGGTGAGCCAGTATGACTCTGACAAGGTCGTGGACGGCGAATGGGTGTCCCAAAAGAGGGAAATCAATGTGGACGCCAAGGTGAGGGGTGAGTTTTTGGACAAGTTTGGCGGCGTGCGGGTTGAGAGGTTGGTCATTGTGGCGACAGACGACAAGGCGTGGAGCAAGGTCAAGAAGGTGCAGAGTGGTGCATCGGCAACGGATAGCAAGGAAAGAAGTTGGACCGCTGAGAAGCAGGGCAGGATGCTGGTTGTCAAGGAGCCTGGCTTTGCGCTGCGTGATTCCGCGTGGGTGTTGACAATCGAGTGAGTGTCTGCCGTTTTGTGTGCGTTGTGTAGTGATCCAGCATGTGTTATGGATTCTAGCTTTGCCCCCAAAGCGCAAACAATTGGGTAGAGTGCATCAGGGCAGTTGCAACGCGGCACAGGTTATGCTCGTCAACCCAATGGTACCCTCGCCAGCCAAAGCCAACGTATTAATACCGACGACAAGTACGAAAAGATGTATTATGTGTATCTATTGAAATGATGTCTCGCATGTTTTCAGATCACGCAATGACATGATCTGGGAAAAGAACTGGAATCGAAAGTTTGAAGATGAACACAAGGCACAGCATGAAGTAGTATGTGTATCATCAAGAAATAGGAAACAAAGGAAGAAACGGAAACAACTCACTGCGAACAACCATAATGGTCCCATGAAGCATAATCTACCTAGGCGATTTCCCCAACAATGCGAACCTGCGCCGACGCTCCCTCCACGTTTTCCGTCAAACTCAACCCGCTCTGCACACGCACTCTGGGTCCCATGAACTTGGAGAGAAACAGCTCGGCCTTTTGCCAATGGTCAATGCGATTGACGGGCCGAGAAAAGCCATGACCCTCGTCCGGGTACAGCACATAGTACACGTTCCCACCATTTTTGGCAATCGCCTCCACAATCTGCTCCGACTCTTGCTCTGGCACCCTCGGATCCTTGCGCCCTTGGGCAATCATGAGCGGACGCACAATCTTGTGTGCGTGGTTGAGTGGTGATACCTCTTCTAGCATCTCAGAATCGTGCTCTGGGTGGCCCATGCGCGCGTGGAACATGGCCATGAAGCTGTCCCAATGCGGAGGATTGTTGTTCAATGACGTTTTGAGGTTGCTCATGCCGACAATGTCGATGGCGCAAGTAAAGTATTCCGGCGTCAGGGTGACCCCAACAAGAGCACAATACCCTGCGTACGAAACGCCAAAGATGGCAACATGCTCGCGGTCAACAATCTTGAGCACGTTGGTCACGTAGTCAACAGCGTCCAAAAGATCCGTTTGCATGGCCTTGCCAAATTGCTTGAACCCGGACGAGAGCACAGTCTTGGTGAATCCAGTCGACCCGCGGTAGTTGGGCTGCAGGACGAGGTAATTGCGCGATGCCAGCCACTGCGTCCACGCCGAGTAGCCGTAATAGTCGCGGGTCCACGGCCCGCCATGGGGAAGGAGAACGAGCGGATAGGTCGAGTTGGCGTCAAAGTCGGGTGGGTAGGTAAGGTAGGCTTGCAACTTGAGCCCATCGCGCGCAGTGTAGCTGATGGATTCCATGCGGCCAAGCTTGTACGATGCGACCTTGGAGTTGGCCGAAAACAAGTACTCAAAGTGCGCCACGTCCGTGTCGGCGTCCACAGTTGTTGGGCCAGTCTTGCGCGGATCCAAATGGTACAGGACGTACGCCAGCGGCTTGTCTCCGCGAACCACCTTGAGCGACCAAACACTGTCATCAATGTTCTCGAACGCAATCAGCTCCATGTCGGCGTCCTGTTCCTCGAGGTACGCATTGATACGATCCATGTGCAACTTGAGCGACGGGTCAATCGCCACCCACTGGTCACGCCCCGTGGTGCAGCAACCAATCTGAGCCGTGTGCTTGGACGGATGCACTTTGACGACGACAGCGTCCGTTTCGCCCTCCAAGAGTACCGTTTCGACTTTCGTGACCGGATCCAGCTCCACAACAGCAACTACCTCTCGACCAACCGAAGACCTGAGCAGCAAGCGGTCCTCGGGCGTCCAAGCAATCGGAACCACATTGTCGAGCGACGTGCTTGTCATGACCGTGGTCCACGATTGCGGATGGTCATCCTCCAACAATGACATGTCGCGCACGGCAACCGAGAGGGACCCGTCGGTTTCAATCTTTGAGACGGCACGCACTTGGAGGTTGGCGTCAACGATAGCGTCTTCATACCTGTCAGGCATGGTCGTGTGCAACTCGAGGGCACCCGTTTGAAGGTCGATGGTGTAGACATCGAAGCGACGACGGTCTTGCTTGTTGAGGGCAATGATACCCGTGCGTGGATCCGACTTGGATTCGATAAACCAGGTCTGATTGATGCTGAACATGCCCACACTGACACCTGAATAACGTACGATTGCATTGGCGGTATTAGTATGACTGAGTACGGAGGCAGATGAGAAGTAAATGCGTATGTACCATCAAAGGGAGTCAAATCTGTTTCCACGCCGGTTTCAATATCCACGGAATACATGTGATAGACTTCATCTCCGTCCTTGTCTTGCAAAAACACAATGGTCGACGAGTCGAGCGTCCACTTGTACGTGCGAATGTCGCGGGTGGCATGGTAGGTGATTTGCTTGATGCCGTTGTCGTTGCGCAAACGGAACTGGGAAAGCGGTTGGACAAACACTTGCAAGTTCTTGGCTTCGTTGTCGGTGGGCGCGAGGTACGACAGCCACTTGCCGTCGACCGAGAGCTTGGGCACAGCACGGTCAGGGTTGGTGAAGAAGTCGGCCACGGGAATGACCTGATCGTCGGTCGTCGCAGAGACGTGAGGGGGGTATTGGTTACCCATTGTTGAAATGGCAGAGTGATATTGGAAGATATGTGACGGCGTTTGATGATGGAGGGACAGGGATGGATTCACTGACTTGCTTGGAGGTATATCTGAAGACCTTTGGGGGAGATGGCTACCCTCTTTATTCATTCTGCCTAATCCACCCGCTCTACACACCGACAGTGGAGAAACGATGTGGTCTCGGTACGACATTGCAGCGTGTGTTTGACCACTACTTGATGAAGCCATTATTCACTCGGACGGTAAAGAATTGAAACCAGTGTGAAGGCATACTTTTCGCTCGATTGAGTCGATTCAGCAGTCGACACCGTTCTTCTTGAATCGTCTGGATTGTGCAAGAATGAGATGGAATGGCAGAGGCGCACAAGCGCTCTTGCTCGGATTCACTGTCGAAGAGAGGGTTGATCGTGGAAGTGAGACAGGCCCGATTGATCTGCGACAGTCTTTCGTGTTCGCCTCGAGCCGAGATTCCTGTTACAGGTGCAAAGAACCAGTCCAATCACCCGCCCGACGACAGCTGCCATGGCCAGAGTCTAGACAGTGCGGTGAGCAAGAAAGACCGAATTCCGTATCCCGCCAGTTGCTCAATCATTCGACTCACTCACCGCCGCTAGCAACTAGGCTGAGTGGTCACAGCATCGTTTCAACCTTGCCTTGATCCCGCTTGGAATACTTACTATTTCCTTTTGGCCAGGACTTGAAGCGCCGTCTCCCGGCGATTACAGAGATCCTTGACTCTTCAAGGTCGAGGTGGACCACACTGGAGGCAGAATATCACGCACAGCCTGCGCTTCACATTCAAAAGCAAATCATTGAGACGCAAACGCACATGTACATTTCATTCCTTATCACGGCCCCAGGTAACACACGAATATTAATGACGCTCAACAGCAAACCACACGAAAACAAAACAAAGACAAGAACGACCATCAGGTGCGAGGGAATCAGTCATCATGTCTCAACATCACCTCACTCACCGCTGTTCCGCTTCCTTTTACTCGACGCCGATGACTTCTTTGCGGCGTCCGCCAGCTTACCCTTGCCTCGCCCACCGCGCATGCGCGTTTCCTTGCCCGCCTGCTCATTGTCGCGTCCATCCTCCTGTTCGTGCTCCACACCACTGGCACCATCTGCGGCCGCCGGCAGCAACGGCGACGCCAACCTCTCCCGCTCACTCACAATCAACCTCGACCCCACCTCATCCTCGTCTTCATCGCCCTCGTTAGCATGACCCACCGTCCCAGCATCCGCATAGACCGCCGCGGGCGCCCCGGCGCTGCCACCACCCGCAAGCAAATGCAGAGCCGTTACTACCTCAGCATCATCGGCACTCACGCTCTGCTCGCGTTCTTGGGCGTCACCATTGCCACCCGAGTTGCGTGCCTGACGACTGCGTGCGCGCGAGATGCGCGTTGTGGTCAGCGGAGTGGATGGGCTGGTGGCTGTTGCCGCGCGTGTGTTCCGTCTGGTTGACGAGCGCGTCGGCACCGACTCGGGCTTGGATTTGGGCGCCGGGCGGGTGCGGCGCGGGCGTTTCGCTGGCGGTGTTTCTTGATCTTCCTCGTCGTCCTTGTCGTCCTTGTCGCTCTCGGCCGTCGCTTGGGGTGTGGTTGGCTCAGCAACAGACTGAGCCACCGCCGGACCGGACACGGGTGCGTCGGCGGCAGTGGGCTTGCGCCAAGAGTCGCTTGCGAGCGCAAGGAGAGCGTCAGCGACCGTCGACGTTGACACGCGCCGGGGACGCACGGGCAAGGAGGTGTTTGCTTGTGAGCTGCTGTTGTCGATCGTCGTTGTTGCACGGTCTGCTTGTGTCGGGTCCGGATCATGCTGCATATCCACAAACTTGACTGACTCGGACTCGGTCTCGGCCACTTGCGCATTTGCGAACTGACCCTGCGGTGCATTCAAGCCTGCATCTTGACCCTGCAGCGCCTGACTCGTCTTCCGCTGTACTACCCATGCATCCACCTGCTCTTCCAGCAATGGATACACCTGCGCATCGACCTTGACTGCCCTGGCCAACTCGCGCGCGCGGTCGAGCGGAATCCACACGCCTTTGAGCCGCATGGGCCCGCACTTCACAACCGACCTTAGCCGCTCATGCTTGAGGATCGAGTCGCGTTTGCCGCGCGACATGGCCGTCAGGTTGAGCAGTTTGGTTCCGTTGACATAGTTGTCGGCGGCGCGCCGGCACACGGCAATCAGGTCAACGTCGACTTGGTACACGAGCGTCGACATGTCATCCCAGGTGAATGTGGTGATGGGCCGAGGAGTCGGCGGGTCCATGAGTGTTGCGAGTGAAGGCTGCATGGACGAAGATGGGTATTGCTGCTGTTGGTGCGTGAAGGGGTCCATGAATTGGTGCTGGTATGGCGCATAATAGGACGACGCCGCAGACGGTTGCGGGTGCGGGATCGGCTGGTAGCTGGACTGGTACGTCGGCATGGACGTGAGTGGCGCATATGTGTGTCCATGAGCTGGGGGAGGACCGGACGTCGTTGCTGGCGCCGGATTCATGATGGCCTGAGCGAGGTTGGCGCGGGACACAAACGAGGTTGAGGCAAGACTGACCGATGGAGGCGACGTGACAACGGAGCTCGGCGTGCCGTTTGAGCTTGAATACGAATCCGTCCTTGTGGCGGTCGGCCGTTGGGGCATGGACACACTTCCGTCTGTGCGCTGCTGTTGCTGCAACGTGATCGGATGCCCAAGCGCAGACGCCAGGGCCGATCCGGCGATTGGCACCACCGCTGGAGCAGATGAGCAGGTGTAGGAGGAGGCAAATGGGGACGACTCGACCGGCACTGATGTATCCTGGGATTTATGATGATGGAACATGGGTTGCGAGGCGGAAATGGGCGTTGGAGGCAGAGGTACCGCCGGAGCGGGCGAGCCGAGCAGCGCGCGGTAGGGCTGGTAGTAGTGCATGGCGGTTGAGTCTTGCTGCTGTTGATACTGGTGTTGGCCAATGGCAAATGGGGAACAGGCCGATGATGACGCGACGGTGCTCGTCAATGCCAAAGGAAGCAGGCCAGCGATCGTGTTGGGTGCACTTCTGGCAGAGCTGTCAACGACCGGCGTGGTCGCGGCGCTGGGCATTGGTGTCGCGAGATAGTCGCTGGAAAGTAGCTGCTGTTGCTGGGGCTGCTGATTGGCGAGGGGCGGCCACGACGGCAAGCGGATGGGTGGCAAATGCGGGAATCCACTGGACGAAGTACCAGTCGAAGCGGTCGACAGGGGCGGGAACGACTTGCTGCCTGACGACAATGGCCACGGATCCATTGGCCGAGGAGGGACTTGAGGTCGTTGTGGGATCGCTTGCATGACCTGGAGCTGTTGATGATTCAACAACATGTTCTGGTGCTGCTGTTGTTGCTGCTGGACAGGTTGGGTTGTGGGAAGTTGCATGGGTGGCAGGTACGACGAAGCCAGCGGGATGGCTGCAAGGTGCGGTTGTTGCCGTTGCGCTTGGGCAATTGTCGAGTCCGAGGCAGAGGCAGAAGTGTTGGTGGTGCCGAACTGCGCCAGCGAAACCTGCTGCTGGTGTGCTGGCTGTTGGGTTGAGCTGCCACAGTCGGAGGGAGCTGCAGCAGGTGGGACGGTTGTGGATCCATGCCGGCTTGATGAATGAGTGGACCCCTGAATGACAGTCTGGGCGTGTGTGAGTGGACTGGTTAGCAACACGAGTGCAACGAGTGAGGATGACGCGTGTCAGCCGTGAGACAAAAGCAGAGACACGAGACGAGAGGGAACGCCAAAACAAAACGATCACAAACAAAGACCACCGGATCGGCTGTTGCTGTTTGTTGCTCATTTCAAAACCGCCCAGAGAGAACATCCGCCCACCCGCGGCAACAAAGCCGGCAATTCAGCAACCTGAAACGCTTGTCTCGCGCGCATGCGCATGCATGGCGCATGCACGTTGCGGAGATGCTTCGGCAATCATTGACGCAAAACGATGCGCCCGTTTTCGCCTTAAGCTTGCTTTCGTCCTTGCGTTTGCTGCCGCAGATCCGAGCCCAAAACGTCCGTCACATCAGGTATTTTTTGCACTTGAGCGCCCGAGATCGGATCGACCGCGGCCAGTCCAGAAGCGCTGGCAATACCAAAGGCGGGACTGGCCACAGCTGCCGGAATGCGCGTGGGCGGGGTGGGCGATGAGGCAACATGCGTTTGAGCGAGCAAAGGGCAGATGGACGTTGGTAGTTGCCCGTCGATAGCGTGAAAGCCCCTACGATTGACGGGCTTCCGTTCGAGAGACGCATTCGCCAACTGGTCCATGCGCGGGTGCGGCACGTCCTTGCCATGGCCGCAGGTGCCGCCCACCAATGTCCGTACCTAGGCCACGCAATTGCTGGGTCCGGGGCAAAGGCGGGCGACACAGTAGAAGATCCGTCGCAACGAGGAACGTGGTGCAGAGGAGGAAGGCCAACAAACATAACTATCGAGTTGGACGTACATCAGTCAGAGAATGGAGTGGTGATCCGGGGAGCGAGTCCGTTGACTTTCGGTGACGAGAGCTACTGGTTAGAGAGCACAGAGCGCAACGGTCCGCTCGTGGGAGAGCGTGTGTGAGGCGTGAGACATGGAGCGGGTCCAATTGGAAAAAAAAAGAGAGAGGAGCAGCTTTGAGGCCGAGGGACTGTAAGGCCCAACTCGTGAGCAGAGCAGTTGAATCTCAATCTTGCATCTGCTTGGATGACGAGGGGTGCATGGTGCATCATGGCGCGCATGTGCATGCGCAGAACCAAATTGATCCGGTTACCCGGTGAGCCCAGCTAAGCGGACGGCTTTTGCCACGTTTGCAGCTGCACTTATCCAGTGGTCGATTTCAGTGATATCTTGAGCAACGGCGAGCGGAGATTGCGTTCCAGAGTGTTGGGGAGCCGCCGCCGCCGCCGGCGCAAAAGCGAAAAAGCAAGGACAACGACTGGCGCTCCGACACATTAATTCCATGTGTGGGATGTTTGCAAACGGATCAGTGATGTCCGCTACGGTTGAAAAAACACAACAATTACAACAAGACGAACCGGCGGCGAGGTCACGTGACTTTGCACGTGAACGCATGTTTGCAGAGTGGTTTCCTGGGAATCAATATTGTGAGCGGCATGTACCGGGTGAAAACCTCGTCGATGTGAACAGAGAATTGGAATAAAAAACCGTGAGTAACTCAATGCAATCTCGCCATGAGCGTCTCTTCGCTCTTTTCCCGGTTTCTTCCGGGCTCCGCATCTGCGTCGTCGACATCCACCTCGAGAAGCCATCGACAACTGGCTCCAAACACCGCATCAACCAAGGCTGAGGGCAATACACTGGACGCCGCCCTGCGCCTGGACCGTTTCCACCGCGCCTGGTCTACTCTGGTGTCTGCTGCGCATGCCGCAGCGAACGCGCCAAAGGGTCTCGACCCGCCCCTGTCGTCTGTTGCCGACCCCCTCGTCACATTCACTCAGACGCTCGCTGCCGACACGTGCAGGTCAGCAGTCGGCCCATGCCTCGACTATGTTCTTGCTCACCATTCGCTCGCGACGCTCATTGATACCGCATCATCCGACCAGCCGCTGGGTTTCTTTGCCATTGCACTGGATGCCCTCGCATATTTGGTCCACACTTGGCCGTCCAAACTCGTGGTTGCGCATCCGCCGATTCATTTGGCTATCCGTCGCGCCGTGACGCATGCATTGGCCAACCGGTCACGACTCGCGCGTGTGTATCCCGAGAGTTTGCTTGCACTCGTTGCGTGTGTTGCTGAAAAGGTGGCAAGTGCCCCGGAGCTAGTACATGTCCTTGTGCATGATCGGCGCGGATACTCGCAGTCGGCCGCGGTCGAGGTGCCCGCATCAAGTCCCATACCGGGGGCATTTACGACTATCCTGACCTCGCCCAAGATGAAGCGGTCGACATCCTTGACGTTCACGTCATTTGGGACACTTTCGACTTCTCCAACGGCCGCATCCACCTCTGCAAGCGGACGGATAACGTCGCCAAATACACCTGCGCGCCATCGACACGTGCCGACACTGGCTCATCCTCGCACCGGCGCACTTCCTCTTCGAGCACAAATCCGCAAGACCTCGATTTCCCGCTCCTCGACACCCTCTCGCCCACATTCATCAGCCAACACTCTCTGGTGCACTCGCACGGCTCGCTCTCACACTGCTTCTCACGCATGCCTGCACGCCAACGCTGGTCGCGATTCTCGCCCCATCAGCGCCGCTCGCACACGCCCCATTTCTTGATGCTATCCCTGCCTCGCTATGCGCACTGTTTACGAGCAACGATGCCGAGTCATCGGCAATCGAGGAGGTTGTGCGATGGGTTGCGCACTTGACTCGTTCATGTCCAAACACCTTGCTGGTTGATAGCATATTGGACAGGATTCAGCGTGGGTTTATTCGTGGTGTGGTTGCGCCGCAGCTGACGGCGACGCTGATGGAGATCGGGGCGTTGTGTGTCGCAGCGGCCAAGTGTGAGCGAGTGGTCAAGGCGATCAGTGCGGGCCGTTGGCAAGGTCATGGTGGAGTCGCTACTTGGGCCAACAGGTGTTGATGGAGGTTCCATTGATGGGTTGACTGAGAAGGGTGCAAAGGCCGATGCAATTGTTGCAGCGGATGCCGCCCACGAGCCATTCGGGCCCCGAGGACCCTTCTCAACGACATCACACGTGCATTCGCCGGGGAACCCGCCATGGTGGCTACTCGAGCGATTCCAGTGCCGAGCCCATGGGCGGGGATAAAGCGGATTTCGCATGTGCATCCTCCTGTTGGCACTCATCGAATACCATCCCACATACACGCTCCCCTGCCTTGTCCCGTCACTTGTACCACCACCATCTGTAGCGCTGCCACCACTCGGTGTCGATCCAACGCCGACCGAGCGATGCGTCCTCGTCGCTCTCTGTACAGACTCCGCCATTGGCCACTCCCGTGCCATCCTCTCCACTTCACCACCAGCCATTTCCACGTCATACACGAGCCGCCTCTCTGAAGCATCCTCCACCAATCTCTCTCGATACGAATCCATACCTGCGCTCATCGATTTTCCGCTCGCCTTCCTTCCTCCCGCTCCAGACACCACGGACGCGGCTCAGCCGGCAATGCCACCAGCGCAGCTCACAAGGCTGTTTCGTCGACTCGCGCGTGCTGTCCAGGCGCGCGCACAGGTACTCTCGCGTGCGAAAAAGTCCCCAATCAACCGCCAGCCGTCGCTTCGAAACTTGTTGGGCGGGCGTGGGTGGCGGGCAGGAACGCAGCCGGGGAAAGGAAATTGCCGAGGTAGTTGGAGGATATCTTGCAGCCGCCGAGCTACGGGTGGCGAGAGTCCCCGTGCCTGCAAGACGAGAGACCAACAAGGACGCAGGAGACGCATCAATGAGGTCTGTGTCGACGTATTACACGGCCAAGACAGACTTTGGCCCGGGTGGCGCGGGTGAATGGTCCATCAAGTCGGCCGCCAGTCGTGTTGGAGGAGCAAGTGAGGCGTCCGTGACAAATGCGGCGACCCGCTCGAGTTTGCCAACGCTCACCATCAACGAGTATGACACAAGCGCAGTGACCAAGATGACGAGGATGATTTCTGCTTCCTTCATCCCTCATTCGTGACGAGCCGTCGACACCCGGGCCATTCGAGACGCTGTCTTTTGATCAGCTTCTCAAATCGGCCGTTGCCGATTGCGCCGCCACAGGCAACATCACCCTTGGAACCCTTGCCCTTGGCGGTCACAGCAGATGTGCCGCCGCCCGTTCCCACTTTGCCACCAGACATGGGCGACGCATCCTACTCGACACGTTCGTGGCCGTGGCGCCGTCGCCGCCCACCAACCTCCCCAACATCCCAATCCTTGGCATCCTTGTTTGATTGACCGAGTCGCCCGAGCCGTCGCTTGCTTCGCCCGTATCGCCCACTTCACCGTTCATCCGCGACGACGCATCACGCCCGCTGATCCCCAGTGACTTTTTCCTTCAGCTGGTGGTGGCCGCGCTGACGCAATGGCGGGAAAACTCGCCACAGGTCAACTTGATGGTCACGGGCATGCTCACGGGACTTCTTTGTGCGAGCGTAAGCGAGGCCGGGTATCATCGGAATTTGGCGCATGTGGTGATTGAGTGGTCTCTGTACGTGCTCGAGGGCGGCAGTGGCGAGTGGGACAAACACGCTGGGCTTGACGAGCGGGTCAGACGGGTGGTGAACGAGGCGAGGGAGGCAAAGGTGGGAAAGGACGGCGAGGAAAATGAACGCATCTTGACCGAGTGGGCGGCCGAGTTGGCAAGTGTAGCCATTGTGGTGCTGGGACGTGGGAGCGGACTGCGGGTGTGGGCTGAATAACGGCGTGTCCATTTGTTTTTCGCTATTGGGTGAGACCGAGGGCTTAGAGAATCCATGATCACGTCGATGTCGATGTATTCTTGTAATTGATTTGAAGCCATACACTCTCTGAAAACTAATGTATTCACGGTCGATCCACAACCGTTTCCTGCTCCTGATCTACAAGTCAAACACCTGATCCAAACCCAAGTATCCATCGCACATGATATACAACTGTGCTCCCTTGGCCTTTTCAACAGCGCCCATGTTCAACGACATGCGGGACCGTTCGCGGAACTGGAACCTGCGCAACTCGACCTCCCTCACGGTCCCAGTTCCGTCCGCTTGCCCCTCGGGTGGCGGGCCGACCAGCAAAGCATACCATCCTTCATACTGCACCTTAGGAAACTTTGGCGCATGAATGCGTGTATCCTTGTTTGTGCGATACTCGGGGAACGCCGACGTGCGCGTCAACGATACCTGCACCCCACCTTTGCCACGTCATCACGGATTTGGACGGACACAAGCGGCAAATTGGCCGCATACTTGATCAGCTTTGGCTGGCCCTTCAACTGATCCACCGAGCACCCAAGCAATTGTGCAATGCACCCAACCCCTTTGGAACCTTACACCCAGTTGGGATCTGATGCACGTTTGGGTCCGTGATCCACTGTGCCTGCTTGATTTGCTGCAACAAGTGCACAATCTGCACACACACGTCGGCCAGGCCCTTGTGCACGGCAACGTCGAGCATGGCTTGCGCTACACGCACAGACTGGTCCAGCACGCTAACCTGTCGGTGACATAGTCAACGATCGGAAGCGGCGACCCGCGATGTGCGCTTGCAGGAGCAGGTGTGCCTTGAGGTGCGGATTGTCCCAGCCGGGGAAGTGCGTGACCGAAAATGGAACATCTTGTGCAAGTTGCTTGTTTTGTAGATCCTCGTTGTGGCGCACGGGCAGCTCGGCGTATTCGTGCGCCAAGGCTAGGGCATCAAGGAGTTTGGCCGGGGTGGCGGTTTTCGGGTTTGGACGGAGGGCAAACAGGAAGTGTTCGAGGGTTTGATGAAACCTGCGTGCCAGAGATAAAATAGGCGGCAGCCGTGTCAGTCAAGTGCAAATTGACGGGAGTGATCAGAGACTGAACGGACATGTAGTAGTAGGATGCAATCTCGCCCAGCCGTGTGGAGCCACCTGCACGCCGTCCACATCGATACAACCGGCACGATGCAAGTCGGTCAGGACCTCGTCAATCATCTTGGACAGGTACATCTACGTCCTCAGGCTCGGGCGAGTCGAGGCCATAGTATGTTGGGTTGCGTTGGATGCGCCGGAAAAAGTAGGTCCATGTGACAAAATCGAGTGCGTCCTGCTTGGATTTGATGGTGCCCGTGGCGATTTCCGCATTCATGTGGTCGTGGAGGTAATTGTGCAGGGAGGATTCGACGGGGAAGGGAGAATCTGTTTGGCCGAACAACAATACACGGTAACGGTGAGCAAAAGCGCCTGGACAGTCTGGAAATATAGAGTAGGCGTACGCAAAAACTTCTTGTAAAAGTTCTTCTTGGACTCTTCAACGAACACGCACGCAACACCCTTGTCGTCGTATCCGGGACGACCAGCACGTCCCATCATTTGCAGAACGTCAGTAATGTCAAAGTCGACATACTTTTTCTTCTTGGCGTCGTAAAACTTTGAAATCGATGCAGGACGGTGAGAAGGCTGAGCTAGATGTAACGCAAGAGAAAGCAAAGCGATACGAGTACCTCGGTCCCTTGACACATACCAAATGCGCAGGGGTGTTGACACCCACGCAAGCGTTGACGTCGCAACAAGCACTTGAATCTTTTGCGCCACAAACAAGCCCTCGACAATTTTGCGATCCGATTCCGTCAAACCGGCATGGTGCATGCCAATCCCAAACGCCAACGTGTGTTGCAAATGCGAATCCTTGACTCGCTCCAAACACCCCTCCAACTCGTCATCCTCCATGCGCAAAAAGCGCTTGGGCGAGTCGTCCAAGCAGCAGTACGAAATCAAGTCGTATGCCGTCAATCGAGTCTGCCGGCGCGACGATACAAACACGAGCGCGGGTTGCTTGGGCGAGTGTTTGAGAATGGCAGCATAGCACGGGCGGTTCATGGTCGCCATTCGCGGGCAATAGTGCTTACCCGCAAACCCGTCAATGTAAGTCTCGAGCTGTACAGGACGCACAGAGTGCCGGAAATTGAACATGCCACGCGGCGAAATGTTGAGCCAATCGGCCAAATCGCGCGCATTGGCCAGGGCGGTACTAAGGCCGACAATGCGGATGGGGTCTTTGTGGTTTGCGAGATATAGTGCATGCGTGAAACAATGATCTCGAGAATGGGACCACGGTCGCCGCCGAGCAAATGAATTTCGTCGATGATCACGCAACGCACGGCCTGGACGTACTGGCGGTTGCGCCAAGAACGGGAAACACCATCCCACTTTTCAGGCGTCGTGATAATCAGGTCCCTTGGTAATTGTGTCCATGTCGGGCGCAACATCGCCCGTCAATTCCACAATCTTCATGCCGAGCGGCGCCAACTTGACCTTCCAGTCGTCGACGCGTTCGCGGACCAGCGCCTTGAGCGGGGCAATGTACACGATCTTGCTCTTGGGAAAATCCCGAAGCGTAGACCACATGGCGAGTTCGGCGGCAACGGTTTTACCCGAGCCGGTCGGCGCGCAAGGAGCACGTTTTCACGTGTGGTACAAGGTGTGGAACACTTGTGTTTGGATTGGGTTAAAGTACTGGAACTTGGGTGCGCAAATCTGTTCGAGAATCGGGTTGTTGAGTGCCGTGATTGGGAGCGGGTTGAGCGTAGCCAAGTCCGTGTGCGGCGTGTATAAAGGTCGGGCAAGATGAGGCGGTCCAAGTGTCACGGTGGCAATCGACTCGGATCCAATCCACGAGTCCCGAGACCCAATGCACGTAGAGTTGGGTGGGTGGCTCGGAACCAATGGGCATCT
>MCFL01000102.1:0-79607 GCA_002102555.1 Catenaria anguillulae PL171
ACTTGTTCAAAGGATGCATTCTGGCTTCTTTATTTGCTCATGCACTGCGGAAATCAACAGAACGCATGTCAAACTACCTCTCGCAGCGCACCGCTCTACTCACCTCTGCACTCCCCTCAACCGCCACCTACCGCTTCTGATGATCGTATTCTCCGCCGTCACTGCCCTACCACATACCACTCTGCTTCTTCTCTCCGACACTTCCGCACCCGCCACACCCGATATCGCCCTGGCCACCAACGCATCGACCTTATCGCAATTCGCATCCTCATCGTCTCACACCTTTTCGCATGCCGTGCCCACGCACTCCGGCTGTCTGCGCTCATTGCGCGCATTGGCGAGCAAGAGGCCGCGCCTCTGGTCCAAGGCAGCTGCAAGGTATGATGGATCGACACGTCAAGTTTCTTCGGCGGTGGGAGCGTGCACGGAGCGAGGTTGGAAACGCCACGAGATTGGCGAGCAATTGGTCCGTGTGGTGCGTGCGTGGGCCAGGGGCGATGGCAACTGCGGCAATGACGAGCAAAGGAGGAGGAGGAGGACAGGTGATTGGCACGCTTGTTGCTCTATGCGTGACGGTGCGGTTGCGGCGGCGACCATGACGAAGATGTCGAGCTGTCGCCTTCGAGTTCGCGGACCAGCCGCCCGCGCTCGCCTTCGTCCCCATCGCCTGTGTCGTCACACTCGCCCGACAATGAGTTTGCCGATGCCTTGCTCGTGCAAATCGCGGCCGCAATGGACTCGTACCTGTCTCCCACGCGCGTACAGTCCTCTCGCAATGTCCAATCCACCCGCGCCGCATCTCGCCGCGTCTTCGCATCGGCCGTCGAACCTCTCATTCAACCATCCACGGCACCGCCGCCCGCTGCCATGTCACCAACCGCCTACTCGTCGTCCTCGGCACTCATCCGCCAACGGCTACCATCGCCTCCTTCGCATCCACCGTCATTGGGCCCGCATTGCCGCACATGCGCCTCTGCAGGTGCCTCCTCGGTCAACAACAACAACACCAACGCATGCATTTCGTCGTCGGCATCCGCGTCGTCCATGTGCGACCATCACGTCGCCGCACGTGCGGCATGGCCGGGCCAAGCCGCCGTCGCCCATTCCGGAAGCACCGCACCGTCAACCACCGTACCTGCATTCGAGCACGCCGGAAGCCATGGACAGGAAAACCAGGCAACGGCAGCATGATGGTGCGTGTCACGCAACTGGTGGCCGCATACGACGCACTTGTGGGCGACTTGCTTGCCGCACGTGCCGCCGCGCGTGGCCGATGCTAGCGGTGGTGCAAGTGAGCGGGTTGCATTTGATTCGGCGGCCGCCGCCTACTTTGATTCCATGACGGCAGGCACAATGGCGAGTCAACGGGGCAAGCAGACCGGAGAAGGACGTGGCGTGAGTTGGCCGCGACGTTTCCTGTGGTGCACGCGGCGAGCGACGAATCCTTGGGTGTGGCAAGGGTGCAAGGGGACGAGGTAGAAATGGTTGTGGCGAATGCAGAGAGGCGGATTTGGAGCGGGTTCGGCGGGTGACTGGTTCGCGCGTGGAGGGGGTGGGGATGGTGCGGTCAATGAGGACAGGTCGACAAATTCATAGGCGGCGAGAGGACGGGGTGCGGACTCGGGCGGGCTTCGGATTGTGTTGTATGAGACAAGTTTGCGTCTTGATGCCGTCGATCTGCCTATTATTCCTGTACGTTTTCATGTTTCACACAATCCAATTTTGACGTTGATGTTGTCTCACTTCCGGCTCGTCCGCTCGTTCTTTCAGCCACGTCGGTTTTGCATGGCAGGATCAAAACCCCATGTCTCGCGACATCGGCTCGGGCATACTCATGCGCATGGCCGTAGTTACCCGCCGCCACCCGGCAACCTCTGGGGATACGAGCGCCTGCGGTTATGGTTTGGCGCGTGGGCAGAGAGTATGCTGCGTAAAGATTAGCGCTGGTGACAATGAAGATGCCCTGCTTGGGTAGGGGCGAGACTGGAATGGATAGCATGACCATAGTTGGGTGGTTCGATGATGATGATGATTGGGAACAAGTTGCCCATTCGAGCAAGAGTGAGCTGGCTGATGGCACATGTGTGATTGAGCGTCTGGCCATGCATGTTGGAACAGACTTGCCGCGCGAGCTCTTGGCCATCTCGTTCCTCTCAAAACCTGACCTGCCAATACAATGTCACCTGCATCCTTTGTAAATACGTCACCATCCTCAATTTTTTCTAGAATATTTATGTAGCATGCTCAGCCTCAATGGTTCGTTATGCGGCATCGATTCGCCCAATGCCAGTATCAGATATCTCCCGCGGCCACCAGAGTTATTCCTCAGTCGTTAAGCACTCACTGCAAGCAGTGCTGTGCCCAGGAAGATAAGCCGGCATGTGACGCATGAACCGAATCCCCTCCCGAGCAGGATGGCATGTTGCGCCAGGTAGCTCGAGTCCATTGACAGTGTGATCATATTGTACGTGACAAGTTACATTCAAAGACAAGACAGTCCACTTACTTGCTCTTCTCCTTATCCTTCTTGACCTTCTCGGCCCCCTCCTTGCCAACCCTCTCGCCCTTCTTACTCACCGTCTTTGCCAATCCCTTGAACTTTTTACTCTCCCCGCGACTCATCTTGACCACATCCCTTGTCCCCTTGCCGCCCTCCCAAAACCCACTGCTGCTTTTTGCCACCAAACTCGCATGACAAAACGCACACCCGCCCGCCGCACTAAACGGCTGCTCCTTACTACAATAGCCGCAAATCTGGCGATTTGCCCGGACCATCTCATGGCCATCGGTTTTGGCCTTCTCGTGACATATGTCGCAAGGAAACGCCCTGGCACAGCACGGGAATCGGAACCACCGGTACGACTTTGAGTAATGCGTACACCTGCCCATCTTTGGCAACGGCTGCCCCGGCACAATGCCCTCGTCACTTGCCTTGACACGCTTGACTGCGCCGCCCACAGGCGCCCCGCCAGTCACAAGGCCGCCCGATCCAACACGCAAAAACCGAACGACTTCGTATCCGACACTCAAGGCTGCGTGACACGCCCGGCAAGTCACTTTGACCTGGCCGCCAACAACAACGCGTCGAAGCACTTGGCCTGCACTGGTGCATGCCGCACATGTGGCAGAGTAGGTACTTGGCAACAAGTCCATGGGCGTTGCATTCAACAAGCTGGCGTACCCAAGTACCGGGTGCGCGGCGTGCATGAGCGCGGCGGTCCAGCGGATGCCCATGGGCGCCGCACATTTCGAACACGGTTGCATGCCGGGGGCGTGCGGCGAGTCGAGTTGCCATTCGAGCGAGGTGCCGGGAGCAAGTGGCGAGATGGCGTGAAACTCGGACGCGTGTTTGCAGCGGACACAGGTGAGAAGGATGGACAAAGAGGTGCATTCGAGGACAGAGATGCCAGAGAGTGCAAGGGCAGGGAACTTGATTTGCGTCGCGCCGGACTTCGGGACGGCAAGTTGTGCGTTGGACGTGATCTGTTGTTGCTCCTCATGCTCGTCCTCATCATCCGAGGTGAGCGACGAGTCGGACGTCACGTCGCGAATCTGCTCGTCTTCTGCCTGCTCGTCCTCCTCGGCCAACCCAGCCACAATCCCGACCAGCGCGCGATCCAACTTGTTGACGCTTTGCAACAAGGCAACCCCGGCCTCGCCCGCCTCCCTTAACACCGCTTCCATCTTGCCCGCCAGCCGCGGACTCGTGTCCGTGTTCAACACGCGCCATTGTGCTTGGACACTGGCGTCGGATCCATACGCCAACGGCAGCGTTAGGCCCAAGTGCACGTTCAGCCCCGGAAACGACCACTCTGGGTCCGTGGGCTCCAGTGTCAGCTGCATTTCTTCTTGGGACACTTGAATCCATGACGCGCGAAACCGCCGCTCGAGTGCCTTGAGCTCGGCTTCGCGGTTGCGTTGGTCCGACCCGGGTTTGGCCATGGGCGCACGGGCGGCGGCGGCGCCAGTACCGGGGCGCACAAACACGAGCGTGGATTTGGGGGCATCGAGGTCGCCCTTGATGAGTTTTTCCAGGTTCTTGTCGATCCATTGAACGACTTGCACGAGGGACAGGCGCGATTGGTTGGACGCGAGCCGGTGGGCAATGGATTTGGCAACGAGGTCGCGCACGTCTTGTGGGATGTCGGCGTTGGTGAGGTGGACCGAGGGCGGCGAGGTTGGGTAGTCGAGTGGCAAGGTCAGCGACAGGTGGACCTGGTCGAGCGGGTAGGGAAAGTCTGGGTCGGATGGAGCAAAGGACAGAGTGATGGAGGTGGGCGTGACAAGGGTTGTGGATGGGTAGGTCGAGCGCAGGGCGGCCAGGTGAGATTGGCGAGGAGTTGGTGGCTCGGGCTCTGCCTCCTGGGCCGGGTCGGGTTCGGATGCGGATTCGGGTTTGGGCTTTGGTTTGCGTGTGCGCTGGCGAGGTTTGCGCTTGGTGCGCGGCGCGGCGTCAGCATCAGCGTCAGCATCTGCATCTGCCGTGGCCGCTTCCGCAGGTGGCAGAGGTTGAATAGTGCTATCCGTGTTGGTTGCTGCTGAATCGGGCCGAGTTGTTGTAGCTGACGCTGGGGCGGGCTTGTTGGCACGGTTTTTGGGGTTGCGAGTGTTGCGGGAATTGCGGGCAGCCGAGGAAGGCGGCGGTTTGGGCGAGTCGCCGGCGGTGGCATTGGTAGCGGCAGTGGCAGTGGGTGCCTTGTCCTGCTTTGAGGCCGGTTGCGATTGCGGCTTGAGCTCGTGGCGGAACTTGCACTTATCGCCCTCGCGGCAGTGGCCCTGAGCAAAGAAGCGGCACCGCGGCGGCAGCCTTGGCCGTGCAGACTTGTTGCCCGAAGCAGGGCAGGACGTGGCCGGGGCGGCGGCAGCGGCAGCGGCAGCAGCTGGTTGATCGTGGAGGTTGACCGAAGACATGATGGCAGTTGTGGTGGTGATGGTGGTGGTGGTGGTGGTTTGAGCAGCAGAGGCCATGTGCATTGCTTGATATTAATATAAATACCGATGCCGGCGTCGTCGTGTCGGTGTCCAATGGCTTTTTATCATAACCCTCTTTTTGTATGTATGTAACGGTTGTGGCCACTGCAGTGTGTGCTGTCACTGCTGTGTGGTTTGAGTTGAGTTGAGTTGGAGTTAATTGAGTCACCGTACTGTATCATGAGAAGGAGAAGTCGACCGCTGCCAAAGTGACGTGAAGCAGTCGAATCAACATATGCAAGTATGTACATAAGTAGGTGTAAATATTAATATGTGACTCAATCCATCTGGCAAGCTCAACACCTCAACTTGGCACATATTTATTTACAATGGACGCTGGGGAGATGGGGAATTGACTTCAATTGAAGCCTGCTGTCAAGGGTCAAGGATCAAGCGATCGCGATCAGGCTGCAAAATGGTCACATCGATCACCGATCATCAAACGAGCTTTCATGATCCATGATGATGTCTCACTCTGCTTGCCAGAATGATCGGCAGCCCTTCTCTGCTCTGCTGCTCGTCTGATCTCATCCACTCATCCTGATTCCTGACGCTGACGCTGACGCTGACAGACTCGGGACTTTGAGCTGTGCCTTCATGTAAATTGAATCAAGTTCACTCTGGCTCGGGCTCTGCACTGTTTCGGCCGTGTTAATACTCTGTCTCCGTCTCTGGCTTTTCCTCCAGCAATCATCAGCAGATGGTCACCGACAGATGGTGCACGCAAACCACCACCTGATGCATCATGATTTCGTCCATGTTGCCCCCATCGCTGCCGCGTGCAAACACATTCAACACTCCCGAGAGCCAAATCCACACGCCGAGCCCGAGCACCAGCACCAGCACAACCACGAGGAGTCTGGCACACTTGCTGCCCCCCACGCCTCTGGCAACGCCCATCAAGTCAGCCAACTTACCTTTGACCATGTTTCCCACTGGCACCCAGCATCCCCTCCATCACCACCATCCGACCCTGACGCGAGCCAACTCGACTTCTTCGGCCACCACAGCCGCCCTGCCCCTGCCAATGATCCCATGGCGCTCTCTCCTCTCCGCTCCCCGATTCAACCGCCTTCGGCTTGCCCTCCTCGGGCTCTGCCTACTCGCCGCTCGGCAACCCGTCCGCGACGGCTGCCGCCACCCGCCAGCCCGGCACCCCCGCACCCATTGCCCGTCCACCCACCGCTCGGCGTGCAGACACCATGGCCCTTGTGTCGCCAGCCGTCGACTCGACCTTGCACCTCGCGGGCCAATCGCTCGCCACGGGCCTCGACGTGGCCGCCCGGCGCGCAGACATCATTCACAATCTCCAAGAGCTTGCAGAACATCCGCATCACCCGTACCACCATTTGGGCGGCGCCGTGGTTCATCATTATCAGCAGTCCCCTGAACATCCAATTCCTGCGTCGGCCGCGTACTTTGAATCGCACCAAGCACCACCCACGGTCAACGTGCTTGCAGTCAACGCAAGTCCAGCCCGGCACCAGCACCAACAACAATACCAACATCAGCAGCCACCTGTGCCTACGCTGGCACCTCCGACGGGCATGAGCTCGGCCACCGCCGCGCGACTCTTGCCGCCAAGCATGGAACGTCACATTTCGGTCCCGAGCGTCTTGCCGTCGTGGCTCCAACCAAGTTCCAAACCGAACACACCTCCTCAATCCTCCTCCTTCTCCTACACTCCTGCCGATGTGCACCGTTCCGCAGCTCAAGAGCAAAATCCACGGACCCGCACCCAAGGGTTTGTCGAGCCATCATCCACTTTGCCTTTCGGTGGGACCGAACTTGGACGCGATCGCGATCCGTGGCGCGCGGCCACCAATGCGTGGGAACAACACCAACAAGCACACCCGCAGCCGCAGCCGCAGCGTATCATGCCGGCGGCAACAGCAACAGTGGGCGTGTCACCCCAATGGCCGGCCGCCGGCGCGGATGTACACATGGACGTGATGAGTCAGGCCGGTGAGACATTCAACTTGTTCCAAGAACACGGCACCAGAGCACATGCCTTGCCCATTCCCTCTGACCAAGCATCATTTGTGGCTGTGCCTGCCGCCTCGGGAGTCGCCCACCACCACCCTCACCAACGGAATCCTCTGCATCGCCCCATCCAATTGTCTCACCACCCATCCCCACGCGCGTCACCAGGGCAACTGCCAGCACACTTGTCGTTCCACTCGCCGCAATCTCCATTCACACACGCATTTGGCGGCGCTGCTCCTGCTGCCACTGCCGCCGCCGCCGCCGCCTCGCCCGCACTCTCGGCGTACGCGGGCGTGCCGCACAACACGCCCGCGACGCCCATGGCCAACACGTTTCTAGTCATGGGCTCGCCGCTCGGCTCTCCACCTGCATCTGGGTTTTTGGCCGCGGTTCCGCCAAACACGCCCGCCAACGTTCAAGGCCAAGATCAGGACTTGGATGACATGCAAGTGTCGGCGGCAACGCCGCATTATCGGTTTGAAACCACAGATTCGTTTGATCCAACGGCGCCGCTATTTTTGACGCCGGCACCTTTGGTGGGGCAAGGCGGCAGCACCAGCACCAGCAGCACGGATTTCGGGCTGTTGGGCGTGTTGGGAGGTATGCAAGGGCAGCAGCCGCATCAGGTGTATGTGCCGCTCGACTTGTTTGGTGGAGGTGGCGTCTCACCCTTGGCCACGGCGGTATTCGGGCAAGGCCAGCAGGGCCAATTTGAACAACAGCAGCAACAGGCGCAGGGAGAGTATCAAGGCCAAGGGCAAGGCGGATTCAGTCCCACCATCTCGGGTCCAAGCTATGCTGGTGCTGTCCATGAGCAGACGCAGCCGCCAGCGCAGCTCAATTTGGTGCCTGGCCTCAAGTCCGCCTCGATTCTCAATCTTGCTATGATATCCACTGATTTCATCATGACTCACTCTACGCAAACTCCGTGCGTTACACAGTTTCACCATGGGCACCGGCCAGCACGCCCACCACCGAGACAACCACCACCACCACGGCAACCAGCATTCCTTTCACATGCACCCTGCGGCCCCGCCGCTCACGCCCGACCCCTTGGCATTTGCCCTCGACAAGAAACTGCAGCCGCTCGTATGGAGCCCGACACCTAACCCGGTGATTCGCATCAACAACGTGCGTGTGCCATCGACGACTCCGTTAACGCCACACCAAACGTTTTCTCACCTCAACAGTTCAATAGATCTCTTGGGACATGACCATGTTCGACATCCAACACTACCTCCACCCGCTGTCCATCGCACACCTCGGCGGCCTGCCCTTGATTCACATTCTCATGGTGCGCGAAACGGGCAAAACACGTTCGGACGCATACGTGGAGCTTGACACCATGAACGACGCCATGGTGGCCTTGCGCGAACGTCAGCGGCGTGTGTTGCGCGGGCGAGTCGTCACGTTGCATCGTGCCAGCCAGGCAGAGCTGCTCAGGTTGCTGTTCCCAAGCTTTGTGGGCGAGTTTCATTTGGTGGATGCGGTGCCCAGAGGCGAACGGGATGTAGGTGAGGAGGTCGGAGTGGCTACCAGTTATGTGGCCATGCAAAGGATGCATGAGCAGCAGCCGCCGCTGGCGGCAGGCGCGAGTTTGAGCACGAGTGCGAATGCCGCGTGGTTGGACGCATTTGCCCGGCTGACGCTGCCCAACGTGGGCGGCGACGACCCCATGATGATGAGGCAGCATTCGAGGTCCATGGGCGGCGGGACCGAGTCCATGGCGTCGTCTTTTTCGTCGTCGGCATCGACGGCGTCTGCTGGTGGTGGGAGGGTAAGCACTGCGACAAGCACACAAGGATCGCCAAGTGTCGGGCAGCAAGGAGCGGCCACGCGCGGGCATCATTTGGACAGAGCACATGGGATTGGTATGGTGACGCAACCGACAACACCTGCGCCGCCCCACGTGGGCATGGAGCTTGCAAGTCAGCAAGAGCACGGCGGGCAGCAGCAGCACAATCGTGACTATGTGTTTCTGACGAGGACTGAGATCAACCAGATTCTGTCCGTGTGCAAAAACTACAAGCTCTTCTTTTCGCGCAAGTGCTCCCAGGTCCGTATTCTTGCTATTCCGATTCCCACCGGACATGAAAGCTAACCCGACTCTTGTCCTTTAGCGCCCATTTGAAAACGTTATCGTGATTCTTCTCAAGTTCCCCTGGCACCAGCGCCACCTGCTCTCAACCATGCAACGCGACCACATTTTCGAACTGACAAAGCTCGCCATCGAAGCCCTAAGGTCGCACTTGCACAAGCCCACGCACGCCATGGACCCGACGCTCTTGGATCGCATGGTGCGTGCGGCGTTGCTAGTGCCGGCATTCACCGACAGGCAAAAGGTCATGGTGCTTGAAGTGGCGGGCAAAGTCGGCATGGCAAAGTATGTTGGGTTGGAGGAGGCGTGTCGAGAGATTGGCACGGCAAAGTTCGAGGAAATGCAAACGCAAGCGCCGGAACCACCGCAGATGCCCGGTGCGGGTCATGAGACGGCGGCGCCACCGGGAGTATGCCACCGTTGCCGTCGGCGCTCGCGCATCAGCTTGGCGTGTGGTCGCCGCATTCTCCCACGCATTCCGTGGACCAACAGACACAACACCAGTCGAGGCAGCCCTTGGATGATGACGTCGACATCGACTACAGCTCACCGGGTACCGTCACCGACGCCATGGAAGTGACCGAGTCTGGGTTTGGGCTCGGCGGCTCGGGGCGCATGTTTGGCAGGAGCAGCAGCGACGAGAGTACGGTGGATCGGCATCATCCGCAAGCGTCGTCGCATGTTGGAGGTAGAGGGTCGATGACATTGTCACCGACGGCGCCGGCGTTTCGGCCGCGGTATTCTGCTACGGGAATGGGTGAGGACATGAGGGAAGGGGCGACAGGGCCCGCCAGGAGCGTGGAGGGTGGTGGAACGCAGCAGTTGCAGTTCGAGATGCAGTATTGATTTGCTGGATGGAAATGTGTGTGTTGGATCGCTCGAGAGTTCAAGGCCGAGGCGCAGTCGTCTTTCACTTATTGTACATAGTCATACCCAGCTCACAATCTTGGAGCAGGAGCGGTCGAGTGGCAGTGGATTTCCAGTGGCCTATCACCTTACTCAACTCGTTTGTTTTCGAGTGATTGTTAACAATTCGTCTGTCTCGTCTATTTTCGTTTCAGACTTATGAGTCTTTGGGCTGTCGTTCGTACTTATCTGTACATATGCAAATCAAGTGCTCTTGACCTCGCATAGCCGGTGACAGATGGTTCCCTGATGTGAGACATGATGACATCAGCCTGACAATCACTCGCGCTTATGTCGCATTATCAGGAAGGAATGATGATCTTTCGTCTCTAACTGGCTCTATTCTGTCAGATTCTTACACATTTCCGCTATTCGGGACTGCATGCATGATCCAAGCAACCGGGTCGGACAAATCATGACCATGTGCCAGGCACCCCAAATGTGATTGCACTGCAACCACCAACTTCTCATCCCAACTTTTGCCCTTAGACTCTCTCTGGCGGAATCCTCGGCGATTCGTGTAATACGTCGTCTGGCAGCGCGAGCTCTGTGTTGCCTGGTCCAGCCACAACAACGAAAACTCCAGCTTCTGCTTGGCCCGAGTGAGTGGCCATCGCGACAGTGCGGCCCGTTTGAACGGCTTGCCCTGGGTCCTGGTTGACAGCACGCACCAGGCGGTGAAGTTGAGTCATGGCTGGCAACAAGGTTGCAAACTGATTGGTGTGTGGCGTCGGGAGCTGTGAATAATTTCAAATTTGACCTCAAGGAACATTCATCCAGCTGTTGAACTTGCCAGCTCGACAGCCAAGGTGATACATTAGTGTGCACCATCGTCTATTGCTTCCTTAACCTCATATCTACATACTCCAAGCTGGTGTCGGACCAAGTAACATGAGCTCCTCGTCCCCGACATTTCCATGCACCTGAATCCCAGCAGCCGCGATCACCTGCCCCGTGCCGCTCGGCAATGCCAACTCTTCATCCGCTGGCCCAGCTCTTACCTCGAAAACCAATCCTGACAGTCTGGTCGACATGTGTACTGGGTCGATTCGACCGACCGGCTCGTGAACGCTGAAGGGTCGCGGCGGCGGCGGATCGGTGCGTGTTGCCGCTTGGGAATGCGGCAGAGTGTGTTAAGAAATGGATGAGACTCCAAGTAAAAGATTCAGGTGGCGAGGGTGATAATGCTTATGAGGATGGAACATGCGTTGCCATCGGCACAAAGGTTTGCGGCGCCGGGTCGTCGGCAACAGCAGGTGGCTGTGGGTGAATCACGGACAACTTGAGCAGGTTTCGGCGCGGCTGTGTCGGACCAGCAGTCGGCACACGCACGTCATGCTAACGAATCCAGTCCACACGATCCCTGGCGCACACGACTGGTCTTGGCCGCGGCTCACACTCGATTTGCACACTTGGCCTGCTTGAAGTCTAGGGACACACAGCGGTCTGGTTGGTTCAAGGGCACGAGGACAAGGGGTTGAGGCGGCAATCGGTACTGTCGAAAAACGATGGCGGGCAGTCGTTGTCTCGTGTACATGGTCCTTGGGGGGTGATAATGGCAGCAGTGGCGGCCAGCAAGGTGGCCCGAGCGGGGTCAGTCAGCCACAGACAGTGAGGCGTGAGTTCATGGCTCGAGCATTTGCATAGGTTTTGACGGTGGTTCATATCCCATTTGGATTGCATGAAGAGAGTACGGCTGGTCGTCTTGCGACCCGGCCAGCGCAATCAAATGTGCCATAGGGAGGCAGAGCCCATGGCGCTGTGCGCTGTTCAACATGCAGAACGACGTAAGACCAGGACGGTATTGTCCATGCGCCAGCATTTTCAAAGGGATTCGACAGCAGGACCTGTGGATATCGTAGATTTATGCATTCGATAAAGAAATGAACCACACTCAGCCTCCTAAAGTCAATTCCTGGTTCCTCAATCGCCGTCAAACTCATGTCTCCTCTACTCTCGAGCTGCGGCATGCGTCGTCGGCCCAGGCAGCACCAACTCCTCATCCTCAGGATTCCCATGCACCTGCACTCTTGTACTGTATCGATCCCCACCAGGCAATGCCAGCTCCGAATCCCCTGGCCCAGCAGCGACCTCAATTTGCACGCCTCCGGGACCGCTCGATAATGTTGCTTGATCTGCTGGCGATTGAGCCTGAACTGATGACGACGGATGCGGTTGCGCCGGTTGTGCCAGTGACGGTTGCGGTGGATACGGCAAATTGCTCCATAGTTGCGAATGGAGAGTGCTGCCGTTCAACGACAAGACCTGCGGCGCTGGCATGCGCACATCCGGCTGAGAATCAAAAGGAGGAGCATGTGCCTGAGGCATTGGCATTTGCGCGGGCGACTGAGGTGGATATGCCTGGGGATTCGATGAGGCGAGAGGTTGGAGTGGGACTTCAATGACCGTCTTGGTTTGGCCAGAGGTCGTTGCATGCTCTGCCAGTTGCTCGATGGGCGATTCGGAGGACTTCGATGGGCGAGGTGCAGGAGAAGCAGCGGGGCCGTCGGTCGGTTTTGGTGTGGGCAACACTACCAAGGCTTGACCGGGGATCGAGTCTTGGACGGTTGGTAGACGAGGTTTGGAGCGGGCCGAGCGGCGTGCAAGACTACATACTATGTTGCAAGAAATTACGCCAATCCCCAAGCAAATGATGGCGAGAATCGGCCACCCATGAGGTAAGCTGCTGTCCGTTGACGAGTCGTTGAATCGAGCCCTTGATTCAGTGGGCATGGTCGATGCTCTCGTAGTTGTCGATGCGGATGGCGGCCGAAGTGGAATCGAATCGTCAGGGGTTTCGGCTGCTGACCGTGCCGTCAGATCGCGCCACATTGGTTCACCACTTGGCCACGTCGGGCCAGTACCATTACGCACGCACGTCAAGGCTACATACCCAGAGCACACGAGCCCTGGTGCACACGGCTGTTCGTTGTAACCCGGATCCCATCTGCACGCTTGCCCAGCCTCGAGGCGCGGGGCGCACTTGCGAAAGTCGGCCGGACAGTACGTTCGTTTGTCAAAGCGCTGACAACCCTCTGCAATCGAGCGCCGGCAACTATCTGGCATGCACCTACCATTGTCGCAGTATTGTTCCCCTAGAGAAGACAAGGGAAAGGGCCAACAGGGTCAGTGTGGGCAATGAACGAAACCGATTTGTGCTGGGCGATGGGAAGGCACGCACAGGTGAAACCAATGAACATGGTTGGGCATTCTTCATCTTTTGAGCATGGGCCTTGGGCGGTAGCGATTGAAATGAAGGCAACGGCGATGAATATAGCCACGCAGGAGCGTAGCGGCGAGTGGGTGTATCGCATCAGGAAAGTGGAACGATTGTCCAGATCAGGGGTTACGTTTGCTGTGAATTGATATGTCTGCTTTTGCATGGAGAGCCGGCGTTGATCCGAAGAGCGGCGTGGGAGGTCGCCGTATATGAGGGCAACCTCCACTTTAATCAAGTCCAAATCATTCACCGTGGTCCGCGGATCAGAAACATTGTAAACCAAGGACGCCAGGCATTGTTTTCTTTTTGGGCGTTCTGAGACATCGCCGGGTGGCGCGGTGCGTTTCAACGCACGGAAAGACACGCGCAGTCATCCTCCGCAACACGACCGCGGTCTTCTGTCTAGGTAAATATCATACCTCGATATGTTGGCGCCGACGCTGTCGCCGACAGCGGCAATGATGGCCGGCCGGCAACAAGTGGGCGATGCCAGGAAACAAGAGATCGATTCGGCGGGCTCAGCATTACATGTCGTTGAGGAAGCAGCTCAAGGTCTCGATCATTGTGGGGTTGTATTGTGGTGACTACCATGAGACTCTAGGCCAATGTCGCAATGTCGCAATGTCGCATGAGCTGGCAAAGAATTGAATGCTTTGAAGCGATCGTGAGACAAGTAGGTGGCAGTCATGCTTGTCTCGTTGGAGGCCTGCCCTGATCGAGTCCGTCGTGCCTTGGCAAAGCAACATGAACGGGCAGGGATGTAGCCGTGAATACCTATCTATCTACACCAACAAAAGAATCCCAAGGCCTCTACTTGTTAGCCACACCTCCCACATGCCCCGGCCCTGGCAACACCAACTCGTCATCCTCGGGATTCCCATGGACTTGACCTGTGGCACCTTGTTGAAAGCCACCAGGTAACGCCAACTCTGCGTCAGAATGCCGCCGGCTGGGCAACGCCAGTTCCGCGTCGCAAGGCCCAGATGCAACCTCAACCCGCACGCCCCAAGGATCACTTGTCGAGTTGGCTACTGAGTCCGCTTGCACTTGCACCTGCGGTGCTGGCGGATACGGCGAGCTGCTCGACAGTTGCGAGTGGAGCGTGCTGCCATTCAATGACATGCGCTGCGGTGTCGGCATCTGCATTCTCCCATTCGGCTGCGCTTCGAATGGAGGAACGTGCGGCTGCGGCTGCGGCATCAGCATTTGCGTGGGAGATTGCGGCGGGTATGCGTATGGATTTGACGACGTGAGAGGCTGGAGTGGGACCTCGACGACCGTGTTTGTCTGGCCAATGGTGACATACTCGACATGGTGCTCAATGGGAGATCCATATGGTTGCGAAGAAACCGGTGTTGGCGGCGATGGAGCAGGCGAAGGTATCGGAGGTGCGGACGTGTGAGTTGGTTTGGGAGGCGGAGCCACAGTCTGACCCGGGAACGGCCCTTGCGGTCGAGCGGTTGGTGGACGAGGTTTGTATCGGCGCACACGGCCACAAAGCACAGCAGACGCGACACCAATGAGCAGACAGATGCCAGCGAGAATCGGCCAAGAGAGTGGGAAGCTGCTGGCCGTTGACGAGTCGTCACTTCTTGTGTTTGAAACCGAGGTCGCAGAGCCGGTTGGCGGTGCAGCCGTTGATGATACTCTTGACGTCGATGTGATTATGGATGTGGTGGCAGATGCTGTTGCCCGAGTCGATGCAGTCGGTGGCCGAGGTGGAATCGAATCGTCTGGCTTTTCAGCCGCTGATTTCGCTGCTTGATTCGGGAACTGTGGGACGCCCTGAATCACAGGGCCAGGACCGTTCCGCACGCAAGTCATAGTTACGAATCCAGAGCACACCAGGCCAGGGGCACAAGGTTGTTCCTCGGAGAAGTCGGGATTCCACCTGCACGCTTGTCCAGCGAGAAGACGTGGGGCGCATTTTGAATTACCTGCGGCGGCCGGACAGTACATGCGTTTGTCAAAGCGCTGACCGCCGCCGACCCTTGACCCAGGACATGAAGTTGGCATGCACCTGCCGCTATCGCAGTATTGTTGAACTATTCGAATTCAATAACTCGAAAAGATTTCAGCTTACGTTCATCAATCGAGAATCGGAGGGTGGACAGAGCGGTGTTGTCACAAACGAACCAAAGAAATCACTGGGACAATCTTCGTCATTTGAGCATGGGCCTTGGGCTTTGGCGGTCGCAATGAAGGCAGCTGCGAGGACAATCACGGCAAGGATGCATCTGAGCCGCGGATGGCCAGACGAGCGAGTGAACGGCATATGTATGTAGGTGTTTGAAGACTTGGACGATCGTAACGAAGCTGACAGGGGCAAGGTGAGTTCCGAACTTGCCTTGTGGCCTTGGGAGAGCTCGAGCCGGGGCATGCTGCTCTACCTATGCATGTACTTGTGAATGTAAAGAACCTCCACAACTCGATTCATGAAAGCTTTGTCCAAATCATTCTCGACGCAAGTGTGGCGGAACAGAACGAACAAAGAATGTTTGTGGTTAGTTCTGTGAGACATTACGAAGGCTTGGTGTTACAGATCTTCACTAAACTGCCAACTGGCTGGTACGCACGGAAGAATCAAGATCAGAATGCGGCAAGGCAGAGGCAGACACTGTTTACCTAAGAAGAAATACATCGTCGTTCAGTCGTGCAATCGATCCCACACCGTGAAAGACACTGGAATTGGCGAAATGAAAAATTGAGCTCTGTTATGACTCTGAATCACGAGACAATTTCCTCATATGCCTATTGGTGACCGACAGCAGATGCTGGCAGGGAATTCAGGGTGGACGAGCAAGGATTCAACTCCGGCATATTGGTTGCCGCAGACAAGTGTTCTTTTTCGTCACTATCGTTCTCGAACGCAGGTGTGGCATGATTGCGAACAACGGGCCAGGTTCGAGACACCTCTAGAGACATCTCTCTGGGTGGTGAAGCGTTCACATGTCTATACCTGCGCACACAAGGCAGGGTCGTGTGAAAACTCAAAAGGCAAGTGCAAGTGCATGTATTGGGTAATGCGTTGAGGATCATCGTGAGTGACTGAGAGAGTCGAAAGTGGTTCGTGCAAAGGATTCGTGGAAATGGGAGTTCAAGTTGAGAGCACAGTGTCACGGACACTATCATCAGGCTCGAAGTGGATTTGCAATCGCATTGCGAACGTAAAGCAGAAAAGCGCCAAAGATCTCCTCGCCCGTGGGAATGATTTGCGACGCCGGCAACATGAACCCAAACTGACCATTTTCCGTCTCTGGGTTGGGCCGCAATTCAATTGCGACGCTGTACGGGCGAACGTTGGCAGTACCGGTACTGCCGTCTACCGTGGTTTGAGCGTAAAAAAAGTCGTTGGCGGTGCCGCTCGTTGGATACTGTCGAACATGTCTCTGATGAGCGAGTGATCTTGAGTAACGTGAGACAAACACTGCTGGCAAAGCGAACGAACCAGGTCGACACTCTTGATGGCCAAAAAGTCCTGACCATGCACTCTGTTGACGGCCTGCGCCATCCTCTCTGTGATTTGCTTGTACTGCTCCTCGTGCGGGGTTGGGTCTGGCGTATCTCCCCATGGCCGCATGATCATTTCCGAGAATGCATGCAAATCCAAGGCGGCAATCATCCTTGGCATTTCCTTGGAAACGTAATCAATCACGGCCTTGACTTCGGGCTCGGACGCTGGCCGTGGGCCACGATATGTTTCGTCGCTCGGGTTGAGCGATGCACCACCATTGGGGCTCGCCCAGCGGTGTGGAAAGTTGCCTGTGCATGAGATCCGAGTAAGCAACAGAAAAGTGCACCGTGGTCAAACAGATGCAAGGGACATGTGTACGGTTCAAGTCAACGCCAAATGTGTCGAGAAGCCCATGTCGCCTTCTGTTCTTGCGCCAGAGCCGATTGGTCGTGTGCGAATACATGTACCCATCCGGGTTGAGAACCGGAATGAAATGAATATCGACTTGTCCGAGCAACTGCTGAACGAGCGGACTCGTCCGCGATTGCTCGAGCAGCTGGTGCAAAAGATACAGCGCCGTGGTCCCCGAAGCCCATTCACGGCCATGCATGAGTGCTTGGACGAGAGCTTGTGGCTTTGTGTTGTTTGCTGTACCGAGAGGCGTCCCAATCCTGACCGAGGCAATGTCTCGCCCTTCCACTGACTGCCCGCCAATCGAAGGCACAAACTCGCATATGTTTGGGAACTCGGCACACTTGGCTTGCAGGTACTCGACGATTTGCGGGTATGTTCGATAGTCGGCAAAGAAGGACAAGTCGGTCGCAATGGGCGGATCAGGCGCGGCCATCATTCCAGGACGAGGGCGGCGCGACGGCGGCGGTGTACGCTGCACAGCATCCTTGGCGAGCAATGCAGACACGCTTGGCACCAGGATCCGAAAGTTGAGCTGTCCGCCATTGGCCACACGCAGGTGGTCGATTTCGCGGGTCCCTGGACCCACGCGAATGTCGATGGAATACCGGCCACGAGCCCAGACGTCAAGTCCACGGGTACTGACGGTTTGGAGCAAGGACTTGGTTGGGTTGACGATGCGAATCACGCGATGACCTGCATATCAATTCCCATCGTTGTAGTATCCGGCAATTAGATCAAGTTTCAAAAAAGAAATGATGCTCGAGTCGTGGTCGTACCGGCAAAACTCGTGGCGACGGTACCAAGGCGGCGAACGAGGTCTCCAGGGAGAGAGTAGACGTAGCCAGTAAGCCCGCGAAGGAGGGAATGCGACGGATGTGGAACAAGCCCAACGAGCACGAGCAGCACTGCAGCGATGTGAATTGCGAAAAGCGCGAATCGAACCATGACTTTGGGATCAGGAGGGACGGATGGCAAGGACAGCAAGGGTTCGGGCGAGGCAAGGCGCATTATGCTGACGACGGCGGGGTTACGAGTGCTCTTTATATCCTTCAAGTTGATGGGTCCTGCCCAGCTTCAGTATCGAGCCGGCAGGTGTTTGATCCCGCAGTGTGTTGAGGAAGTCGTTGAGGAAACAGCAATGTGCATCATCGGAGTAGCAGATACAATGACGGCCCTTTGGTTTCTTGGCTCGTCGAATGCGGGATGGCCTCTGTTGCTCTTTGCCTTGTCCCCTCATGTTCAATGTTGAGGCTATTAAGGCTCGATCCCTGGCCTGTCATTTCGTGCGGAGAGGCAGTGCTCAGAGCAAGTGATCGGGTGTGTTTTCGCAAGTTCGAGAACACAGGCTCGGTGAGACATCGGCGATCGACAAAAATGTCATGAGCCCTTGGCTCCGCTTATGTACATATGTACATGGGCGACCACCGGCATGACAAGAGTGATAACAGTGCGGGGGCCGGACGAGAGCGAAAAGTCGCGTCACAATGTCACCGCTGTCGGTAAATACAGAACTGAAGTGGGTGTGGTCAAAGTGGTCGGGGCTGGACTGAGGTCGCAAAGCGCTCACGATGGCATCGGCAAAAGCAGATTCCATGTAAGGGTACCGACAAATACAGAGAATAACGGGAACCACGTGGTCTATTCCACAACCGAAAACAAACCGAGGAAACACAGAAAGGAATGCCCAACCGGCATTTACATGACATTACAGTCCGGTTGCTCGCCTTTTTCACCCTCCTCGCCCTCCGGCACCAACTCGCGCATCAACTCTGCAGGCGGCTGTCCCAACTCCTGAATCTCGGTCATGAGCTGAATCACCTTCTTGCTTTGATCAGCATCCTCGCCACTGCCCTCATTCTCCTCGTAAATGGTAATAACCTGCTTCATGAGCGTCAACTGCTTGGTGTACCGGTCATACTCGTCGGCGGGCAACTTGTCCTTGTTTTCGGCCAGATACGCCGGATACCGATCGGTCAAGTCGCGCAGCGGCTCGTGCAAAATGTCCTTTGCCATGAGCGACTCCATCATGCCCTCGAGCACAGAGTCAAACTCGGGCGATTCTGTGAGCGATTCCATTTGACGCATCATTTCCGCCATGAGCGAGTCCATGTCTTCGGCGCCCGCGCCGGCCGTCGACGAGGCCGTGGCATCGGATTCTTCGAGTTTCGACATGGTTTGGCGAATACGGTCTTGGAACGAGCCCGCGGTGGGCTGGCTGGCGGCCCCGCTAGAAGATGAGGCAGCGGCCCCCGGTGATGCGGAGGCGGTGGGTGCGTTGGGGAGTGGCGTGCCCGAGAACGCCTTGACCATCTCCTCCATAGCCGCGCGCATGGCTGGGTCCTCGTCGTTGCCCAAATTGGACATGAGTTGTTCCATGCCTGCGCTGAGTTCGCGGGCAAATGCGTCCTCGTCGAGATCGTCCTCCTCCTCCTGCGCGCCGGCAGAGGCGGCGTCCCCTGTGGTTTTGGCGGTCGTCGTGGTGGCGGTGGCAGACTTGGCCGACGGCACAGAGGCCGGCGCTGGCTTGGTCATGCCGGCGAGAACATCTATGACCGAAGCAGTCGCAGCGACGTTAGCGTTTGTTGTGAGGAGAAGGTGAGGTGTTGCGGCACTTACCATTGAGGAGATCGTCATCAATGTCGTCTTCGACCGTGGCCACGGGGGCAGGGCGGGCAGAGGGCTCGGTAGTCATGGCAGTATGTACTAGTTGAGTCGCAAGATGTATAGGATACGTGGCACAAGCTTCAATCCATAGGTGTTGACGAGTATTTGAGCTCGAAAGAGAGCAGGCCGGGCGGAGGCCTTCTAAACAGGACCCATTTGATTTGCAAGTGGCGGCGGTTGTCGACCAGTGATGTCATCCCTTGCTGGACGCGTTCGTTCCGAACCCGAGCCCATGTTGACCGTGAGTCGACTGAAGGCTCTGTGCGGAAAAAAAGGGCAGTGTATTGAAGCAAACGAGTGGTCATCATCTCCTCCCCATAGCATCCATTGGAATTCCCTCCACATGCTCCTTGGACGTAATCCATCCTTGCGGGTCGGCACTGGCAGCCCCGACTCCAATGTCGATGGCGGACGAGTGTGGGTACGAGATGATCGAAGATTTGTGAGCAGGATGGGCAACAAAGACTCCTCCATGATTTGCCGGCGCAGACAAAACAACCACTTGCTTTCCTGGATCGTACCGCTGTCCGCCACCCATCACCTCTACTGCTGGCACGGCTGCTGAGGGGAACGCAACTGGGACATTTGGCGGCTTTGGCGTCAGGGAATGCTGGGTCGCTGCCGGTTGCTCGACATTTGGATCGCCGCTGCTGCCTTCCGGCTTTTGCTGCTTTGCTTCCATCATGGCCCGCCGCCGGTGCCAAATCAATATAATACACCCGGCTCCAAACACGCTAAACAGGGCGATTCCCACGCCCGTCATGAGGGCATTTTGCTCGTTGTCCACTGTTCCGACCGATGAACGACTTGTTGGTGGTTGCGTACTATTCCGTCCTTGCCTTGGCAACTCGGATCGCGGCACACCGCCACCATTACCAATGGTCCCGTTCATGAACCCCGATCCGGTCCCCTTGACACACACGCGATTGAGCACATGGCAAATGTTGCCCGGCCCACACACTTCGTTGTTGAGCTGAGTACGCGGGACCGGTTGCGAACGATCGATATCAGGAGGAGCATCGAGCTCGGCGTCTGGTGCAAACAGTTGGAACCCACTTCGAACCTCGAGTTGCGGATTGCAGAATGAGCCGAGCGCAACGGTCGGTTCGCATCGGCCGCCCGGCTGGTCCACAGATGTACAGTACGATGCCAGGTTGAATTGCCAGCACGGCGTCAAGGCAGGGTTGAGGGCAGCACACGATTGGAGAATGCAGACCCGTCGCGATGAGTCGCAAGAGGAGCCAGCTGTGGTGGGCGAGTGCATACATGGTTCGGGAAACACAATTGTGAGACACTCAATGGCAAGAATTGGATGGAACGATAGTGTAAATGGGACGCACGTGGGCAGTTGGAAGTTGTCGTGCATGGCAATTGGACGGTGGATTGTGGTGTGGCGGCAACACATCTGCTGCTCGTGAAGGCGGTTGCAATGGCAATCGCAATGAGACGGGCAATGCGGGACTCGGGAAACAAAGATCGCGAAGATGGACAAACTGTCTCGGTTGCCATTTTGCTGTCACGGTTGGTTGGTACGAGTGAAATGCGTGTAAGGTTGAGGAAACATGTGGAAGAGAGTGTCTGAAAGGATTGAGCTGAGATTGTTTGGTCCATGTGGTAGTAACCGGGATACCTCTGCCTGGGCGCGGGCCACTATGAAAGTGATTCTATCCATCATTCAGTGATTCATGGCGCATTCACTTCTTGCCAGCCCAATCAGCATTGAATCACCCCTAACTGTTCACCAGTCGCGTGCGACTCGCGTCGCGACGACATGCCAGCGAGTTGTCGATCTTGTTGCCCACGCGAGTCACATACGAGTTGTTTGCCCACGACTTGCCAGCAAGTCTGTTGCTCGACACGCCTGCAAGTCTTGCTTGCTGGGTCCGTCTTTGGAGAGGTAACTAATGGACAATCGAGGGTCATTCAGCAACAGCACAGTATAACTTATGTATTACTCATCTTCTGTGTCACTACTAGTATCCATCAAGTCTACAACCTCCCTCTCGCTCCCGCTGCTGATAGTCCACGACTCTGTCGATGAGGCGTTAGGTTTCTACATGCAAAGGAATACCGCTGTCAATAAAGACACGTGGAGCCAATGAGAAAGGAACTGTTGGAACCGCCATCAGGAACATACCCTCATGTCGTGAATAATGTTGGTGGCAGGCAACTCATTTCCCAGTCGGCAGCTCGGGGAAAGGTCAATTGCACGCTTCTGCAATCACAATTTGATGAGAAACAGCGGAAAAATGTGTGGAAAACTACTTGAGGAAGTACCATCACGATATCCAGAAACAACTTGCGACGCACATCGTCACCAACCTCCTCACAGAAGACCTTCGAGTACTTGGAAAGTGGAAGATCATATTCATTGTATCGTTGATGGATGGCCATATGGCGCTCAACGAAAAACAATGAAAAAATGAGACAATCCACCGAATAGAACGCTTGCCGCGTATCAGTGACATGTCGCCATTCCAAGGGTGGGTCCAAACCAAGTGTGGCGAGCGAGGAGGTTACCTTGTCTTGGAAGATCGGAGGCAGCCGACCAAGCGAGTCGTAGGACACGATTTCGCCATATCGCCAATCAACACACACTGTCGAGTAATGTGCGCTGACACCCTCATGGTGAATGATAAAGTAGGCCACTTGATGAGCTTTAAGCTCCTCTTGCCACACGAGCTGTGCACGGGCCAAAAGATCGGAGTCGCTTGCCCACTGCGTGTTGAGGAACTGCTTTGATGCATCTGCATCGAAAATGCGTGGCGCGGTGGGGCCGAACGACGGGTGGCCAAGAAGGACGTTGCGTGGCGCGAAATGCACCAATGCGAGGTAAAGGCGAACGAGGAGTCCGTCCAACATGCGGCCGTCCACCATGTCGAAAAGCAGATCAGATATCGAGGGATGGAACTTGGCCACTCGCAAGGCCGCGACAAAACTCGACTCGGTCAGCAGCTCGTCAGTCGCGCGGTCGGCGAGCGGGCGTTTCATGTTTCGCTCCTTCAAGCGAAGGTACATGAGTTTGTGAAGCTGCTGGAGCGAGTCAAAAAAATCGGTTGGCGACACGGTATTAATACGTGGTTGCATGGTTGGTTGTATTGTAATCGAGGGTGGAAATGGAGCTTGAGGGGGGTAAGGAGAACGGAACAGTGGCCCTCTCGCGCCTGGCTCCATCGCCGAATCACAAAGTGAAACATGCGAGATCGGATCCACAGCCATCCATCAGCTTCGACTCGGTTCGTCCTGTTTCAATTTCGATGACAACCGAGCACGAGTAATGAAATTCCTCGCTCCCAGTCAGCCTGCGCCGGTCCTGCAATGTATCGATTTTGATGCCGCCACAACTCATTGACTTTGCACACTTGCCGTCCACCCAAACCAACGCTCAACCACCCATGCCGCATCCGCGCAAGGCAACCACAACCACCCAATACATCACGCCGCAGGCGGGCCATGGAATCGCGCTGACTCCCACCATCTTGGATTCATGGGGCAAGAAACATGCCCAGTCCCGCCGAGCCCGTCAGTCAGTCGACTACCCGCCTCCCGGCTGCGAAAATGCCACGTATCGTACGTACCCGTGATTCTCTTTGTTCCATCTTCGCACAGCGGACCGCAGCTGATCCGATTTCCTTGTTACCGCAGGATGGTGTGTCGCATGCTGGTGCCACAAAACCCGCTCAAACTGGTCCAAGCATACGGACACTGGAACCCACAAAAAAAACTTTGAAGCGATGCTCGCTTGGATCCAGCGCACGCAATCCCGGGTTTCGACCAGCTGTTCATCACCGCCAACTGTGACTGGCGCCTCAACCCTTTCCACGACTCCCCCGACATCTCCCGCCGGTTCTCCCAACGGCGGCTCTATGGACGTCGATGTGGATCCCGACTCAACGGATCGCATCGATTCATTCGCCGGTGGCAGTGACGGCGACGCCACCGACGACGAGGACAAAATCACGAATGCTTGGGACTCGGATGACGAAATGGGATTTGTGGGTGGCAAGGGAGAGGATCTTTTGGTTGATTCGGACGCAGAAGACGAGCCAGCGGGCGATGCATTGCTTGAATCGGAGTTTTTTTGACGAGGTGTTGGAAGAGCTTGGTCTCCAAGACGCCATTCGCATTGTTCACGACCCTCTGCTTGAGCCCGCGACTGCTATGGATACCGAATCGACGCCGTCCACGCCCGACGCCATGGGTACCTTTGCGCCTGTTCGCAATGAAGCAGAGGCGATCATGCACATGGTCTTCAACATCGGACCGCATATCAGCACCCGTTGGCGAAGATTCTTGCACTGGGCTATTGGTCGTTTGCGTGCTTTCAAGGGTGAGCTGCCGTCGTTGTACCGTCTGTCGCAAATAAAGGAAGCGTTTCCCCGCCCAAACATTGTCAAGCGCGAAACAAAGTCTGGCGTCGCGTTCCACTACATGCCACCAACGGAATCCCTCAAGTACACTGTCAGTCGGCCAGACTTTTTCACAAAGATCTTGGATCACCAGCTGCCCAAGTACGAGCCCGAGACAGTTGCCCACTTTTCTGACACGCCGCGTGCCCGCTGTCTTGCGCGTTCATTTGGGGCGTGCAATGTGAAAGTCCGTGATCACGTCTACTATCAGGGCGACTTTGTTGTGCTCCGTGAACCACAATCCAAGCGCAAGGTTGTTGCCCGCCTTACCGAGATCGTCAATCATAATGGCGAGCCTCACATCATTGCTCACCGGCTTAAACCCCTTTCGGCCTTTTCCGATTTCAAGGAAAAGCCTCCCGTGGGTTGCTCTCTGGACGATTTCGTTGTTTTGCGCGAGGCCGAGTACTTTATGCCTGCGTGCAAGATCCTGGCGCCATTCTCTGGGGTACGTTATTTCATTCTCTCTGTAACCTTATCATATTTTCATGGCATTTATCGCTGATCCCCTATTCGCCTCGACTCCACATCAGACGCAGAAGCTTGTTGCACGTCAAGATTGCTCAACGGACCCGCCGCGCTATCTGCCCGAATCCACTCGCACACTTGTCAACTCAAAGCATCCGCGCGGGAACTCGCCGAGCTACACAATGCCATGGTCATCATTGTCCATATTGGCCTTTGGGCCGATGAAACGAGCGGCAATCAGTCCAAGCGGTTCAACTTGTTTGAGACGTGGCAATATCACCTTGCAAACGCGCCGCGCCAACTCAACATGCGCGAGTCGAATGTGCGCTTCATTTGTGCTGCCAAGGGGGTGTCGTGCTTGGAAATTGCCGAGGCCATTGTGGACGACGTGACCGAGGTTTTGGAGCGCGGATTTTTGTGGACCGACCCGTACGGGAACAAGATTGTCATTACGGGCACAGTTGCTTATCTCATGGGTGATGGGCCAAAGTTGTCAATCTTTGCATCTCATCGTGGATCCTTGTGCCGGTGGTTCTGTCGGATTTGTGACCACGACTCAAAAGACCCGAAGTATGACGTCGGCAAGTGTGGTCAACTCCGTTCGCCTGCCACAACTCTAGCCTTGATTGCCGAAATGACGACCCGCACACTTACTCCTGCGCAAGCCAAAGGCGTCGCCGAAGGCCCCAATCCGCTTTTCCGTTTACGGCATCTGGACGTGCATTTGGATACTGTCACCGACGCATTGCACTGGGGTCCCACTTGGATTCATCAAGCACACGACCAAGCTCTTGTTTCGCGGGATTAAAAAGGGATCGGATCTTGAAAAGCGCATCATTGACTTGATTGACGGCCTTCCGGGTTCATCCTTCACTCGAAAATCCGTGGTCTTGCCATTGTCCGTCACAACGGATCCTTTGTTGGTTCGGATTTCAAGTTTGTGGCTCAAGTCGGCCCATACATTGCACGTGCTGTGGCGACTGAGCTTAATGCCGAGGTGCTTCCCTTGTTTGTCGCGGCCGCCGCTCTGCACAAGCTCTTGTACCAAGCAGTTGTCGTGGTCAAAGACAAGCAGCACCGCGAGCGGCTAATTGAGGCCTGCAACCAGATCCTTACCAGTTTAGCAGCCATCCTGAGCTGTCCGCCTTCTCGCGCATGCGCTTCAAATGCCACCTCAATACGCACGTCGTCCTTCATGCTGATTCCTACGTGATTTACATTCCGTTTTCGTGCGAGACGTTTGAAGCCACGAATGGCACAGCCCGCAAGTTTCTGTGCGACTCTAACCGCCACAATGCAAGCTACGACATTGCCCTGTCATTCGCGACCCAGTTCGTTGCCGATTTTGTCGCCAACGGCGGTTGCTGGTTGGACAAGGCAGGGACTCCACGTTGGATTGGTTCTGATCTTTTGCGCACGTTCCAGGAACCAGAAGCCCGAGTGGTGTTTGGTGGTGACGAGCCGGATCCAAATCCTGCTGGTGCGTATTGTGTTGTTCATCATTTACTGGCCACTCTTTCTGAAAGCGAGACTAACGTACGTCTTGTGCAAATCAAGGTCATGTCTACTGGGTCGTCAAAAGCGACAGCGTCAAGATTGGCACACGTTTGCTCGCCTCGTACTCTTTCCCACCTGTTGACGGCAAGCAAGTTGACGCCGCGAGGGTTTGGAAAATCTGGGGCCGGGTTTTTCAAGGACCATTGCATTCACGACTGGGCCGCATTTTCTAGCGCTCATGTTCAGGAGCCCACCCGGGTCATCTGCCAGAGTGGCGAGATTGCGACAACTGGTTCCTCGGTCATTTTCGTAAGCAATCAAGGTGTGACAAGGCGAGGTCGGGTCTTACGTCTCCTCAAGTTGTCTTTTGTTGGTGCCGGTATCTCGAATTCGGCAACCAAGGCGTGGGCGATTATTGCGCCGTTCAAGGAGACAGAGGAGCAGGACGCGTTTGGTCAAGCTCTCCTTCATTTATCGGACAGGTACCACATTATCCCAGCCAACAACGTGGTGCAGCCTTTTCACGTGTGCATTATTGCCCATCAAACCCCTTTTGCCTTGGTGATCGGTCTCGCTGCCTGCGACCCTCAGCTCTTTTCCATCAACCAATTTCGAATCACCGACCCGCTACCTGCCTCTTGTCGGCTGGACGCGGCCTTTGATCCAGTTCCGCCTCTTGACATGTCGTTGCAGCAGGCCGAACAGCTTGCAGAGGAATGAAAACATGTATTGTAAGAAAATTTACGGCTTGCGTTTGTCTGCATTTAATTGTCTCGCGCAATCATGTCATAATGATGTTCAGCAGCCTGCTCCATGCTCGTGGCCTGCGTCTCAGACCAAGTTCATCACTTCTTGGGCCGAGCGACTGCCCTCTGGATGGCATACCTTCCTTGCACGTGTCTCACGCAATCACGGAGCAACGACGTTCGGCAGCCTTCTGTATGCACGTGATGCCCGCGTCTCACGTTCAAGACCAAGTTCCTTCACATTCTTGAGCGCAGCAATCGGCATACGAATGGTATACCTCCTTGCACATGCCCAGCCAACTATAAATACCATGGACATCTCGCCCATCCATGATCCGTGCGTTTGCATCGGCCAAGATCGACAACACATCCATAACAGATTCGCTTCGTCAGACGTCGCGTCACACCTCCCACGTCTCACGCACAAGTTCCAATCATGTCTCGCCCTTCTGCTCGTACCGATACTGCTCGCCCTACCACATCCGCGGGTCTTCAATCAACTTCTGTGGCGTCCAACGATCTCCGAGCGCTCGTCACGACACACGGCTGTCATTACCGTCTGCCCAATACCACGTCCGATCCCACCCAACAAACGTGTCAAAGATAATTTGAAGTTCTGTTTGACGACAGAGATGTCCGCGGAAGATTTCCTCAGGGTATGCCCGCGCCGTTTTCGCCCATGTGCAAGCTTGAACTCACATATGCAGACAGGCCAGCGTGCACGAGCAGCTCTGTCAATTGTTCTTCCGCTGGACCGCATGGAAAAGGCATTCAACCAGCAGGTGCTCGCACTCGAGCAAGGGGAAAAGGTACTGACCGTGGATTGAAGCCGACGGCGTGAAAGATCTCACATGTACTGACTCAGCGTGAATGCTCATTTCACAGGAGATGATTCGAGAGCGGCTCGCGGCCATTCTCTTCTCCGTCACGACGACTGACTTGAGAACAGTGCAGTCATCACCAACACGGTGCGTCTCTCGCATTCAGCATGTGTCATTCAAGGAATAGCGAACTCACGATTCCCATCCATTGAGTATGTAGATTGCAGCTGCACTACGCATTCAATCTGGTCGGGGATTGTCGACCTGGACAACCTGACGCCAGAGCAAGAGCGATTCAAGGCTCGCGTCAAAGCCTTCTGTCAAGCAAGAATGTGGATGACGCAAAAAACAAACTGAAAACGGTTACGTTTCTCTCTTTTCTAGGTATTGATCTTTCACTTGCTGACAATGCCGGCCAAATGCGTCAACGCCACAGAAAGTCAATGATGCAAGCAAATCTCTTAAGGAGGTGGCCAAGCTCTTCAAGGGTGGAAGCGCCTTGGATCGGCTCAAGCATGCATGCATCATGGTATGCTCGATGCTCCCATTCTGACTGGTATTGAGACGTTACTGACACAGATACGTCGTTGTCAAATCCATAGCGACTCGCCAATCGCTGCCGTGTTGGGAACAACGGCGACCGCACGAACTGGTCCCTCGTGTCGGCAATCATGGAACGTACCAAGCAAAATCGAGCTGAAGCCGATCGACTCGTTGCATGGGAACACTTGTTCTCGGATCTCCGGACGGTTTACGACGCCGTTATCGAGTCGGACATTGAGCCCGACGCGGTTCCGGCTTTCAGTGACGTCGACTTTTGCGTCCGCTACTGCACGTGCTTGACCATCTCGAACGATCATGCCGTGTCGCTCAGCTTCGACCACCAGCGTGACGACGCCACCAACGGCGGCCATATTGGCGCCGATTTCGAAACTGCGCTTCTGGAATGGAGGCCAGAAGAGGCTGCCGCGAACGATCAAGCGCGGCAGCCACGGCTACGACTGGTCGGCGACTTGAGGGTCGGGCGAGCGGGTTGACTGGTATCATTTTTCTGCACTTGAATCCGCTTCATTTGGCAACACCGTTTTACTCACGTATTTATGATTCTCTGGCCAGAGTTGCAATACGCGACTTCATCCTTGATGACGGTTCAGCTGCGGTCTCGGACGAGAACGTGGACGGGTACGTCACGGAAGCATGCGACCAGTGGATCAGGGATGTATTTGAGGCTCACATTGTGTCACACACACACGACTTTTAGCCATCGATTCTCGATCGAAGAACACGAGGCCGTGCAACCCCCGACCCAGCACCGCCGCCTGCACACTCCAGCCACGCCTCTGGCTCGGCGCAACTCGTTCGCTCGCGACCCGCAGCCGTCGACATACACACCGCACATGGGGCAATCACAGCGTCACGATCCCCGTGCTTCGGACGACGAGTTGTACTTCTCTGACGAGCAGTACACTGGCGACAATCGGCCTGGCGCTGTGCGGCCAATCAGCGGTGGGCGGCCGAAGTGGCGGACAATCGACTCGATCGATCACTGCCCAGCAAGATTCCCTTGGTCTGGCAAGCCAAGTGGACTTGAGTCGCGTGTCGGCGGCGAGTGGCGCGCTGCGTGCGAATGTTTTATCTCGCGCGGGCCGCTGCGATTGAAGAGGGTGACGCGTCGGAGTACCTGGCGAGCGGAACCCAAGACCAGCGCGGCAGAAAGAAGCGGCAGCGTGAGGCCGGCAGTCCGAGTGGCGATGGAGAGCTGCCAATGCCAAGCGTACGAGGAAACCGGCGGCCGCTGCCACAAACAAACAGCCGGCGGAGGGCGAGCAGTCCAGACAGGCGTCCTCAAGCCCCTCTCGAGCGGCTGGTCTCAAAGGCAAGCGAACAAGGGCAAAGGTCGGGCTGGTCGGCATGCCAAGCATAGCGTCAACAAGCGCGACGTCGAGGAAGAGGCGGATCGGGGAATGACGGCGCGAAGAGGACGGAGTAGAGGAGGACGGTGCAGAGGAGGATACTGCGCAAGCCAAGAAGGTTGTTGCGTTGCGCAAGCAGGGCAACCGGCGCAGCACGAGGAGTCGCACGTGAGGTAGGGCAGGTGGATGCGTTCCTGGACAAGATTCATAGTTGTTTATAAAGCATAGGTATCTATACATCGTGCCTTCATCATTATACAGAGAGGATAAATATTTGTATTAGAAATTGCCCATTGTTGCCTGTCATGTAGTTGAGGCAGGCCGTGGACAGGCCGCGGAAGGCCGTGGACCTTTGTCAGAAAAGAATCGACACGCTCCAGAACAGGATCGACGAGCCTCTGCCGTCGGCAACCGCTCACGTGAGTGAGAGTTTGCCACGTCACACATCCGAGGCGAAAACGTGAAAAAAAAAAAAAAAAAAAAAAAAACAGGCAGCAGCCACTATTTACCGACCAGGAATGACAACACTCTTTCTCGCCCGCGCCAGCCCACCAGCTCGCGCCCCAAGCATCATGTTCCGACCGATTGCCATGCCCTTGCTCCGTCCTGGCCAGATCCTTGCCGTCGTGGTCGACACGCCAACATCAAGCCCGGTGTGCCCCTCGCGATCAACCACTCCTGGCGCCAAAGACTGCCCACCGCCCCAACCTCCAAGCCGTTCCACGATCCGTACACGGCCATTTCCAGCAGTCGTCAACCTGCCCAAACGTCCTTCGGTCCTGCGCGCCCACGTTCAGGCAAGTCCGCCATGCAACAAGCTCGATTCAAGATCAAACGCCAAGTCCACCTTCAAGCTGATCCTGCCGCCCAGATTTGCACATTTGCACCATTTTCCGCATGTCCCTCCTTTGATCCCGTGTACTCGTCCGATCCCTTGCTACGTCATACTTCCGCCGCGGCCGTTCGCGATTGCGTGTCACACCTCCAACCTCATGAACCCGGACAACCGTATCCAAAGTTTTTCCACGCTCCGGTATCTTGACAAGCCGAGGCCCCCTCCCAGTGCTCCAAGTCCACCGGCCCGTCATGAATCGTCCGTCCACGACCTGCGAGAATGCACCATGGAAAGGTATGTCGTCCGTGAGCCGATCCCCCCCATCCAACCATCCTCTCAACCCGATTTGATGCGTAGACAAACCCTCGGACTTGCCGCATGCGCGACCATTCCTTGAACACCATTCAGGTACAGTTTTGTCCTGGTAGCCTTGCAAAGGCGTGACTCGCCACTGACAGCAAGCAACATTCATCTCATTTGCAGATTTACCAAGTTTTTCGCCAATGCTCTCATCAACGGTACGCCCCAGTCGCTGCTCGGCGCTTTGACCTATATTCACTCTAGCTATTGTCTCTACCTTCTGGTCATAGGTGCGCACAAAGGACTTGAACCCTTACCTCGACCATCCATCAGTCGCCCAGACACTTCGACTTAGTGGTATGTTTCCCCACTTCCTCATTCGCCTTGTCAATCCCCTTGGAGCCACGTCCTTTTCCCTGCACCATTCCTTGATGTCGTCCATGCACTGTGCCTTCTCATACCTGCTCTTACTTCTCTCAAGCAACATCCACTTGAAACACCGCAATATATTCTGCATTTTCGTCCAACATCATTTGTAAAGAATATTGAGGCATATGTGGCTGGCCACCCCAGTTTTTTTTTCGACCATTAATTATGACCGCGAGTCGCATGTGAGTCGCTAACGAGTCGTCTGCGAGTTGTGAGAGAGTTATTTGAATGTCAGGGCGACTCTCACGCGATCCCGACAGCAAGTCGCCAGCGAGTTGCCCAACAAGTCGCACGCGTTCCGTCCGCAACAACTCGCAGGCGTCACTTCGTACTTTTTGTCGCCAGCGAGTCGCATCGACGCGACTTGCCAGCGACTCGACAGCAACTCGTCAGCAACTTGTGAACAGTTGGGGTGAATGCTGTGTATGGCTGGTGCGCGACCTGCTCATGTTCACGTCTCACAGCGCATGAAGGACCTCAACGATCAACTGCCGAACTGTCGACATGGCGACGAATTGGAAGTGCTGAAAGGGCTCTAGAACGGCATTAAATCGACAACGGAGTCTAGCAAGAAATCAATGGACGAAATGACATATCAACGCTGCCCTTCATTCTGCCTCGAAGCCAAAGGAGAGACGACCGCTGGACCCGCACTCTGCTGCTGCCGCTGGCGATGCTCCTGCAGCGCCAAATACTCTTCAATGGGAATTTGCAACACGGTGCCCGCCTGACCGCTGTTGCTACCTTGCTGCCCAGGCTGCTCCGTTAAGGACGCAGGCGCGGCCAAACCAGCTTGACCACTCTGGGCAACCACGGGCTTGTTGTGCACTTGAGCCAACGCGGCGGCCGTTTCTGCGGCCAGCTTTGTTTCCTTGCTTCAACCAACTCCTTGGCCGACCGCAACACAAACCTCCTGTCCTTGAGCGCCATGGTGACAACAAAGACAAATGCCACGCCGAACACGCCAAAAAACGTGTAATGCCACCACTCAAGCCCGATCCGGGGTTCTCTGCCGACGGTTCTTTTGGGTTGATGGCGGGACGAGGCGGAATGGACTCGTCCTTCTTTTCTGAGGCCGACTGCGCAGCGAGATCGGGGAACTCGGGCTTACCGCTGAAATCTGTGGGCCAGGGCCGTTGCGAACGCATTTGGCACTGAGAGCGTTGCCAGAGCACACGAGCCCGGCCTCACATGGCTGCTCGCGCGTGGCAAAGTTGGCCCGTGGGTCCCAAGTGCACGTTGCGTTTTCGGTCAGGCGAGGTTGGCATTGGCGGGCGATGCAGTAGGTGCCCTTGTGGAAGGATTGACAGCCTTTGAACGTGCAGTCTTTTGGCATGCAGCGGCTATACGTCATGTAAGTGCCAATCATGTTGATGTCGGTCAGCACTGTGCGATGGGCTTGGATTCGGTAGGTACAGCATGGGAATGAAGGGGCACCATTGGCGCAAATCTGAGGTTCTGGTGGTGTTTAGATCAATGAAAGGGCGAGTGAGTCGATTTTGTTCGGTTACACGAGTATTGACATGACGTGAGATGAGCGGTCACGTACCGCGCAGTGGTTGAGGACAATCCTTGTCGACAGAGCAAGGTCCTTGCGCAGCCGCGATCACTGCAAAAGCGGCAAGCGTGAGCAGCCGTACATGGAGACTGATTAATGGTCATGGCAATCATTGAGGAAAGGATTGAAGTCGAGGCATGTGCGCGAGTGTGGATAGTGGATTGTCGTTTTGCTGATGCTTGAGCACTGGGGCTGGGACGATAAACGTTTTGTAGGACCATGAGTCCTTCAGCTGCCATACTGCCTCGCCCAAGCTCTCACTCACTCGACAAAGATGTCGGCACAATAAGGCGCATAGCATTGCTTGATTACCCAGCGTGTTGGCCGAACAGGAACGTTGCGATCATCTGACAAATGCATGCACTGCAAGCAGCAGGCAGTGAACCCACACCGCTAGTTGCCGGATATGCCGCGTGTGTGGCGCAAAAGATTGGTCGAGGAATCGATCGGATGTTCCACGTCATTGATGAAACATATTTCCTTGGCAAAGATATCGATCAACGAAAGGGACCCGTGGTGATATCGAAGGTGAGACATTTGCGTCTGTCGTTGTCTCATGCAGCAGTCAGCTGGTGCTGCCCGACCCGACGCGATCAGTCCAACCCATGCCGTTACATCACTCTTTTAATGGGGACGATCTTAATGATCAGCTTTCTTGTCCTTTGTGTTGGTCCTGACTCATTTCGGCCGCGCAGTAAGTATGCATGCATGTGCACACGGAAACCTCGCGTCGAACTCATTCATGCTCATCTCCCCGGACAAGAAACCATTCCTCTATAAGAGCGTCGAACCGCCCCTCTCTTTCGCGTTTGATCCCAGCTCATCGCGTCACATCAAGGCGAGATCATGTTCTTCCGAACACACTCAAGCAAGTAGGCAAACCTCACACCAACACGCACCATGTCGACTCACAGCCAACAGCAGCGCTTCACCATCCTCCATGTGACTGACGTATGTAGACATTTATGCACATCTTCCGCCAACCTCGGCTCTCACACCCCCTGAACTCGCTTGCCGTTCAGATCCATGAAGGCAACACGCTCTACCCTCGCCTCGCAGCCTACCTAACCTCAAACCCGACGCACCCGCGCCAAATCGATCTAATTGCCGTGACCGGCGACCAGCTCAACCTCATGCACCCGCTCGAGGCCACTTGCCGGCGGCCACGACTACATTCCGGCCGACGACTCGGTTCGCAATGCATGGAAGGCCGTCATGTTTGACGGCGTCGCGGGTACGCTGCGGCACCGAGCGTCCAGCAAAAGCGACCGTTGCCGCGCGTGCTGTGGATCCGGCACCATGATCCCATGGATCGTATGCGAGGCAAGATCCGACGCGTGGTTGGGCAAGGAGGTGAGGATAAGTTACCCGAGGGAGTGGTACCCGCTCATGAGAAGATATTCGGTTGGCGCCTGGGCTGGTCGCGGTGGGCGTGGGCGGAGTGTGCCGGCTTATTGGTCCGAGGGGCAGGCAACGGAAAGGAGGACAAGAGGTGTGGCCGGGTACGATCACGCATTGCCACACTTGACTTGACCACGAGAACGGACTGACATTTCAGCATTGATCACAGGTTGCCCTTGGCGCTCGGAAGAGCAGCTCAAGAAGGAATCGCTTGAAGCACACGTCATCCGCTCATGCAAGAGGCCGTGGACAAGGGCGACCAAGTCGTCTTTCTGACCCACTCTGGCCCCGCCACTTCTGGTACTTTGCTGCTTTTTCTTCATGCAGTTGACATGGATCTCCATTTCTGACGCTTTGTCGCATGTATGTAGCCACCACACTAATTCGCACCGACGTCACCGAACCCGACCCGATTGGAAATTCTACCATCACGTCAACTCTGGTCGCCCTCGTTCCTCGAAATATTGCGCACCCCACCCAACCCACCTCGGGCACGCCCGTCACTCGCCCACTCATCCCGCTGGTCTTGCACGGCCACTCGCACTGGTCCGCGCGCGTGCACAGGATCAATGCATCGACCGTGGTGAATCCAGGATCGTTCAAAGACTGTGCGGCCGGGTTGATTGAGTTGAAACGCGATGCAGAGAGCGGCGAGTGGAAGGTAGGCACAGTCGAGTTGATTGAGTTTTAGCCATGGATATGGACGGTTGTACCGTGTGGACGTTTTGCACGTTGACCGCTTTCACGTTTTTGGCTGCCATTCCCATTGAAGATTCTTTGCCGTATGTAAGTACCGCAGTGCCTTTGCTTCACGATGGAATCATAATCTGTATCCATGTTCTCAACCTTCAGTGCTCTATGTATGTCAGTTTAGCAAGCAGCAAGCAAGGCATTTCTTGGAAGAGGTGCTCTTGGCTGGGTCTTGGCGTTTCCTGCAACCACCGGCGAGGCCCCAGATTAGCAAGTGGCTGGCCAGCAGAGGCGTTGTTCACGCTCGCAGCTCGAAGACTCAAACCGCGAGACGGAATCATGAATGCTGGAGAGAGGACAAGGCTATAAAAAGCGTCCACCACCCGCTCTCCCTCTCGTCACAAGAAATCTCCCACCCTCAACAGCTCTCCCTTTCCAAGCAATCAACAACACAAAATCCCTTTCCCATCGCCATGAAACTCATGCACCCAACCTCGCTCTTTGCGTTTGCCATGCTGGCCATCTTTGCACTGGCATTTGCGCCCATGGCCAATGCCCAAGGCCGGCCGTGCACCGCGGATATCATGTGCAAGACAGGTATGTCCACTCGTTTGCCAAGACCTCGGCCAACTCGCATCGCACTGACATTCTGAAACCGCTTTGTACTTATTGGGATATTGTGCAGGTAATTCTGTCTCAACAACCAATGCACACTTCGTACCTGCTCGTGGCGGGACGACGACATGGCGTGCAGCAAATTTGTACGTCTCACGCAGTCATTCATGATTGATTATCGTCCCGGCAGCACTCATACCTGCGTCAAACGCTTACAGAACGCCACTACGTGGTGCCAAAAGGAAGGCGGGCAATGTGTCCCACGCACGGCGTTGGCCAACGCGGCGTGCGAGCCGCAGTCGCGTGACAACTCGTGCTCGGAAGGCCTCGTATGCGACCCAGCAAACTCCAAATGCGTGGATGCGGCGCAGTTTGTGCAGAGCTTCTGGGAAAAGAACAAAGACGTACATCATCATCGGCATCGTTGTTGTTTTGGCGCTTGGATGCTGTGCGATTGCTTGCTTCTGCTGTGTGGTCAAGAAGGGGGTTGGGTTTGCGGGGAGGTTGATGAAGAAGTAGGAGTCGGGTTGTTTATGATGGTTGCAGCTGCCCTTTTTCGTCTTTGCAACAACACAATAATGTCTCTTCTTTTCTTCTTGCTTCAACCCGTGTTATGTGATACGTATATCGAGATGGACGTGGATGTGAGACAGGAACGAAGGATGGACACTGGTTTTGTGTACATATGTATCATCACCCTGTCATCACCATGGAGCCTGTGGAGGAAGAAGCACGAGAAAGAGTTCAGGAAGCAGGGAGAAGAGCCCGATCTTCGCTTTCGACGCTCGATCTGGAGCAATGTTCTCGGCGTCGCAAGTCTTGGCAGTGGCGCTCGCTCAAATGTCAGCTCATTTCCCTCTATGAATACCACAGAAGAAACAAAAAGGTTAACCAAACCCGGACCCTCTTCTCCTCGCCACACAAACATCAACGCAAACAATCCATTTGCATGCCCACAATGAAATTCTCATCCTCAACATCGTCAAAGTCCACCGCCATTCTGGCCCTGGCGCTCGCCGCCTCGTGGCCCTCATTTGCCTCGCGCCGGCCACCGTCTCTGCGCAAAGGGCCTGTGCTTTGGACATCAACTGCAAGTCTGGTCGCGAGTTCTGCCTCAACGGCCGATGCAACTTGATTGCCTGCTCGTGGCTCGACGACGACTTGTCGTGCCGAAATTCGTACGCTTGCCTTGCCAACCTCTCCTGAGTACAGGTGTAGGACGAGCGATTGACCACCTATGTATTGTCTGTGTGCGCCACCCATAAATCACAGAATGCGAACCCAAACAACCTACTGCAACTCCGCACAAAACGGGCAATGTGTCCCGCGTACCGCCCTCGCCGGCTCGTCTTGCGACCCAAACTCTGCTCGCTTTGACAATCCTTGTGCCGAAGGGCTCGTTTGTGACCCAGGCAGCTCGAAATGCGTGGATGCGGCCGAGTTCTTGGGCAACTTTTGGGAAAAGAACAAGACGTACATCATCATTGGCATTGTGGTCGTTGTTGCACTCGCCGTGTGCGCATGCTGCTGCTTCTGCTTTGTCGTCAAGAAGGGCGTTGGATTTGCCGGCAAGTTGATTGGCGGAGCGACCGCTGGTAAAAAGGCGGCCGCCGCCACGGCCACGGAGACGCATGCCATGCAGCCACAAAGCAACGGGTATGCCCGGCGCCCGTGCAGAACAACAACTCATACCCACCTCAGCAGAGGGGTCGTATCCGCCTCAACAGCAAGGTCGTACCCGCCTCAATCCTCTCCATCGTACCCTCCACAGCAGCAACAGGGCGGTGCATACCCGCGCAACCGCAGGGCGGATCGTACCCTCCTCAGTACCCGCCCAACAGGGGCAGTACCCTCCACAGGGCCAGCAGCAGCAGCAGCAAGGCCAGGGCGGCATGTACCGAGCGTCTAAGGGTGACGTTGTTGTCGTTGCCGTCGTTTTCATTTCCAAATGCGGAAACAGTTTTTGGCACTTTCTGGCTTTCCGCTTCTTGGGTTCTTCTTGATTGATTGATTGTTGTGTATTACCTATTCCATTTGACTTGCGACACTTCTTACAATTTGACACTTTCAACATTTTCCATTTTCCCCCGGCCCTCTGCCTGCCCCTGTCTCTCCAGTGTAACCAATTCGATTAGTCCCTCGGTCTCGCGCCATGTCTCAACTCGCGGGCTGCGGCGTGAGCTTTCGGCAGCTTTGACGCCGGCCGCAGTCTTCCGCATCAGTCCGTATTAATATCTCTTTGCCCGCATCTCCTTTGTCGTTTGGAAGTCTGGTTTTGGAGAGGCAAGTCAGCTCGCATCGAATCTCAATTTGACCTGCCCAAGCCTCTTGAATGAGCCTGCCAAATCAACCGCGGTCACGTTTTCCCTTCGATTGCGCCCAATGTCTCCAATCTTCACGCCTTTCCATTCGCCAATCGTATATTGTAGTTAGCCTGTCGTTGACCTCTCTCTCGGCAGACACACTGAGCCTCCATGCCACACACATCCTCTTTTCTCTTAATAACAGCAACATAGTCAACTGAACCAAATCCAAACCATCACTACAACACACATCCACCATGGCCCGTACCCTGGGCCTTTCCAGGCTCCCGCTCCTTGTCCTCGCTCTCGTTGCCCCTCGTCGGCACGCTCGCCTCTGCACAAAAACACCACCCTGGCCGTGAAATGCACCACGACCGCCGACTGCCTAGGCCCGCGCGGGTCCACCTTTTGCGACACCTTGCTGGCGTCTGCGCCTTGCGCACATGCGGTGTCAACGGCAACGCCAATGTCGGGCTCGCATGCTCACTCTTCAACTCGTCCACCTACTGCACGTCGCTTCCCGGCGGCGGGTCGTGTGTCCCACGGCTGCCGCTCGATGCGCAATGTAATCCGGCGCTCGAGGTTGGGTCGGCATGTTTTCGTTGCCGAGCATTCCGGGGTTCAATTCCAATTCCACCAGTGTCGAGCAGACAAATTCCCAGTGTATGGCAGGGCTCAAGTGCGATACAACGCAGGGCAATGTGTGCAAGACGGACGGCCCGCTTGGGTGGATTCGGTACATGTGGAGGCGAACCGTGGAACCATCATTGCCATTGGCATTGGTATCTTGGCGCTGCTCGTGTGCTGCTGCTGCTGGGGATGTTGGATGTGCGGGTGTGCCGCGGTGAGCACGGCGTGTATGGCGTGCTCGTGCCTCAAGTCGTGCTGCACGTGCTTTGTCCATCGGGTAAGTCGTCGGGTGGCGGCGGAGGTGGCAAAAGTAGCAAGCAGCCCGCGTATGCTGCCGAACCCGCGCCCGTGCACGTACCTGCAGCTCCGACTCCGCAGCCGTCATATCACGCCAGCAACAACCATGGCGGCGGTCATGGCGGCGGCAGCGGAGGAGCGGAAACGTGGCGTATCACGAAACGTCCTACTCCAACTCTGCATCTTCGGCACCCGCACGGCCAACAGATTCGTCTGGATACGCGGGCAAAATCGTCAACATTGAAACCGAGCAAATCGTCATGGCGCCCGTGTCCAAACCGTCGCCACAACCCTTGCCGGCATCTGCGCCAGCTCGCCGCGAGCTATCACTCCATCCCACAGCAACAGCAGCAGCACAACATGTACGCTCAGCCCATCATGCAGCAGCCGCAAGTCCAGTACGGCGCGCCAGCCGGCGGATACATTGCTCAGCAACCGAGCGGCGGCAGTTCCAGTGGGTCGCACATGTACGCCGGAAGCAATGTTGGATACGCCGCGCCGTACCAGCAACCGCAGCCCTCGCCATCGCCGTATGCCATGCCAACGCCCGCACCTGTGGTGGGTGTTTCCCCACAGCACAGCGGCGGGTATTACCAGCCCGAGGTGCAAGTGACCAAGGAGCAGATGATGTACGGCGGGGCGGTGGGCGGCAACGCGTACGGCCAGCAGGGCCAGCCGCAGACGCAACAAAAAGGGTATGCGGCGTTACCCTCGGCCTACGCGCAGCAGCCTGGACCGTCCGCACAGGCACAGCCGGTGGGTATTATCAGCAGCAGGGACAACGGACAGCAGCAAAAGTGGGTATGGTGGCAATGTGTACGCCGATGATCTTGGGGTCAGGTTTCGGCACAGCATTCTAGAGTTTCCGTCTTTTCTTTTCCCATGTTTTCATCTCGTTCCATTTTGAGGTTACCCCCCGAGCGTTTCTTCCCTCTCCTCCATTGTGTTTCCCACCATGGCATCGTGTACACTGCTTTTCATCCCTTTCCAGCAAGTTGGTTTTGTGCCTGCCGCCATTCGTTCTTTCGTTTATAGATTCGGTTGCCCTCGTGCTCTCATGAAGTTGGGAGTCCCAATGAACGTTTCGCTACCAATGTGGAGGATCCGGAGTCTGACGGGGCAAATTGAAAGGCATGTGCCACGGCAAGTGTTGGATTTGGAGCCCATTTGGCAATTTGGCAAGCAAGGGCTGTGGCGGGTGCCAAGACTCGTTTGCCAGTGGTGCAAATGGAAAAAGAGGAGGCGGCCGCGGGAACGCACGACTCTCCACTCTCCTCTGCCATGATGTTCTATGTTCTTTGTTCCTCTATGTATACATGTAAATAGCCAAGCATCAAGCATATACATGTAAATAGCCAAGCATCAAGCATTGCTCATCAGTGGCAACTCTCAATTTCTTGGCACTCTTCTCTTGGGGCCGGTCTTGGCAACACCACGAGCACCTGGACGCCTATCCGAAAAAGAATGCCATCGACATCATCATGATAACTTCCCCTTCACAAGCCATTCGCTGGTCCGACTCAGACGCACCCGCACATGGGGGCACAGGCCAAGTCCCATTGCCATTGCCCATCGCCATCGCCATCGCCATCGCCATGACTGTTGGTCCTCCTTGCCCGCATTTGCAACATTGGCGGCCATCGTTTTCGTCCCTGCTGCTGGCCCTTTGTCCAGCAAGCGCCACCGCCCTCGCCCAGCAGCAGAGTCCCTTCCCCATTCCTACCCAAGACTTCACCCCCACCCTACCCCTACCCCACCTTCGCGGCCGCTGCCTCTCCCACCGGCTCTGTCCCTTCCCGTCAACTCAACCGCCGGCGAATGGGACGATGCCACCAACAGTACCCGGCGAAATGCCACGGTCGCCCAGCCCGGTTCCGGAACGCTCATCACGCTCAACTCCACCACCTCGTCGCTTGCCCTCAACTGCTCCTCATCGCAGGGACTGCCCCGGCAGCCCTTCCTCGACCTTTTGCCACCCAACACTGAAAACGTGCCAGCTTACACGATGCGGGCTGCCCACACTCAACGCCACGCTGCCTGACCTGTAGTCTCTTCAACTCGTCCACGTTTTGCACAAACCTGACGTCTGGCCGCGGGACGTGTGCCCCGCAACTGCCCGAGGGTGCCGCGTGCAACCCAGACCTCGAAAAACAACCCTCAGTTGTCGTCATCGTCGTCCGGTCCACTCTTGTTTCGATGGAACGTGACGCACTTGCCCAATGTCAACTTGACTAGCTCGGCGCGTGTTCTGACCCGTGGATTGGCCAACCAGCAGTGTATCGGGCTCAACTACTGCTCGCCGTTTTCACGCACCTGTGCACCGGATCCGCAATTCATGTGGCGGTTTGATCCAAACAATCGCGAGGGCAAATTGAGCGTATGGGCCGCGCTCGGGATCATGGTGGGCGGGCTCGTGGCGCTTGCCGGATGGGTGGCTTTGTGCACCCAGTGGTATGATCGGTGCTCGCGATGTACCAGCGCGATGCAAAAGTCCGGTGGTTTGTGGATCGGTCGTGGGCGGATGTTGTTGTTGCTGTTTCAAGGGCATGCGCAAGCGGGCCAGAAGGCAGCCCGTGTTGCCCATTGGGCTGGGCAAAAGTGCAAAACGGGAAAGACAAAGAGGAGGGGTTGAATGAAGATGGCGACGGAACAAGTTTCAGTGACAAGTTCGGTCGTCGAAGAGCAGCATCCCATGGTCGTCATGCAGCACCTGCAGCAGCAGCAACAGCAGCAAGCGCCTGTGCCGTACACGCCTCCGCTGCCTCCACGTCCAACTCATCAACAAGTCGCAGCCATGACGGCCCCCCGGCTCGCCAGCTCCCATGCTCCAACTCGCACCGATTCCTGCAGCCTCGCCGCTTATTCCCCAGTTTGATGCGTTCAACCAATTCATGCATGCGCCTTCCGCGCCACCTGCGCCAGCAGCCCACCGCTGCACCCGTTTCCAGCAGCCAGGCTGTCGCGCATGGAGCCCGCCATTGCCGACGGCGTGTTACCGGCCCATGGCGCCCCATGGTTGGTGTGGGCGCTAGCAATCCCGGGTATGCCTTGCCCGTGCAGCCGCACTATGTTGCCCACCAACAGCCTGTGTATTCCCCGTCGCCATCGTCAGCGACAGCCACGGGTAGCAGCAGTCATGGCGGTGGCGTGCCAATACCGGCCCCTGCGCACCGCCCGCAGCCCCGCCCGTGGAATGCGGGCAAGCCGTAGCAGCTTTGATACCGCATCCTTCTCTTGATTCCGTCTCGATCGACAGTTTTTTTTTTTTTTTTTTGTTGTTGTTTTGTATGTACATCTTGATACCTCTGTACTGTTGTGTTTCTGTCATCTCAGTCAGTACCCATACACTCGCATCTGCATCGATATCCTGCTCTGAACCTGGCATGGGTGGCGCAAGGCCATGCACCATCCACCACCAGCCCGGCCAGCCCCATCAAGTGTGTGCAAGTTGAGCCCATTCAGAATGCATGGTTCCAGCACATATGGAACTTGTGGCTTGGGACCGACTCTCTGCATGGTTGGCTGCGTGGGACGTGAGATCCATGCCGGGTCCATGCTGGCCGTCATCCAGCGATGGAATCGAATCGTACTGGAATGCATCGATATCCATCCGACATGTCCATAGAAACTTTATGCAGTACATTGATTGTGCCCAATCCATAGAGCCTGCAAACATCGTCAGTCCAACCCCAAACCGCCGCCTCAACGCCCTCCACCTCTGCCTCCGTCTCCGTCTCCGTCTCGCAAGGAACCATGTCCACCCTCACACCGCCCGCCGGCCCGCCATCCATAATCAATCTCAGCCTCGCGCGCAACCTCCTCGGCGACCGCCGTGGCCATGCCCGCCGCCCACCACGGCTATTCGCCGCCACAGCCGCCTTCCTCATACTCCTCGCCATCGTGTCCCAACTCGCCCTTGCGCAATCGCCATCCACATCCTTCCCAACCTTATCCATTACCTGCACATCCTCCTCCGATTGCACCCCACGCCACCCGAGCCTATTCTGCCATCCGACTCTGGGCACATGCGCTGCACGTACCTGCGGCGTGTCGCAAGGTCTTGCGTGCTCGCTCTTCAACTCAACCACCTATTGTACATCGTTGACGCGCGACGGCACTTGCTCGCCGCGTCTTGCGCGCGGCAAAGCGTGTAATCCGGCGCTGGATGTTGCCGCGGGCGTGCACGTCATGCCCAATATTGGCGGTCTGGTCCCGAAGGATGAGTGGGTTGCGCAGGCAAATGCCCAGTGTGAGCTCGGGGCGTATTGCCACCAGCATTTTCGGTTTTGTGCTGGGCCCGATGTGGATCCCAATGAAACGCCAGAGTCCCAGGTCCGCAGTGCCCAGCAAAGCACCAGTGCCGCAAGCACGGGCATGTTGGGTAGCTTGGGCAATGTGTTGGCCGTGCTTGCCATGGCCGTTTTGTGTGCGGATGTTGCGCGTTGAGTTGTGGGCGCATGTGTGGGTGGCACCCGGGGCACAAGGCGGGATGCGGTGGGGCAGGATGTGTTGTGGGTTGCCGGGGGCTTTGGCGAGGTGTGTTGGGTGGATGTGCGGGCGCAAGCGGAAACCGAACGAGGGGCCAACCACAACCACGGTGTTGGGAAGGCAGAGGCGGTTGTACAACAACAACCGGGATCGGTCTCGATTGACAATGTCCCCATGCAACACCAGCCGGCTCCTCGCCCGCAGGTGCCTGCCGCAGCTCCTGCGTCGCTTTCGGCCTCGGCCTCGTCGCTGCAAAGCGTCCATCAGTACGACCACGGTAAGCAGCAAGTCGCTGCACTTCAATCGCAATCCGCGTCTCCTGCATTTCCGCCGGGGACTGCCGCCGCGCACGGCCCGCAGTTTTTTGACCCAAGCAAGCAATCTGCTCAGCTCCATCATCACCAGCATGCTCATGCACACGTCCCACCACCGCGCGTGCAATACCATCACATGCACGCACCCTCTGCTTCCTCCTCTTCTTCTTCCTCTCACACACATCAAGTCAACCCATACGCCGCACCTATCCACCAGTTTGATCCAAACAAACAAACATCCGCATCCACACCCCCCGTTAGCGGCGGATATGTTGTGCCACTGCGGCGCCATTGCCCAACACCGCCATGTATGCGTCCCCACCCGGGATACCCGCAAGCACGGCGCAAATGCAATTGGGGAAGCATGAGCTCGGCATGGCCTTGGGCCACACAACTGGATACCTTGCCCCGCGGCGCCAACGCAGGGTCATCAGGTGTATGCGGCGGCTGCAGGATCCGGCGCGCACCACCAGCACCGTCAGCTGCCGCAGCCTCCGCAACAAGTGTATTATCAAGTGGGAGCGCGCCGCCCATGCATGGGCCGCCAAAGTCGGGGTAGGCGAATCGGGTGTACATTGATTGTCAACGAGATGCAAGCTGTGGGTGTGGGTTGTTGGGGGTGTTGGCTGCGACTGACATCGCGTTTTTTTCCCCTCTCATCGCGGCTGTGTCATGTTTCTTCTATAATACTTTGACTTACATTTTGTACACTGAGACTTTTTACATGTGCTTGTTTTGATACACTCACTCACTTGGCGCGACCAGGCTCGTTGTTCGATCTTGGCCACTGGCCCACAGTCATGCAGTGACTCAGTGTACTCCTGTCGGGATGCTGGTATGCATATACTGGTGGCGCACGTCTGGCAAGTGTACCAGTGCCACGACACCAGTAAAAATGTGAATGCTCTGCCTGCCCGCCTGTTACCGTTGATGCTTGCCATGTATCGATTCCCCGCAGGGAATCTGGTCCCTGCGACCAAACATCGTTCCTCGCGTTCATCTGTTCATGCGCCAGCTCGCAAGGAGTGGATACTTTGGAGAAATGGAAACAAACAAGCATGATTCGTCGGCCGCGGCCATTGGCGAAGTATTCATGGAGGGCCTGAAGAGCCCGATAGAGGCAAGATGCGAGGTGATGTGGCCTGCGTCACCGCCAAATGATAAAGACAGGAAGAATCGCTTGTGTCGATGTGGTTTTGTCCTTGATCGGTTGGTGCTGGTCAGTTCAGAAGGCAAATTTTAGCCAGAGGTTCCTGACCGATGCCAAATGAGCCGGTCGCTTGTGCTCAACAGACCACAGCCGGCAATCCATCGTCAAGACTCAAGATCCACTTCAGCAACCCATTGTGTCTCACTGGTGGACCGATTCTGATCAGTTCAGCTGGACTGTGTCAAGCCTCACAGTCAGCACACCTGTTCGGCGTCATCCCGGGCCTGTGTTTCACGTTCCTGAGCTGCTGTGCTGCTGCGCAGTGCTCCCCAGAGTTGACGCCAATGAAAACGTTTTAAGATATCTCATTGACTCATGGCATGGGCAATTTTCTCGATGTACTAGGCGTGTGACTTACGAGGCAGCGATGGCCCCGAGAGATGCTCTCTCCCCCCATTTGACCACATCTTGAATCATCAGCATCCTCGGTGCCATGTACATAGACGCAGCATACATAGACGGAAAGAATCATAGCAACCCCATGAACTCCACCTCCCTCATCCGCCTGGCAATTGCCATCGTCGCCCTGCTCGCCTTGCCTCGGCCGCCACCGCCCAAGGACCGTGCACTTCGGACGATGAGTGCCCAAGCGACTTTTTCGTATGTTTCTCGCATGCATCACATGTAGCCTGTGCCCATACCCGTCCCTCACCTCGATTGTCGCTAACCTTTTATCGTTCCTCTGCCCTTGGACAGAATCACAATACTGCGACAACGGCCGATGCATGCCCACAACCTGCACAGGCGCCTCATTCAAAGGCTGCCAAGCATTCGACAAGCGCACGTACTGCCCAGCCCGCGCTGGCAACGTGAAATGCGCCCCAAGGCTGCAAGCCGGCCAAGTGTGCAGCTGGATTCCGGATTTCGGCCAAGAGCAACCCTGTGCACCCGGGCTCGTATGCACCGGGTTTGTGACCATGACGTGTGTGCGCGGTGGTAAAGGCCCGCTGACCATGGACAATTTGCCCAAGCACGAGGCCATGGCGCAAGCCTCGGCCAACGAAAAGCCCGATGATTCGATTCCGCCGCGGCCGGCGGGTGCGGCAGCCAGGTCGGCAAGTACGACGCCAAGTGCATCAAGGACAAGTGCGTCGGCCACGGCGTCCGAGTCTGCAACATCTACTCCGTTTGCGCCGAGCGGATCTGGTAACGACTTTTCGTTCACATCCACTCGGAACTCGTCCACATCGACCCCCTTTATGACTACCGCCATCATCTTTTCGCTCGTTGCCGTTGGCGCATGCGTTGGTGTAATTGCCGTTGGTCGTGTGCGGCGCAGGCGTTACGTGCCACGTCCGCCTGTCGGTCCAACGGGTGCGCCGGTGCCGCCTGTGGTTCCCAAGCCCATGGCTCCGACTCTGCCCGCGCCAGCTGCGCATCGGCCGTACGGGTCGCCCATCGAGGAGCATATCGAGTACGTGCCCGTGGGTCAGACAAAGACGATGGTTGAGGTACCGCTCGAGTCGCTTGCGACATCGCCCTACCCACCGCCAGCGGCGCACGCGGCAGTCAACATGCCGGTTCCCACGGCGTATCCGGCGTCGCCCGCGACACCAGTGTACATGACCATGCCACAACCCCTGCGGCGGCGGCCGCGCCAATGTCGCCATCGGTGTATCCGGCAACCATGCCCATGCCTTCGCCGCAGCCCATGCATTCGCACGCGCCTGCTCCCACGTCAGGGCTGTACGTAGCACATCTGGATCCGACCAATGTATCTGGTGGACCTGTTGGGCCGACGGTCCAGGTGCATGCAGGACCTGGGGATGCAGAGCTCGTGTTACCCACGGGTGCAGGTGCCGGGGCCGGGAGTGAGATGAAGGTTCAAGTGTTGGGAAACAAGGACGATGACGAGTTGATGTTACCAGGCCGAGGCCGTCATGATGGGGTGTGAGTGAGGATGACCGTGCGTTCGAGTGGCTGCGGACACGAGCATACCGTGTGGTTTGGCTGGCCATGGAACAGTATACATTCCCCCTTTCTTCGTGCGTTGGAATGGAATGGTCTTGATTGACCGGATGCGGCACGTTCTATTCTCGCCGCCATCTCGCATCTCGCATCTCGCATCTGTATAGCGATAAAACTGTGTGAACGTAAATGCCGTACGAGAACTGTCATGCATAAACTCCGGATCCAAGCTCACTTCTCAGCCTCAACACCTGAAACTTTCTTGATGGTATACGTCAAGGCCAACCGCAAAGAGAGAAGCCATCCCGCATGGTGTCAAAGTCGGTGTGGAACCAGAGTTGCTCCGGCCCTCCATGACAACGCCACAGCTCTGTTCAGTGCAACATGGAAGTGGCCTCGTCAGACAAGGAAGAATTCAGAAAGCAGGCAGTATATAGAGGCTAACGTACGGAGCTGTTGTCCGTCACGATTGCCACCAACGCCTGTGAAACGGTTGCAGGTGAGACAAAGGGGACACACGAAAAGATGACTCGGAGGGACACACAAGTCAATGGGCTGGCGTGACGATTGAAAAGGGACGACGCACCACCGGCCGGGTCAAGGCACAACTTGAGTTCATGCCTTTGATGGAGAAGACACGCCGACCATATTGATCGTCAGCCGTGTGCCACTTTTGCGCATCCGAGCCGTTACTATACATGATTGGTGAAGATACATGTCATGCAAACAAGAGAAGGATTGTCAGTCGGGAAAGCCAGGAATGAAGAGACTCGACAATGTTTACTCGTAAATACATACCACTTCCACCACCTCACGATCTGGCCTTCAAAAGCATGCTGCGCGAAAAAGAACCAAATTGAACAACAGTTAAGCAATGTGTAGCTGGACAGCCGAAAGTGTGAAGATATACGCACTCCTCCTGGCACATCCAAGCAATACTTGTTGTTCCACGACTGAATAATGCGATATGCTCGCCCATGGTAGTGATCGTCCATGGTCACCTTCGAGACAATGCCCTGTGATCCAAGTTGAGGTGGGGGCGGGCGATATTTGGCCAATATGAGCGGATAGCATCAAACAAGCAAGGCCGAATGAAATGTACCTGAGCCTCCGAGTTTCGGTTGCAATTCCACATTTGTGCATCGGCGGACTCATCCGTCAAGCTGCTTTGGTCAATGTCAATGCAACGTGCGCGCGGAAGATGCACAGCGTTGATGCATGAGCTGGATTGTTCCCGAACTTGCTTTGTGAATCTCTTGACGAAATTGACTTCGATTGCCTTGGCAAAGCAACAGAGGGAGTATGAACGCACACTCCATACTGTCCATCCCAGCTAGGGCGATACATGGGCGGTTGGTATCCAGCCACAGACGAACCGGTCTTGTTCAAGGCCGAGCGAGAATTGGGGATGGCAATGGTGGAGTTGGACGGGAAAACCAAGTCCTCGGCTGCATTGCCGTTGGTCGATTTGGACAAAGGGGTCGGCGAGGCGGTGGAGGCTTGGGCAACGTCGCGAGTTTGGGTGACGTTGACAGCCGCTGCTTGTGCTGAAGGCACAATGGACAGCATGGCTGCCATGACCAAGGCCGTGAGCAAGGTCGGCACTGGATGCATTGTTGACAGGTACGAGGCGGGCGGCTCTGAAGGAGGGCCTTCGGGGAATGATGGGTCACTGCCTCGGTTTTGTATCCTGCTTTGGTGAGCAATGACAAGAAGCAGGTGCATTCATGGCCGCCCAACGCCAAGGTGTCGTCAAAGATCATTCCAACAAACGCACACACGCCCAAAGAACTCGCAGAAAAACATGCTTGTGGCACATTTGTATTCACAATGATACAACCGCTTCGGATCTCGTTCGACGCCATTGTCTCTGAGTGCAGACATTGTCTCGGCGTGACTTGCCCTGACAGCAACAGGCGCGTTTCGATGTTTCAATGCGAGCAAACGAAGTGAGTGATCGTGAAAACATGCCGATGCATGTGAGACACGATGATGAAGCTTCGAGTCGGCGTGCATCGACCTTGACTTCGCAAATGCCGGTGGGCGTGAAAGAGTCTTTCTCATTTGGGCCGTTGGCGAGAAGCTGGGGCCAGCCCTTGCCTTTATCTCGTTGCACAATCCAAGCTTTTAACTCAAGAAACCCTGTGAGGTCCAACATATGTCTACCTATCAGCAGGCGGCCGGCGCTGTTGCCTGTGCGTTTGCAGCTGGTCATCGCATTGTTGAAACATACGTTTCTTTATAGGCTGTCACGTCTGTTTCACCACATGCATGCGTGCTGCGTCGATTTGAAATTTTCCAGTGATCCACCCGCAAAGCAAACCGAGCGTGACTCACAGGATTCACAGGATCAAGTACGCTTGAAGGCAATGAGTGCTGTCGTCGAGAGGTGTATTGACTCTGTGCTCCGCTTTCAAGTGCCAATAGGACAGAGCGGGGTCGACACAGAGGTCGCAGCCACTCGAGCGAATGGTCGTCGTCGAGCAAACGAACTTGAAGCGATTGTGTTGGGTGCGTGTGGACCGGCGGCTGCAGCACTCCTTCGAGTTCGTCGTCGAGCGGACAACTGATTCGTGCTTTGTCTTATGGCGGAATAGGCATTTCATAGAGTTGTAACTGACAGCATGGCTAATTCAGTTCAGCTGACATGGTCCGAGGCGATGAGCTGAGCTCGGATGCGCATCACCTTGCAGCGATCAACATTCAAGCCAGGTCGGCCGCCGACTCGGCCGATTCTCGCAGTGTATTGTCGTCGTCGGTATGAGAGAGTTACATGTGTGTGGGGTGTCAAGGGCTGGACATCGCATTCTTCAACTGAACAAGTGCTCATTGTAAATATGTCCATGACATTGCGCGATTCAACCTCTACCCCACCAACAAAAGCAGTAACGCCGAATCCGTGGCGCGGCATATTGATAGTACCCACAAAGATCACCTCCTTAGCGCCGGCAAGCAAGAGAGTCCCAGTTGCCCAACTTGAAGCGGTGAATGACCCTATCCGAGCAGCGCCACAAGATCATCGGTTGGCCGTCGCGGTCGGCAGACTCGCCTGTGGGTGTGTGATGGGAACACGTTAGATCACAGCGAGCAAGATAAGGAGCAGCACATTGTGTCACACACGCACCTCCCGCGGGGTCGAGGCACAAGTCGGGGCGACTCAAGGGCGAAATCCAACCGTTCGGATAGCCTTGACGGTTGTGAAACATCCAGTTCTGAGCGGCGCTGCTCTCACGGTTGCTACACGCGCGAGAGAACAAATACAGGTCAGCTGAGTATGTGTTGGACGGGAGTGGGAACAGAAATGGATGCGTACCAGAGCCACCAACGGACAGATTGGCCTTCATACGCATTCTGTTGAATCAGACACATATGATCGTGAGTGAGATTATGTACCCTCAGCGAAATCGCGACGAAGAAAGAGAGGGGCAACGTACCCCGCCGGGAACGTCGAGGCAGTACCGCCCGTCACTGTTTGGGGCGGCGGCAGTGATCCTAAAGTGCTTTCTGAAAACGGTGTATCCTTGGATGGTGAAGCGCTAGGTAAGGTAAGGTAACGAAGGACGGGTGGAAATACATCAAGTCAGTCGCGGGTCGGGTGGACGAGGAGCGGTAACATCGCACCTGCGCCGTCGGGTTCCGGTTACACGACCACATTTGCGCATCCGACGATTGCCAGGTCTTGCGGCTCTGCTCGACGTCCAGGCAGCGGTGCGAGTAGTCGTTGTAAATGCAACCGTTACTGTAGAAAGCGTACAAGACGGGTCGGTCAGAAGCAGTGGATAGTGCGATGGGTATGCGACAAACGTGAGGACATGATCCCGCACTGGTCAGAGATCCAGGGATAGTCTGGGTCGTCCATGACGTCTTCGGTTGAAGCTTGGCCTTGACGGTTGGCCGATACGATCGTGGTGTTGCTGTTGCTCGGGGAATCGAGGCTGACGACCGAGTTGACGAGCGGTGCAGGTGTCGCGGCGGTTTGGCCAACGGCCAGAATCAGGAGCACGAGGACAAGTTTGAGCGGATGGATGGTAGTGAACATGATGAGTTGTTGAGGCTCGAGAACGTTCTTCAGCAGATTAATACGACTAATGTTGTTGCAACGGCTGCTATGTGGGCGGTTCGATGGATTTATGCCCGAGCCGAATTGCTTGCCAATTGGGGGTCTGGGTTCGAAGAAGATCTCGACGGAGAAAGCAGACCGACGTGATGGGCGTGGCAATACGTAGTCGAGACACCCGCGACCCAGACAATGCACGCATTGTGAAACCCTCTGTTGCGTTTGTTGTTTTAGTCTCATGGTGTTGAGCAACGTTACCTGGCCGCCATGCTTGGCCGCCGGCATTGTTCTGGTTGCCCTGGTGAAATCATTTGCCAGGCAAACAGCCGCCGCCAATCAGATTCTCGCTGGGTCTCCCGCCGCCTCAGCTAAAGATGGCAGAATGTGGTGGTGCTCGCGGCCGCTCTCATGCAGTATCGGACGGATTGTCAAGGAAAAAGTGCATTGCATCGAGTTATTTTCAGGATTTGACTTGGCCGCACGGAGCGGCAGGTGATGTCTCGAAGCTTAAGTTGGCCAGGAGTGGGCTGAATCCCTTCCAGCTCACGCGATCTGTGTCCGATCCGAGTCCTTCGACTGCGCTTACTGTTCGCTCTAGTAGCATCAGTCTCGTAACATGTTGAGAACAAGTCAGTATACATTCAGTGCCTGAACAGAAAGTGGGGCGCTCTTCCACATCCACGCTCAACATCCATACAAAAAAAGCGACGACTTGCAATTGAGTACTCCGACTCATCGTCAATCTACGAGCGGCAAGCACGAGAATCAAAGTGGGCCATGCGGAATCGATGAATGGGGCGATCCGAGCAGCGCCACAAGATCATGGGCTGACCATCACGGTCGCCGCCTTCGGCTGCGCACACGACACATGGTAGAATGTGAGACAAGCGCCCACTGTAAGAATCAAAAACAGGATAATATACGCACCTCCAGCGGGGTCGAGACACAAGTCGGGGCGGCCCATCGGGCTGATCGTGCCGTCAATATATCCGCGCCCGTCGAGGCGGGTCTGCCAGAGTTGGGCGTTGCTGTCGTTGCTATAAATCGGGCATGTATCAAGCTCGAGTCAGGCGGATCATGTGTCATGTGCGAGAGAGACGGGAACTGAAGATGTGCGTGCAAAGAATACCATTGCCACCAACGAACAATTTGGCCTTCGAATGTGGTCTGTGCGTGCATCAAGAAAGCGGGGTGGGTTCAGCGGTCAGTACAAGGATAAAAAAAAGGGCGGAATTGCCGGTTGGATGAACGTACGCCGCCGGGAACATCCAAGCAATACCAAAGGCGGGCAGAGTCTTGTGCAACGATCGTATATCCCGAGTGGATACTCTCACCGAAAACCATCAACTTCTATTGACAGAAATGGGGAGAGTTATGGTGTGACAAAGCGAGGCATGAGCAAGATGAATCCGGGTCCTGTTGCATGACATATGTCGCACCTGGGCAGCTGGGTTGTGGTTGCACGACCACAGTTGCGCATCGGCCGATTGCCAGTTCTTGCGGTCTTGTTCCACATCGAGGCAGCGGTTCGTGCCATGGTTGTACATGCAACCTTCGCTATATATTTCATGGACGAATGATGGGGTGCGTGGGTGGGTGCATGAGCCATCTTGATACAACCGATGTGGTACAAATGGAACCAGGCCATACCTGCGAAAGTTCCAGAACCGCGTCGATTCGGTGGAGCCAGTGCGACGGGGAGTCGCTGCGGTCGCGGGGGCCGGCGAATTGGCGGGTGGGGCAGGCGTCGCCGAGGCGGATTGGCCGATGGCCACAATTGCCAGGACCAGGACGAGCTTGAGGGGGAAGATGGCGCAGTACATGGTGAAGGAAGGAATATGCCGACAGGCCGCGAGTAAGTAGCGTCAGTGGATCTGTGGGCCAGGCTTTGGCTTTATACTTGAGTAACAGTCGCTCTGTCGAGCCGACGTCTGTCAATCAATCACAAGGACTTGGGGCCGGGACGGCAGCGCAGCCGTTGGCGGTGGCGCCCGAGGCTGGCATTCATTTTAGTACCCCTGCTGGTATAACAACCTGGGTCACTGGGTTGACGTACTGGTTCCTCATCCTTGCATTGTGAAACGTTGATGCATGAATGCGGTTTCATCTCATGCAGCATTCAGTCTAAGCGGACCCGTATGCGGACCCGAACCGTCCCTGTGCCAGCATGCCTGCGACCGCTCGACAAAATGAGTGCTGGTGCCACAGACCTATGTATGCAGTCGAAAATGCATGTGCATGGTATACATTTGACACATTTTTCTACGCACGGCTTTCGATGCTTTCGATTCACAGGGTCAAGATACTTCTTTACACTTGCCTCGCCATTGGCCCGGCACGACGTCGACCGAAACTATGCCTCTTGCCCTTTCAACTCCCTTATCTCCATTTCCCCAGCGCCCTATACCGTCATACCCAATCGACCTGAAAGGAAAAACGCCTCCGAAATGCCGTGCAAGCTGACGGTGGTTTGTCAGTGAGCTTGATGACCTGACCACTGCGCCAGTCCGCGTCGCTTTGGCTTTGCCATTCCGAGTACGGATACGGGTGCATTCGCGGTACAAGCATCATTTCCTTGGGTGATGTTCATGCTGAGCATGGGACCTTATGGGCAATCGCTCGCATGGAGCTTGTGCGGATGTGGTCAACCAAGTCCAAGGGCCGTCAATCGGGCCAGGTGAAGCACTTTGAATATTGCCCCAGGAGTCAAAAAGAAATAGAGAAGACAAGTCGCAAAAAGAACATGTGCACTTGAAAATACACTGAATATTGCAACAAAACCTTTCCCTTTCAAGCACAACAGAAATGAACCCATCTTCCACTTGGAATCCCACAACGGAATCTGCTTGCTGCCGCATCAACCTTGACGACGCCGCTCAGTGGTGCCCCTACCAACGCACACATCCGAGTACCAGTCGCCCACCGAGAAGGTGTGAATAGGATTATTGGTCATGCAGCGCCACAGGCGCATCGGTTGCCCATTGCGATTGGCACGAGAACCTATGAATTGCAACACGGCATGGATTGCTGTGTGAGGTCAAGCGCTTGGGCTCACACCAAGGTGAATGTGAACGTACCACCAGCAGGGTCGAGGCATAAGTCTGGGCGATTGCGAGGTGAAAGACGACCAGGGAAGATGACACCATCACGCGAAAAGTGCCAACGCTGAGCTTCGCTGTCGTTGCTATTTCGTGCAAAATGGCACAACAAATGCGCGAGGTTGTCAGAAGGAATGAATGCAAATATCCGTCGTGTCAGAAAAGAACGGCAACGAACCACATCCACCAACGGACCACTTGGCCCTCGACTGCGTTCTATTAAAATACGACCGCAGCAAAGTGTTCAATGATCAATGATCAGGTTTGCGAGATCCAAAGAATAAAGCAGTACGCAAGCCTGGAACGTACACCGCCCGCAACGTCAAGGCAATACCTACTCAAGTATCCTGGAGCCTTGGCCATGATGATGACAAACTGGACGTTTCCCTGCGGATACCCATGAAAGACGATTTCCTGTGGACATGTCGACGAATCGCATATGAGTCTTGGTGCTTGATGATCTTGAGATGACTCGGGCTGGCAGAGACATGGAAAGAAATTGAATGGAAAAGCACATGCCTGAGCTTCCCAGTTGCCGTTACACTGCCACATTTGCGCATCTGCGGATTGAGAGTTTTTCCGACTCTGCTCGACATCAAGACAGCGCCATGTGTCATCGTTGACAAGGCATCCGCGGCTTGATGATATAGAAGGTCAGCCAGTGTCAATGGACTACGGTAACGAATCAAGATTGTACGTACTCGACCCACTCCCACCCAGGCGCTGGCCTAACGCTTTCTGTTGAACCCGAGCGACGGCGGCGATCCCACACGGTGGTAGCGTTGTTGAGCCGAGCCTGAATCGCAGGCAAGGCAGGCGCGAGCGTCGAATTGTTGGGCACTGGCGTCGGTGTTGCGTCCGATTGATGCGCGAGGGCGAGCACGACCAGAACGAGGACGAGCTTGACGAGCGGCGCGGTGTTGTACATGTTGGAGATAACGGTAAAAAGTATGTTGCGAAACAAGTCGCGGCCGGCACTTTGTTTGCGTGTGTTGCGTATGCATGCTGGGCAGATCTCTAGGGGACGTCTGTTAATTTTATACCCAGGACAGTTGTCAGCCTTCAGGCATTGGGGCTGGCCGCTATGCTGCGGTGGCGTGAAGAATGCGGGGTCTCGTGGGCCACATGCCAAGTCAAAGCGAGATTTGTCTCACATGCGCAGTCTGGGCACGTGCAAACTTGTCCTTGTTCCTCCGTTGATCGCGACTGGGTCGGCAGTAACGAAGTACCTACAGAGGCAGAGGACGTGCGTGCGGTTCTGGCCCTGTCCCATCGGTTCGACCAGGGGAGCTCGAGATGGCAAATGAGTTGGTTTATGAGCGCATCAATTGGTGGAAGGAACATGTCACAAGCTTGAATCCATTCTCATTTCCCATTCTCATATCCACCATTTCCCCGTGAAAATGATCCCATCCCCGGGCCGCCAGAGTCCATTCATCTCCTTGCTATTCCGAACTCTTGTTGTGAACGAACACCGTGAGCATGGCGGATCCCGTTTCATGGGTTGTATGAGCAGTTGGGAATCGTACCAGAGCCAGACGCGAAAACGCTATACATCGAGTCATCGAGTATGGTAGGAATGGGGCTTCACCGGCACTACTGATTTCCGGATAGGCCAAATACAAACCTCGACCATTTTTCTTGTCAAGTGACTGGTGGGAGATCCACGATGCCACGCCATCGTTGTCCAGTTGGGTCTGTGAAGGGTGGACAGGAGCAGGCCGGCTACCGGCAGGACGAAAGAAATGCAGTGAGCTTGGCAACTGAGGGCAGTCATCTTAAATGCCTGAACTGTGCATTGCAGTACCGACGTTGCCAGTGTCATAGGTCTGCTGCTTCTGCACGCAAGCATTCCCACGTCGCAGAAGCACTTCCCAGAATTGAGGTGGTCCGTCGATCCATCCACTTCGTTTGAGACCATGATTGGGCCGATCAACAGATTTTCCAAAATGTGGAACAGAAACAAACGCCTTTGAAATATGTACATTCTTTTCTATACCTGGACTGCCTACTCACTCAAGCACGTATGTAGACACACAAATGCTCATTCAACGTGCTGACGGTTCAACATAGCAAACTAGACCCGGCACGCACCCGATCGCCACTCTGCCATTTTGAAGACTTGGACATTGTACGGACCAGGCAAACACCTCGACAACTGCATTGGCTGGCCGTTGCGGTTTCCGTCATAGCCTGTTTGCAGCGGACACGATGCATGGTCAGAATGGATCACTGCCCATGTCATGTCGGAACGAACACACAGAAATACGAACCTCCAACCATATCAAGACACAAGTCGCCGTGGCCGTTTGGCGCCATTTGACTGGCGATCCCCTCCCCATTTATGGTGAATGTCCAGCTCTGAGCGCGGGATTCGTTGCTGGGGGTTCAGACACGCAAGATAGCAAGCAAGTGAGTGAATCGAGCACGCCCATTTCAAGACAGTGTCATGGGTCGAAACTGCATACCACTTCCACCACCGGACAACTTGACCTTCGAATGGGTTCTGCAGCAAGGAGGGCATGTCAACATGACCGTTAGCATGGATGGGCGAGAGACAGAGAGACCCGCAAGGAAAAAGCGAATTCGCGTACGCCGCCAGCAACATCCAAGCAATAGGGCGTGCGATGATCCGATGGCGCCATGAGCGTGAAGGCGCCAAACTTGTCTTCCCAAATCTCGAAAAACTACAAACCAAAAGGGGGGGGGGGGGTCGTTAATTGGAGCAAGCAAGTCGGGCGAAATGGCCAAATGACGAACCTGTGCGACTTTGTTTTGATTGCACATCCACATTTGGGCGTCGGCCGATTGCCAGTTCCTGCGGCTCTGCTCGACGTCCAGGCAACGCCAAGTCTCATCGTTGTAAATACACCCTTCACTTGAACGGGCACGAGCGGTCTGTGAGTGTGACGGCGCGGCGCGAGCCGGCAGGCGGTGGTAGCATCAAGTCAAGATACATACCCGTACATGGTCCCGTAGCGACGTTCCCTATTTCCGCCACGGCGGCGCGCATCCGGGGAGGTTGTATTGAAAGGGATTGCGGAGCCGGCCGAGCTGGAGCGGATCCGGGTGTGCGCTGCGACGCTCGAGTTGCTGGGTGAAACCGGCGCTGTGGTCGTCCGAGTGGTATTGAGAGGTGTCGCAATTGCTGAGGTTTGTTGGCCAACGGCCAAAATGACCAGAGCGAGAGCCAGTTTGAGAGTAAGCAGGGCAGAGTACATCATGAATTTGTCTATAGAATCGCTGTCTAACACTTGACTGTGGAACCACGTCCTTGGGCTTGGGCAGCAGGTACTATGGGGGCGCTTTGGCTTTATAGGCGCCTTTTCGGAGCCAATAGTGGCCAGGCCGGCCCAATCACAGTCCAAATTCCGGAGAGCAGCGATGGCGTGCACGCGCATGGTGCAAATGTGGCGAACCTCGTGGCCAACTCGGAGCTCAAAGCGGCATTTGTCTCACAATGTTGATCACTTTCATCAACGTGAACGGACAAGGGGCATTACGTACATACGACATAGGCAAGAAATGGAGATATTTATCATAAGGCATTTGTCTTCATGTGGAGCACAACAAGCCAACTGCGAAAACATGACATAACTCTATGAGGAAATCCAGCACTCACTTTCATTCAACTCTTCATGCATACTCAGGCTTGAAAACCCGCGGGACCTTTGAAACCACACTTCCGATCTGGCAGTCATGATCATGAGCTACCGCCGGCAAAGAGGCGAAGACCAATCTTCGAGGCGGAAAAGGTGGATCGGATTGTCCTTCAAGCGGCGCCACAAGCGCATGGGCTGACCGTCACGAATGCCAGAATAGCCTAGACACATGCAACATCAGGCGAGGTCTGATGAGTCACTATCACTCGAGAGAAACGATGTGGGAGGCCGGCTTGACTCGGAGGGAGAATCATGACAACGCACCGGCTTCGGGATCAAGACACAAGTGCCTGGCGTTGTTCACAGTAATGAGACTGCCTTGATCGTTGAATGTTGCAAGCGCCACTTTTAAGCATCAGACCCGTTACTGCATTGAATTGAAACCAAGAGTCCAATCGAAATGGAGTCACATCAGTTTGAGTCAGATCGCGAGCAAAATGGGTTTCGCGCGGAAATGTAGGGTATACACACCATTCCCACCAGCGAACGGTTTGCCCTTCAAATGCGTGCTGTGTCAAATGTTCCTGAGTGTGCAAGGAGTATGGTTAGCACCCATCGCAAGCCACCAACTTTGAAGATTGAATGAAGGAGCATAGCATTCGGGATCGGTGGCAGTGGTCTTTTGTCCGTGACCGCGCCTCGTTGGCCAACGTGGCCCCATTGTTGCCACCTAGGTATACCCACACTGTTCTTTGATCGATTCCAACTTGATTTCCACGTCCCGAAACATTTCATGCGAGCGAACCGCACAGCGGATGGGTGGCGCGTCTTTGCAATTTGGCGTTGTTGGTTCTTTGAGACATCTGGCATCACATGATGCGATTCATTCACACAAATCAATCTGTCTGCTGGACACAAACCTATTAACATCGGACAGGTTAATATCTAGCACGTCTTCAGAGCACAGACACACGATTGACTCAGCACAAAGCTTACACAATGCAATCAACTCATCACCAGCAACGTCAAGCAAGCAACCAACCAGTGTCACCATGAACTAATCCTGACCCCCGCATTCCTTGGATCCCCAATAATTCACCTGGAAACGGTGAATCGGGTTGTCGTTCAAACAGCGCCACAAGCGCATGCGCTGGCCGTCGCGATTGCCCGCCAAACCTAGTGTACACACCATACCGAGCAAGCACACACGGTGGGAGAGTGCCGGTGCAGGAAAAAGGTGGAGTTGTGGGTCAGTCATCATGCCATGGAAGGATTACCAATGATACAGAGGAAACACGACGACACACCTGCTTCAGGATCAAGGCACAAGTTCTTGTCATAGAAAGGATTGAAATGGTAATCGTTCTTGCGGTAGTTGTATTGGCCTTTGGGAAGGTTGGCGTCGATGAGCCACTGTTGCGCTTCAGACCAGTTGCTGTGCTCGCGTGTAGGTGTTGGTGCAGAAATGGTGGTTCCAAGTGAGCCAGAGCCCAACGAGAAATGCATGCAAAAAAAAAAAAAAAACCGCAGAGGAATGAAAGAATGCATACCAAGTCCACCAACGGACTACTTGGCCTTCAAATGTACGCTAAGCCACGCACAGTAGGTAGGAATGGATCGAGTCAGGGGCAGTACATAGAAGTCAGCAATTATGGAGTTGAAGCGGAATCGGTCGAGCATCCATACCCCACCAGGAACATCGAGGCAGTACATCCTGCCGTCAACCCACTTTTTGATGAACACTCGGCGTAACGGTCCTTCGGGGTAGAGCGAATCTTCGGGAAGCTCGACCCTCTACAATGCAAAAGGATGATTTCAGTTGTGAATATACCGAAAATCGAACGTTTTGTGACTTGAGCGATTTGAAAAAGAACGGATGAGGCGGCAAGGGAAAGCAGAATATGCGGACTTGTGCTCGCGCATTGTCGTAGCACGTCCACATTTGCGCCTCGGACGTCTGCACTGTGAGTCGACTTTGCTCGAAATCCAGGCACCGGCGGGTGGCCGCGTTGACGAGACAGCCGTCACGGCGCGGCGGTTGGCCGGCCTCGGTGGAATTGCCGTGTCGATGGCGGCCCGAGGCAGGTGGCGTCACAGCAATCGACGAGTTGCCACGTGGGGCAACGGCAGGAGCCACAATGGTCGAGTTAACGGGCGTCGGAGGGGCAACGGGTGTCGCAGTGACGGATTGGCCGATGGCCAAAACGGCGAGGAGAACAATGAGCTTCAGAGACAGAATGGTTGGATCCATCGTGGGATGAGAAAAAGAGTCCCAAGTTGATTGGGATGGACACATCAGGATTTCATCACAGCTGTTCAAGTCGACTCAGGAGCGGAGGGGTTCCTTGGTCATATTTGAGTGATGTCCTCGCCTAAGGATACACGAGAAGGGAAGGGATATGACTACGAGCTACAACTAAGTGCGCCACAGGTATATTTTACATGCGAGTTGGCCAACATGGTCCTGTCAACGCCGCCACATTCTCTTTGTTTTGCATCGGTCCTGAAACATGGCATGTGCGCTCGCCACCGACTGTCGGGCCCCAGCAACGCCTCCAGTGCAGCTGCCTGCCACGGTTTTGTGCACACGAGTTGCGTGGCGTGTCTCACCCGCGTCATGACCTCTTGAATCTACAGACACGCGTCATACCGCAAGGTCCATACCGTGTCCTCCAGCTCGCCATCATCCTCCGACAGAGGCGAGCGGCCACGACGGGCATGCTCGAGTTGCGGGCCACTGGTGGAACGCAAGTCGCGTTCAAGTTGGAAAACCACGCAGGAATGCCTGCGGCGGTTGTCGTCTGTAGGAATTGTTGGAAGCGGACGGCACAGGTGCGGGCCTGGCGGCAATCAGTACGGCCAGACAAAGGGCCACGGCCACGGTGAGCGGGCGTGTGAGGAGCAAGCGTGTGGTCGACACGGTAAATCTGAAACAAAAATGAATGACATCAAGTTGGGCTGGCATTCCAGGGGGAGCCCAAGGGGCGGAGGCACCTTGGCATGGGGATCATCAATTGATACATGTGAGCCTGTTCTGGCCGAGATTGGCATACATAACTATAACGGAAGGGGACTTTTTGTCGCTGCCGCCGACGCCCACTTCAGCAATGCCAGCAGCGGGCTGTCATCCCATGGCCAGGTGCAATGGCCACATGCATGTTGTCAGAGGCGCGGCGCTCGTGGCCGGCGCGAGACTTGAAAGCATTTGGGACCTGGCCCAGGCGGATTACGATCGCCCCAGTCGCCCTTGTATCAACGGCGTGTCACTGTGTTATTCACTGTGGAACGACTCAGAGATGGCGATTTCCCGTGCTTCTTGAGTGCAAATGATGATGGCATGAGGCGTTCATGTTGCCCTTGAATGCATGTGAGACATGCCGAGTCATGATGAAGTGAGCAGGGGGCATACAAACGTACGTTGCGAGTGGCAACGACTTGGGGGCGAAATGGTATTCATCAACATGATGGAGTAACGAAAATGTCAATGGATAAATACATACATACAAGCTCGACCGAGAAATGGTAATGGTCCAAGAAAAAAAAAAAAAAGGAAATGGACGAACGAACAACTTTGAGGTCGGAAACAAACCAAGGTGGAAAGAGAGTAAATACAAACAAATACAAAATGCGGCCGCATGTGAACCGGTCCAACTGGCCATACAGTGTGAAGGCGTGTGTTTCCCATCCGATACGTAACCCCTTTTCCCGTCATCACACCGAATACGGCACCTCCATCTTGACCGCGGCCTCCCCCTCCGCATGCGCGTGCAATTCGCCATTGTCGTCGCCCGTCGTCAAAAACGCCCTGGCGCTCGCCACACCGCGCCACGCCTCAATGGGCCCCACCGCCACGGCTTCGGGTCCAGAGCCACGAAGCTCGGCAAACGTGGCGGGCGTGGAAATGGCGCGCGGACGTTTGCGCGCGCCCGTGCCGACAATGGCGGTGGCACATGCCGTGAATGTGGTGGCCGACGAGTAAAGCAACGTGGTGGTGGGAAGTGTGGCGTGCGGGCCCGATGTGGGCAAGGTGAGATGTTTTGGGTGTCGGTTGCGGGCGGGGGCCGCGGCGAGTTGGTGGATTGGGATTTGCAGATGAGATTGTGGTTGTGTGGTCGTGGCCGATGCGATGGTGGTGGAGTGGGAGGTGGACGAAGAGGAGCAGGAGGAGGAGGTGCGCCGGCGGTACGGGTGGTGGTGGTGGTCGGCGGGCAAGGAAGTTTTGCGCGTGCGCTTCACGGCAGGCGCATGCGCGTGGTGGCCGGGTGACGCACTCGAGGTGGAGGACGACGACGGCGAAGACCGCGATGAGACCGAGTCGCGTCGCGCACGTGTGGGATGTGCGGCGGGGGCATGCATGCTGTGGCCTTGCTGCTGCTGCGTGGTCGGAGACGACACATGTGCCCAAGTCGGGGTCGAAAGCGAAACAAGCGGCAAGCCAGCGGGCCCAACGTGGTTGCCAGTGGGATGATGACCCGAGAATGCATCTGACACGTAATGCGTGGTCAAGGGCGGGGGCGGCGACCGGGGCAAGAGTGATGCGCCGAGCGGGCCCAGAAGTGCATGGTCCGAGAACAAGGTAAGGGGGGTGACGTGTGCCTGGCGTGGTGCGAGCGAGTGCGACAGCGAGGTGGCCGACTCGACGGCAATGATTTTGGCGGCCAGGACAACCGAGTCCGAGGCCGAGGCAGGGTTTGAGGCCTGGCCAGAGCGCGCGTCCAAGGTAGAGGCACCGAGGGATCGGTCGTGGTTGGTGGGACCGGCCGAGTGGGCGGCGGTGGATGTGGTCATGGTATGGTTGCAGGTGATTGATCAGCTTGGGCTGGGCGTCGAGTGAGACTGAACCCCACAGAGGCCGAGGTCAGGGCCAGCGGGGCGGGCGTGAGACGGACGGAGCGGGGAGGGTGAGTCACTGGGCGAGGCGAGGACCAACAAAACGAGGTGCTGGTGCTTGGGAACGAGGATTGCCGTGGGTCTCGCGGAGTGGTACGTGCAATTGGCAAGGCCAAGACATGAAGATAAATATGGGCCGATAAAAGAAACCAAATGCAGTGCAACCGTGAACAAGAGCAACGCCACATGCCTTCCATGACCCTTCTCCCAAGCTTCCGGATGCCTTCCGGAAGCCTCCTGCCATTGCTCCCAGCCCCGAATTCATGACATGATCACTCACTAATCATGTATCGCCTGCCATCCCTTACCATTATTGGCTATGGCCGCCTTACCAATTGCAAGCACTCCCACGCTGCACTTGTACAACATCGAGCCCTTTGCCCGCCGCGGCTGCCCGCAATTGCAATTGCAATTGCAAGAACAAGAATGCACCACTCTGTCCAGCCTGCTGATCAAGATGGGTTCCGCCTCATCTCCACGCTCGACCCATCCCACCTGCCACACTGGCCCAACGCAAGCGCCTGCGCCCCGTCTGCCACTGCCCTCTCGCAGAGCCATCATCACCACATCTTAATCCTCGACTCGTCCCACAACCCGCCCACCCGCGCGCACGCCTACCTCGTGTCCACGGGCCTCCGCCGTCACGCTCACACTCCTTACACGGCCGTGCTCTTGTTGCTCGCCACGCGCAACGCAGACAAGGGCCACCTTCCCGCCTCGGCCATCGCACACCGCACAAAGCTCATGCACTTGCTTGCCACCCATCTGGCTCCAAGCGTGCCCACGGCCATTGCCACCACCGGTTGTGCCTTGTTTGCCGACAAGGCCAACGCTTTACAAGCTTATTTGCAAGATACGCATGCAACGACGGCGAGGTTGGATTGGATCACGGGCAATGACACGCTTATCAGGATCATGCACCCGAAATATTATCCCGCCCCTAAATCCGTTCGTCAAGTCATTGTGGATGAGTTTCTGGAGCCCACGCGATCGCGCTTGTTGGTTGCCCCGCGCCCAAATGTTGGTGTGCCCGAAGGCGCAGACGAGGCCTTGATTGCTGAGCTTGAGGCAAGCGGGTTCGTGGTATGGTTGACAGGTGTGGATGCCAACGAGATCGACGGGGTGTCGTCGAGTTTGGCCCGGGATTTGAGAAAGCGAGGCCATCAAGGGTGGCGAGAGTGGGTGGTGCCTGAGGTGGCAGAGTACATGGAGCAGTCAAGGTTGTATGAGGATGAGGAAGATACAGGGACTGTATGAAGAACTAAATACCTTAGTTGAAAAAAGAAACAAAGACAAAAACGATCCAGACACACGCAAGATGATTATTGCCATTGGAACTGGGTCAATCGCAGTGGCAATGCAGGTGCAAATGTCGCGCCGACCCACACCTTGTGCACAAACTTGTTCGTTTTGACTTTTTTCTTGCCCGGAATCTGTGACGTCCAGTTGACCACTTCGTTGAGCACAAACCGCAAGTTTTCTAATACCACATGCCCATTGAAAGGTGAGTCAGCCAAACCCCCCATCCCCATCATGGTCCATGCTTGATCCTGGAAAGAAGAAGAAAAAAAAAATCGTACTCTCGACTTGCTCTGGCGAATACCCAATCCTGCCTACAATCACATTGACATCGCCACCCCTGCCACTGGTATACCGAATCGAATTCTTGAGCACATCAATGGTACCCTTGATATCGCTCGTGACCGTGCCCTTTTTCGCATTGGGCATGAGACCCTTGGGTCCCAAAATCTTTGCGACCCTTGTGACCACGGGAAATGCCTCGGGCGTGGAAATGACCATGTCAAATTGCAACTCGCCGCGCGTGATTTGGTCCACGAGCTCGGTTGTCCCGACAATGTTTGCGCCGGCGGCTTTGGCTTCCTGGGCGGCAGGGCCGTCGGCAAAGCACAGGATACGCACGTTCTTGGGAACCGCACAGGGTAGGATCAAGGTGCCGCGAATGGGCGGCATGCCCTTTTCGGGTCGAACTTTAATTTGGGCGTGGATGGCGTGGTTCGGTTTGGCGCCGTCTCGTTGCTATGGTCCGGCCCATCAATGCAAAGGATTGGTTGTCAGATGAATGGTCGCAAAATAGACTTAACAAGGGAGGAGGGCCAACGAGGGGCAATGTACGTTGAGGATGTCGACAGCCTCCTTGACAAGTAGCCGGTTGTCGACAATGGTGTCGGTGACGCCCTTCTTCTTGCGGCGACATCCCGTGGTGGCCGTGGTGCGGAATGGTGCCGAGGTCAGCACGGTGGTGGCAGCGACCGGGGTCAAGGTGTGGGCGGCAAGGAAGCCGCGTGGGAGGGTGCAGGCAGAGAGCCTTGGGGCGGCGGCGCCACAGAGTGCGCGGAGCATGGTTGCAGACGGATTCATGGCGGTGAAATTTGCTAGAATACGCTGTCGTGAGGCAAGGCGAATGAGGGAGAGGATGACTTTGGGTTGGATCGGACGGAGCTGCTGGATCGTGGTGGCAGTCGGATCGGCGGACCACACGAGTTGGGCTTGCACACTGATCATCTGTTGATCATCGCATCATGATCTCATCATGAAAAAATATTTTATGAATATTCGCGTGTTGAAAGATCTTGATAAATTTTAATATCGCACAAGTGAACGACACTCTATGAAATGAAATGAAATGCACTCGTGCCCGCACACAAGAAAATGGACTCGCTTGAATACGTCGACTCTCTCGTCAAAGAGTATGTACGTGTCCTTTCCCCCCGCTCGCCGAGCGCCACACCCAAATCCCAATCACCTCACTTGTGTCACTCACATTCATATTCATACTGGAACGATAGCTGCTCTTTCGCGGCTTCCAATCCACCCTGCGCGCACTCGACCAAGACATGCGCTCCGACAAGCTCACCCACCTCGACGCCGACAAGCTCACCTCGTCTCTGCTGACGCTTGCCAAATCCCTCGACCATGTCGCCCTTCAGGACCTGTGGACTGCCCTGCAACGCCACGTGTTCCCGTCACTGCCCTCGACCGACTCTGCGGCTACGGCCGCCCGTAACATGGAAGCCTCGCTGTTCCGCTTCTTTATCGTGTGTGCCATCCAACAGGGTAAACCACAACGCGTCACCGAGTACTTTGCCATGGTTGATTTCGCCTCCCCAAATACCGACTGGCTCATGCCGTGGGCTGCCATTGTCCACGTCAAGCGCCCGCATGCCACACCACCGTTTGACGTGTACTTTACAAAGACGTGGGTCGACATGTTTACCACGTCGTTGCGCAACTTTCTCGAGCGCGCATTGGCGGGCATGCCGCTGCCCAGGTTGCTGGCGTTTAATGTGGAGCGGATCCAGAGAAAGAGTCTTGAGTTGGAAGCCAGTCAGTTGAGGCAGCAGGTCGAGTATTGGAAGAGTCAGGCACAAGCTGCGCATACGGTATGTCCACACAATCAATCAAAACACGTTTTTTTTTTTTCGCATGTTTTCCTCCCGAAAGCTCACAAACGTCTCCTCGTGCGTCATTTTTTTAACTGCTTGTATATTTTAGCGAACATCCGTTCCGTCTGCACACCCGTCGTCATCCACCTCGCACCTCGCCCCACTCTCCATCTCCACCACCACCACCACCTCCCACTCTGCCGCCGGTCCCGACCACCCAAGCTCGACCTTGTCGTCCGCTGCACACACCCCGCTCGGCACACCCACCACGGCGCTTCCCACCCCCGCGGGTGCGCACATGTTGCACCCGGACGACGAGCCGTACTTGGTGCTTGAAGATTCGGTATTCTTGGTGGACGATGCGCCGCGCACACGCGTGAGCGTGTCGCGCGATGGAACTTGGATCGCAACAGATTCCACGGCAGAGAATAGTGGCGCAAGCGGTGTGCGCGCGTGGCAAGTGGGGAAACCAGCAATGAGTCTTGTTGGCATTGTAGCCCCCGCAGGAATGGGCGCCGGCGGCGTTGCAGAAGTGCTGTGGGTTGAAGAAGCCGGTAGCAAGCATGCGCTTGTGTGTGCGGCCGTGTTTGCATCCGGATGGATACGGTGCGTAGCGGTGGACTCGCGGTCGATTGTGGCTGATGTTCAGCTGCTCTGGGGCGTGTCTGCAGCGGCCTTGGTTCCTGGCGGCATGGTGGCTGCGGGTGCGGGCGGCGTGTGTTTCGTGTCCATGAAAATGGCCAGTGTGGCTTGTCACGTCGCCTTACCAGCGGGGCATGCAGATACAGATAAAGTGTTGCACGTGGTTGCCATGGATGTGTCGGGGACAGGCGCGAATCGGTTGGTTGTTGTTGTGAGTGCTTGCTGGGTGCACATCTTTGGTATGCGTGCCGCGCTCTTCTCTCCCCCTTCACTTTTGCATCTTTAACTCACACCTGAGCCGTGCCACAGACCTCAACTCCACGTCCGACTCGCTCACTCACACGCACTCCCTCCCCACACCCTTCCCGCCCCTCGCCTGCTTCCCGCACCCATCGCCCGCCTCCTCGCTTGCACTCGTGTCGTCGCGCGGCCTCGTTGCTATTCTCAACGCCAAATCCGCCGTGATTGATCCGCTCTTGCAATACACACTGCCAAACTTTCCCGCGGGACTCGCAAGTGCGCGCGCATGCGCCGTGATGCCGCCCGCACCCGCGACGTTGGGACGCACGCCTTTGTCGGCGGCCGTGGCTGTGGCCGAGGACCAGGGATTTGCGGGGCAAGGCGTGCATTTGGTCGTGGGCGATCATGTGTATTTGATTCCACAGGGAAGGATGGTTCAGGACTTGAAACCGGCTGGCCCGCCCATGGGTGCAGATGCGGTCACGGTGACGAGGTCGGTGCCTGGATCGCGTGCATTGTCAAGACAAGGATCAGTCACGAGTGCATCGGGCGCGTCCGCATTGGCGGCCGCGTCGGTTGCTGCGGCCGCAGTGACGGTGAGCGGTACGGGCGCGGCGTGGATGGGTAGCTCGGGGCCGGGTAGTGTGGTCACGTCGCCCGTGGAGGCGAGTCGGCAAATTGGCACGGGCGTCGGCGCGGCAGCTGAGCGGGTCACGTGTGTGGCTGTTGGGCGAAATGTCATTGTACAGGGTAGGGCGGGAGGTGGGGTGAGGGTGGTCAAGGTCATGGTTGTGTAGAACACACACAGCAATGACAACAAGTAATGAAGACAATACAGTTTTTTGTTTGACGCTCTACGGGACGATATTGCCTTGAGATTGCACTCGATTGGTGTGGCAAATGATTTGCGGTGTGGGACTCTGGCTTATGTCTGTTCAAGCATGGTCGGTCGTAGAGTATTAAGATTGGGGCTCCGTGATTTCGATACGAAACCCCAGAGAAAGTCTGGAATAGCGGTCAATTGTTTCCAATGAGCACTCTTATTTACATGATTCAATATCCCAGCAATAGCGTCATTCGAAACTGCCGCACGTTTGGTCAGGGTGGTATGTCTCAACCGTTCAGCGCCGCGACCAACAACTCAGTCCAATGCCTGAATCGGCGGTGCCGGACAAAACGGATCATGATGACTCGCATCTGGAGCGAGGACTTCACGCACCTTGACCTTCACATAGGTACACATCCCTCTGGGTCTTTTTGATGTCCGGTTGGCGGCCAGTGGACTTTGGAAAAAAGGCGAGGCATTGTTTGGGCGTTTTTGACGCGAAACAAATCGAGCTGACCGCACAATCGTCAATTTTCACACCGTGAGGAGTCCTACAACGGATCCATCACGGCATGGCAACGCAAGCAAAGGGCGGCGAGGCCGAGGGGTCAGGCGATAAAGGACGCCGTGTGGCCCGCCTCCGTGACCGCCCCGTGCTGACGTATTCAAGTGCAATCGCTCGTCTCGGGCTCACCTACAGCAGTCAACATGTATTCTTTGACCATGATCGCATGTCTCACATGCTTGTCCTGGCTACTCTGATCGCCGCTAACGCCATCTCAACGCCGGGTCCGCTCGTGGGCAACTCGACTCTATCATCTATGCCAATTAATGTCACAATCGCTTCGAGTCGCCCCACTGCCGCTGACCCAGCTCACCGTCGCACCAATTCCACGGAAGCCTCCAGGCGGGCCACGCAGGTACGTTGTAGAGTTGCTGTTTGCTTCAGTTTTCGAATTGCACCCGTCTCTGACACATTTCCTATCTATCCGCGCCCTTTTAACACGTGTGGTAAAATACCCAGAATGCATTTGAAGGTCAAATTGTCCGCTGGTGGGAATGGTATGTTCATATCTGGGTTATGCCGGCTGTGTGATGCCGTCGGACGTTTCGCTCATTTACATGTCTTGACCGCCGCGGATTCCCTCTTTGCTCGCCTTCACCTTATTCAGCAACATGTCCAATGCTCAGCTGTGGCACGTCGACTTTCAAGAGCGTTGGGTCTTTTCTGGCAAGATTCACCCCAGGGGCCGTCGTGACCTGTGCCTTGATCCAGCCGGAGGTGCGATGTCTCCCACAACTGCCTCAATAAATATCTTGACGCGGACAGCTTTGACTGACTTGATGTGCATGCAACTGCCTGCCTATCTCACCCGTTTGCCCGCAGGTACTTCGGGCGATCGTGACGGACAGCCGATGCGCTTGTGGCGCTGCTTGCCGGGTGGCGATAATGTGCATGTGTTCCACATTGGCGACTGGAACTCGCGGGAATGCTGGTAAACAATAGTAGAATGTCGAGTTAACATGGCATCGGGCTGGGAATCCCGGGATAATAGAACAGTTTTTGATAATATCTCGTTGATGCGACAATGTGTCCTGATTGATTCGCAACTCAAGCGGACTCGGAATCGCAGGTTCTGGATCGGAAACAGGGACTCCCCCGAGTGGCAGTCGTAGCGAACGCGACGTTGGCTCATGGGCAAACGGCGCTCGAGGGGGGGGGGTCAAAGTCGAGCGAAAGGTATGACTAGGTCGGTATGTGTGATAAACAGTGGCGTCGAGCGACGGATTCACCAAACGAAAGACTACTTTCATTTCATCACTTCAGGTTGTGTAACACGCGGCCACGCCAAGGAGAGTTGGCACTCGACCACAAGCCTTGAGCTGCTGTGACTTGTAGAGGTCGCTGCCCCCCCCCCCCCAGTCCAAGGTACAAGTCATTTGAGTCACAACCTGGCTTCCTCATTTGCCAGCTTGGTGTCAACACATGTTCCTCACATCATCGAGTCAGCAGATAGCGGTAAGAGCACCGACATCCGTGAATCCTCCAGTTACGATCAATGCGCGGTGGCGCATACGCATGTGCTCTTGAGCTTTTCATACCGTTCAGCACGTCCCTTTAGTGAGCAGGTCCATGCACAGAGGATAAGGTCTACCTGCATAAGAACGCTAGATTCGCTAGATTGCCTCAGAGCACCAGGCTCCCCCTGTGTCATCGTAACGCCACCGCGACTTGTGCTTGGGTTGCATCAGGTGAAACAATATCAACGCATCTGACGCAACTCTCGTGCTCCGTTGTCTCAAGAAAAACGGCACTTCATCAGCAACTCACTCAAAAGATGCACCTTTCGCGTCGTTTCAAGTCAGGTCAATTGTGACTCTCGACACCGAATCCCACTCATGCTCACAAGTCCCTGACGGCGATGAAAAGGTCCTCGGTCTTGTATAAAGTGACGGCAGTTCCCCGCCCAACTCACTCCTCTTGCGTCACCAGCGTCCTCGCCAAGCAAAGGTCTCTCCATCTCTCGCCCATTCCACCCGTCCAGTTTGGCCATGCACTTGAATCAAACTCTCCTCTTGCTGCTCCTGGCCATTGCTGGGTATGCAACCGCAGCGCCATTGAACAATGGCACAACCACTACGGCCGGCCCACTCATGCAAAACTCGACCAAGCCCGCGGCCATCCCAACCGTGCCCCGGGGCGCCAACGCGACACGTCTTTTCGCAACCCATCGAGGCAGAAACACTACCGAAGGCGAATACTGGTACCTCCGCAGGGCTGGGTATGTATTTCTCACCCCAACTAGTCGCCGGCGCTCCGTTTCGCATTAACCATTGCCACAATTGCTCTGGGTCTAGTGAGGGATGCTTGCATAACGAAGGCGTGAACCGGTGCCTTGACGTTGAGCAAAGTCGCAAAACGGTCAAGTATTCCGACGCCCAAATGTGGTCCTGCAACCTCAATCCGGATGCCCAGGTTCGTCCTTGCATGCTGGCTGTTGTCATGTTCTCTGCCACTAGTTTCACGTGTACTTACCGCAGAATCGCCATGTCATGCTTCTTACATCCATGCAGAAATTCTCGTTCTATGGCTCGGTAGACTGGTCCTCCGTGTATATTGTGGCCAATGGAGCAGGACCAGCACCAGAGTACGCCGATTACTGTCTCGACGTTACTGAGGGTGTACGTTTTTTTTATATTTTCTTCAGTTGGTACGAGAATTTTCGAGGATGCGGTCTAATGCTTGGCGAACAGAAAATGGTCAATGGACAAGCCGTGCGCTGGTGGGAATGGTATTTGAGCTGTCCTTTTGCGATTTCAAAGTCCATCGGAATTGTCCACTCACTCTCGATTCTGTCACACACAACAGTAACCGCTCGGATGCTCAGCGTTGGACGTGGAATCGGGAGCATGGATTCATTTCGCCCGTGCTTCGCCCGGACCTTTGCCTCGATCCCATGGGCGGTACGTAAGAGAGCCTTGCCGTTCCTTTATGGCTAATGCTAACTTGAGCATGCTTGCGACGGGTGTCTTGGCAGGCATCGCCGAAGGCCACGACGGACAAGGCATGCAACTGTGGTCTTGTGTCCGTGGTGAACGAGGCCACATGTGGAAGGTGGATGCATTTCGTAAAGGCTCGTTGTGCGGTCCCAATTGAGTTTTGTTGGTCGGAACGGTTCTTCGCAGTGTATTGTTCATGGGTGATGTGCTTTGAGTTGTACTGGTGCATGAAACCGATGTTGTTCACCTTTGTGTTGTCATGCGAGCAACTGCGCGGCACTTGCTTCGTCAGTCACAGAGCCAGACTGAGGAACATTAGTTGTGTCCGTATTTGAGAAGGTCGATAAAAAAGTAACTCAACAGCTGCATCCATCCTTGCCTTTTCGTGGGCGCCAAATTACATTAACCTTGACGGGTTCATGTTTGAATAGGTGAAATGTCGACGATATCAGGGTAGACTCCAAGCAAATGTGTTTTGGGTTAGAGCGATTATGTAGAACCCATCAGTGCTTCATGACTCGCAAGTGGCATGTTGCGAGCTCGTCCCGCTGCCGCCCCTTGCCAATCCCACTCGATCCGTCTCGCGGCTTCCCATTGTGCGAATGGCTCCTCCGACGGCCGACACGGCCGACTTGGCACCCCGCACTGACCCGAAATTGCCGCCACGAGCTTGTGAGTTGGAACGCTTGGGAAGCGCCTGCTGGCGGCGTTTGCGCAAAAGCCATTCGAAGCTGCTTTCCGTTAGGAGGCAAAGCGACACACAAAGGGAGGATCCGGCACTGGCGCGGAAGGGCAAGGTGGCTGTTCGCAGGTTGATGAAGGTGATGAATGCGATCCACCAGAAGAGCATGAGGAATCTGTGAAGAGACAAGCAAGCACACACGCTTGAGCGTGACAACGAGACTCGGCTAGCTGAGACGTCTCGATTCATTTTGGGTAACGAACGTTAAGATCTTGAATGTGGTTGACAACGCATACTTGATGGTCGACGGACCGCCACCAGTCGATGAAGGTGCGGCTTGTGTATTGGTTGAAGTACGGGTCCCAGTTTCAGCAGCAGGCTTGCCGGACTGCTTGGTGCTGGCGATTTGCATTGTGGGCACGGACGCTCCGTCGGTGGAGGTCGTAGAGCTTGAATCATCGCCGACGGAGGGATGGTTTGTTGACGTTTCCTTTGCTGTGCTTGCTTGAGAACTTGGCGCCGATTCTTGACCAAATGCAATCTTGAGGCTCCAGAGTGAGCCGCCAATGGAGATTACCCTATGGCTCAAGCTGGTGTCAGTCCACATCCATCCGATCACACATTACACAAATGAATCAACATGGCATCACGGAGCGTACGGGATGATTGCAACTGCAGCAGTCGACCACTGAGGAATGTAATACGCATCGTACCACTGCTTGTCTGTGACCTCCGGGAGTCTCGACATGGCCAATGCGCCCGTGACGAGGAGCGTCTGCTGCAGAACGGAGACGGCAGTGCATACGACATATGCGACGCGCAGGAACCATGTCCTCCATTGAGGTGACACGACGACGATAGCAGCCACGCGCAAGGCGAGTCCCACAGTGAAGATCGGGCCCGCGGGAATGAAGGACATGGCGCGCACAAGATGAAAGGCAAGCCAGTTGGTTGTGCCCGTGGCCAAGACGGACGAGAGCATGTAGATCGAGTTGAAAGCATCGACCATCATAAGCAAACCGGACGTGACAATGAGGGTCATGCGAAGCGGCATGGAGCGGCGAGTGGCCGCACCTGCGTTTGCGGTGACGACCGATCCAAACAGTACCTGCGCCCATGCGGCCGGGAGCATCTTGGGCAACAGCAAGAGGACGGACATGAGGCCGGCGAGGCCAGAAAGTGCGTATACGACGATAGAATTTCGAGCAACGTCATCGCTCAGGACGCCGTTGGGTGACATAGTCATGATTTCAATGGTTTTTCCTTGTGGACAATTTGCGTCGAGCTCTGGCTTGTGTGTCGTGGTGAGGATAAATAGGCTCTGGTGCAAGCTCTGGCCAACGCGATTGGAATGCAGCTACGGAGGACGTGCTTGAGCGATCCACGCACAATCCCGGAATAAAGATTGTCGATCGTATGTATGTATTCAGTTGGATGCTAGGAATTGCGTGGTGTTGAGGTAATGTAAGATTGGCTCATCAATGGGGCACACTTGTTGAGGTTTAATGCAATAGTTTCTCTGCATGTGCACAAGGCGTCCGTGTCAACATGGAACCTAATTGTTTGCCCGAACGCTGTGGGCAATTGCAAATTGTGTGTCTGATACAAGGCACAGCAGTTCAGGTGGCAGGCGAACATATTGAAAGAGTCTCAAATCCATGTTACGGCTCAAACTAAAACGATGGTCGATGAAATGCGTCTTGCTCCTTCTCCGATGAGCTTGAACTACTCTTCCTCCCTGTCCCTTGAACCGCACCTAATAGCGTCGCCGGGAGAGCGAGCAGTTCGCGGCTTCCGCCAACTCGGACCGACTCTGCTCCTTGGCCTAGTGGGCCGGGGAATCGTGTGCTGCCTCCGGCACCACCAAGCCCAGATGCATTCGCGCCCAGGTGATCTCTTGATGCGCCATTCCCAGTGCGACTGTGCTGGTGCAAGTGCCTCTTTCGCCGCATCTTGAGCAGCCACTCGAAGCTGCTTTCCGTGACAAGAGCGCATGATACAATCAAGGACGACATGGAGCTGCTTCGGAAGGGTAGATGCGAGTTGCGAAGCGTAATCATGATGAGAAATAGGATCCACCAGACAAGCATGAGAAAACTGAAGTCGTGTGAGTACGAGCAACTTGGGGTCAGTGTCCTTCAATAGATTGTGTACATGGTATTCGACCGATCCACGAATCAATGAGCATACGTCAGGATCTTGAACGTCGTTGTCAAAGCATACTTGATCGTGACAGCCTGAGTCGTGCGATGTAGCCCAACCACAGTGGGTTGAGCGACTTGTGGACCGCTCGAACGTGAAAGATTTTCAATCGAGCGCGAGCCAGACAAGGTAAGGTTGTCGGTCGACTTTTTCGCCGCACTTGCACCGGCGAGCGTTGACGAAGGAACGACAACAGTAACGCCTCCATTTGAGCTAGATGTAGCCGCCTCCCCTGTTGATGACCCAGGGCCCGTTCCGGCTCCCACTGCTGAGCTTGTCCCTGCGCCTGCACTTGACACTGATGGTTTCACCTTGGAATGTCGGAATGCAATCTTGAGGCTCCAAAGCGAGCCTCCAATCGTGATAACCCTGAGATCTCACATCATGATCAGTCATTGCTGGAAGCAAGCAAATGAAAGCAATGAACGACATACGGAATGATGGCCACGATCGCCGTGCTCCATTGTGGCACAAAGAACGCATCATACCATTCCCGATCCGAGATGTGCGGTTGTGCCGCCAGTTGAAGAGGCCCAACAATCATGAACACTTGCTGTTGGAGACTCACCCATGTGCAGACAACATAGACAGTTCGAAGAAACCACATCTGCCACGTTGGCGACATGACGACAATGACCGCGATCCGTTGAGCCAGTCCCACCGTAAAAATGGGACCGGCAGGCGTAAATGTCAATGCACGAAAGATGTGGAATTCCATCCAATCGGCCTTGCCCGTTGACCAAACAGACGCGATCATGATACACGAGTTGATAGCGTCGGCAATCATGAGCAGAGCAGAGAAAATGATGAGGTACATTCGAAGCGTAGATATGGACCTACGTGGCGGTGCGGCCGACATGGTGCCAGTCGATGCTGCTCGATTTAGGCCATAGTGAGAACCTTGTTTCCGTTCGTTGATCGACTTGGATCGGAAAGCAATGCTTGGGAACAGCTTTGGGACCAGAAGTAGAATGGCCGTCAATGCAGTAAGCCCTGACAGGGTGTAAATCGCGATCGAGTTGCGAGCAACATGGTCTTCAATGATGGTCATGGCCATGGTCATGGTAGGCACTGGGTTCCTTGCATTGCCCAGTGTGATTTGCAATATCTCGTGTCTCATGGATGCCCTTCCCGCTCGTGCTTGGCGAGTGCGGACAGCGACGACCTCGGTGGGCACCGACCAGAGTTCGCGTTTCTGTCACGGGTGTGCAGTGGACATCATCATAGGTATAAGAAACAAGTAACGGCCACGACCTTCACGTCACGGGCCGGCCACGACAGAATCACCCAAGCTCTCGAAGAAAGTATCCATGCATGGACGCATATGAATCGTAACGTTTCCGAGACACATCAGACTCAACCATGGCCATTCAGCATCAGCCGCCACCGGCCGACGACCCTGGCTTTTCTGGCCGCCAACAGCCAATCGCAATCCAAGTTACGCGTGGTCGAGGGCGTAACCAGCACAGTTTCAGCTTTGCCGCAGACCCGATGGCAATTGGCTCTCGTGTCCCCTGTTTCAATTGTCGTGCGGCCCGGCAGACGCACGGCTTGTGGCCATCAACATGGACCTCGCCCACGTTGCTCACGGCCCTCCCCGGCACCGCGGGCCTGGCGCCGGTTGATTGTGGCGCTGACGGCGAGCGCGGATCAGAGTCAACAATCGATTTGCGTGCCGCATGGCTTGCTTGATGCGCTTGACATGGCTGAATATTCGTGGCGGTCCGACTGGCCAATGTCGGTACAACTGCTAGATGTGAATGACGTGCCTGAGCTTTCAATGGTAATTGTGGGTGTGGATCCGAAAATTATGGCACTGTACACGCTGACGGTTCGTTGCCTTGTCCTTGATACCCTTTTGCTATTGTTGACGGTCCGAAAATTGTTCACCATAGAGCTCAAGTCCAAGTACTCGTCCTCCATTGTCACCCGTGGCCTCGACGGCATTGTTGGGACGGCCGACTACTTACAGGGCCGAATTGGCCCCAACACTCAGATGGTGCTTGTTCCTCGCAAACCTTTAGCGCTACCAGCCGTTTCACTAGCCACTGACGACTGGCCCATCATCACGGATCCGTTCCGCTGCCACCCGATCTGCTCTGGCGTGCATGTGCCGACAATGCCTTTGATGGCACCTTGCCAACATCGGCACATTCCGTCACTGCTCCTGCGTGGCTCATGTCGCCGTCGAGTTCACACACTCTCGCAGACGTACTCCCTGTGTCATCTTTCAACTCGCTCATTGTCTCTCGGAAGGTCTACGCTGCACTTGGCGCAGGCCTTCCAACATCGCGCGCGCTCGTTCGTGTTCAGCCGCTGGACCCGTCAACTGGCCACGCTCGCACACTTCATCTGCACCTCAACCCAATGTCAAGCTGCGTCCATCCTGTCCTGATACCACCGTTGACCGCCTTCCACCTCAACATCGGGTTGCAAACGAATTTGGCGCGGCCCGCGGCCAAATTGCTCATGCACCCAACATTTCTTTCGCATATGCCCATCGCAAAGGCCGTGCATCTGGCGCTGGTCTGGTCGCCAGGGGCCGACAAGGCACACGTGCTCGATGCATGCACGCCAAAGCTTATCGAGTGGGCAAGGGCGGAGCCGGTGGTCAAGATCGGTGATCGCGTACCAGTGCGTGTGTCCATGGCCGCCATTGCAAGGGCGCAAATGGCCAAGCATTCAGGCGTTGTGTTGACGGATGTGTTAGAGGAGCAACCAGGAAGCGCCGACCACGAGCAAGACAATGGCGAAGTATTTGACTTGTCCGAGGCGTCTGTGGCGTTGCCAAAGGGAGTTTGGACGCCTGGTTCATTGTCACCCGAGTCGAGCCGACCAGGGCCGAACCCAGTACACCAAGGACGACGATGACCACCATGAGATGGATTACTCTATCGATTCGTCGACCCACATTGTCCAATCGGGCATCGTCACCGCCTATATCCCGCCATCATTACCCACCTCACCGGCAATCGAATCCCACCCATTGCTCTCGGTCATTCGTACCAGTGTTGACCCGGTATCGGCCCGTCACCGCCAAGCATCTTTATCCACGGCGCCTCAGGGACGGGCAAGCACACATTGATTCGCGCCGCAGCTCGCGCCAACGGTGCCATTGTTGTAGAGGCAGACTTGGGGACTTGGCCAAAGGAGCGCGCTCAATCGCTGACAAGGTTAAGCAGTGGTCAGCAGCATTCCGGCCACGGCACACGACCCATCCAAGCGCACCGTTCTGCTCGTTCTCTCCAACGTGGACGTTTGGTGCAAGGGCGCCACAACCTCTGCTCGCGCAGCCTTGATCGCTCACGCACTCGGGAAGTTACCCTTGGCCACGTCCGCCATCGTCGCTATTGCGGCTGACCACGAAGCGGTCCCCGTCGACCTGCGCCGCGTTTTCACTCACACTTTTCCCGTGACGCTTCCCGACCACAACACACGCAAGCAACTCGTAACCGATCTGGTCATGCCGCATACGGGTCTGCCTCGCTGTGCGTACGTCCCGAAGACGTGGCGCACACACGGCCGCAATGACACCGCGTACCTGTCGTACCTCCTCGAAACCTACCCGCCACATCCACGTTTGCCGCCTCGCCGACCTGCCCACAACCAGCCATCACCTGGCCAGCCTTGCACGCGCAACTTGACACCCACCGCGCCCACGGCTACCTTGCTCGGCACCCCCCGCATCCCTTCGGTGAAATGGGCCGACATTGGCGGCCTGGCCAACGTCAAGCGCGACATTCTTGCGACCATCCAGCTTCCCTTGCAACGACCCGACCTGTTTGCGTCCGGGCTCAAGCGCCGGTCAGGCGTGCTCCTTTTCGGGCCACCCGGCACGGGCAAGACGCTTGTGGCCAAAGCCGTGGCTACCGAATGCCAGCTCAACTTCTTGTCCGTTAAGGGCCCGAGCTCATCAACATGTACGTGGGCGAGTCCGAGGCTAATGTGCGGCGCGTGTTTCAGCGCGCGCGCGAGGCGGCACCCGCTGTGATTTTCTTTGACGAGCTCGATTCGGTTGCCCCAAGCGTGGCGAAAAAGGCGATGCGGGCGGCGTCATGGATCGCATTGTTGCGCAGTTGCTTGCCGAGCTCGACAATATGTCGGGCGGGGGCACAGGCGACAAACCCGTGTTTGTGATGGGTGCGACCAATCGGCCGGATTTGTTGGACGAGGCCTTGTTGCGACCGGGCAGGTTTGACAAGTTGGTGTTTTTGGATGTGCCGAGGGATCACGAGGCTCAGCGCAATGTGTTGAAGGCACTGACGCGCAAGTTTCCATGTCGGCCGATAAGCCTGTGGATTTGCTGCGTGTCGCTCAGAGGTTGCCGTTGTCGTTGACGGGCGCTGACTTGTATGCGCTGGCATCGGATGCCATGTTGGCAGCGTTAACCAGGCGAATTGAGGCGAGGGAGCGGGGCGATGAGGTCGACGAGGACGATATGGCGAGGCCTGTGGAGGTGGTTGAAGAAGACTTTGTTGAGGCGCGTCGAGGTTGAGCCCGTCCGTGTCCAAGGACGAGCTGGCGCATTATCGCAGGTGGAGGCACAGTTACAGCGAGCGCAAACCCAGCGTCAGCGACGCCAGAGGCACCGAGCTCTGCGAGGACAGCGGTCACCTCGTCATCAAGCAACGCAGCCTCAGCATCGGCCGTCGATGAAGACTTGGACATGGAATGCAGCGCGCCGAGAGCGGGATGCCTGGATCATATTCCCTCGACAGCCAGGACGGCGGATTGGTGGATGGACAAGTGATTGTTTGGAGGGCGCGACCGCCAGCGGATCGCCGGCAGCTTCATCGCGGTCGCCTCGAAAGGGAAACAAGGGTAAGGGCAAGGCCAAAGCTCGTTGATTCCCATGACGACTGGCATTGCTTTGTTTGTATGTATACAGTACGAAATACATCTGAGGCGCGTTGCTTCGTGGCATGGCATGCGCCTCCGTCGAAACTGAATGTCTTGACACATGGCAGTTTACAATCATTGATGAATACACTCTGCTCATTTGAGACACAAATATTGTTTGACTGGATCATTGCTTGGACCGATGCTTGGCCAGCGCCTGCAGCAAAGGGTTGGAGCTTTGAGCCAAGGTCGCCGTTGGTGGAAGGGCAGGTGCGGGACTTGCTCCAGATGGGCGGCTGTTTTTCGATGCGGGGGTCGAGGTTGTGGCGGATGGCGGTGGTATCGGTGTCGAGGGCGGCACAAATCCTGGCGGGGCTGCAGACTCTGATGCTTTACTTGAGGGGGAAATGCGGCATGAGCAGGTTGGATGCATCTGGACACGAGATTTTCGAATGAGATCAATCAAGTCCAAGGATGGAAACACAAGAGGATATTGAAGAGAGAGAGAGAGGGAACGTACGAGAAGCCGACTTGATCCCGCTGCCTGACAACACTCCCATCTCCCGACCACCACACCGCCTCGACTTCCCAATCCACCACCTCGTCCCTACCCTACCCCTGCCACCCCGCCGCCCCTCGCCGACGACCCAATCCCGCCCCTCCTCCTCGCCTTGGCAAACCGTCCATTCTTCATGGCCACGCGCATCAATTCGTCACTCGCCGCCTTGCCACTGGCCTCGACAAACGCCACCACATCGGCCGCCCACTTGTCCTGCGAGCCCATAACAAGAATGTACGCCTTGCCCTTCTTTCCCGCCCTTCCGGTCCTGCCGACGCGGTGCGTGTGCGTGTCCAAGTCGCGCGGTGGGTCAAAGCACACAACTGTGCGGATCGAAGAAATGTCCAAACCGCGTGCAGCAACGTCGGTGGCGATGAGCAGTCCTCGTGCTTGCCTGAGCGGAACCGGGCAATCACGGATTCGCGTTCGGTTGCAACAAGTCGCCATGAAGGGCAAGCGCAGGCAGGCCGTGAGCGTGGAGAGCAGGGCGTGAAGAGTGTCAAGGTTGATTTGCGTGTGG
>MCFL01000103.1:0-79014 GCA_002102555.1 Catenaria anguillulae PL171
AGGGCTTGCTTGCGCGCAACGAGCTCGCGCGTGGTACGACCTTGAGCATGTGCGGTGAGTGAGGAGTGGGGCCGTGGGTCGTGGGCGACGGCGAGTGAGGAGGGAGGTGCAGCAGCAGCGGTCGCGTCGTCGACTGGGGAGTCAGGGGTGGACACGACGAGTTGTGAGAGGGCAAGTGTGGCGGCTGCGGCTGCGGGCGTGGATGGGTATGTGGTGAGGATGTGGTTGTAGTGAGTAAGGGCACGTGGGTGGTCGTGAAGCGCATGAAAGAGGGAGCCCGGGTCAAGTGAAGTGAAGGGAGTGGTGGGGGGTTGGGAGGTCGCAACCAGGTCAAGGAGCTATGCAAAAACCGTGAGAACAGTCAGCCTTGAGGAGTTTTAGTGAGAATTCGAAAAAAATGCACGCGTAAACATTACCTCGACGACGAGCGGAAGTTACCCAACCCAATCCCGAGATCGATTATGTACAAGAGCAGCATGCCCTGCAACTCGGGCAGCCTCGAGCTTGCCGCACCTGCACAAATGACACAGGCACGAGTCAGTTCTGCTGCTACCCAATCACCGTTTGATGCAAGTGGACGTACTCTGCACCAGCAACCCATATGCATGCTGCGCCGCCTCCATGCCCGCCTCCCACTCGCCAACCGCGCCCTTTGCCACCGCGACTATCAAGTATGCCAGCACATTCATGTCTGCCGCTCCGACCGATTCGAGAACCACCACACTGCTGCGTACAGGCTCGTTTGGCGGACGGCGCGGTGCATTCGGCACATCGGCAAGCACGACGCGACAGTGCCCGTGTTGGGATCCACGGTCCATGCATGCCCTTGCGCGGATCGGCTGGTGGTGTTGCCAAGTAGGCTTGAGCTGCCGCCAAGCGTCGGCGTGATTGTCGGTTGCGAGTGCGAGCAAGGCTTGAGCAGTGCAGCCAACCGAAATGGTGGCGGCATGGGCGCCTGCGCCGCTGCACACGCCGAATGCACAGAGTCGTAGTATGCCAGCAATGTCGGCAGCGTCCACGTCTGGATCCGCCTCCGAGTCGCCCACCCTGCCACTTGCTACTATGGCCGCCGACGGGTCCGTCAACGCGCGCAGTGCGAGCATCACGGTTGCGTGTGCTGTGGAGGGTATGTGGGTGCATCGCGGATGCAATTTGGGAGCAACGTCGTGCGCCAGAAATCGGTTGCTTTGGGCCACGCAAGTGTGCATAGGGCGAGCGCGAGCGAGTATGCGGTGTGTGGATCGAGCGCAAGGTTCGTGAGTGCGGCTTGCAGTATGGGAATTGCGGATTGCGGCCGTGGTGGAGGAAGGAAGCAGGAAACGCGCGTGGGTCAGGGACGAGCGGGCGGAGTGGGTGCAGAATGGGGAGGCGGGCAGAGAGGAGCGAGGCTTGGCGAGTGCGTCTTGCGCGTGGGATCGGCGGTGGACAGGTCGTTGTGATGCGCAACGAATTCAACGTGCACTCGGACGACTCGCAGCGGTTGGTCACATTTCAGGTACTTGTCCAGCTGGTGCGACTCCGAGAGGTGCTTGAACTGGGCGTCGAGCAGGCGAGCGCGAGGGCAATCAGCCGCTCGGGCAAAAGTGACTCGCTGCCACTATCGTCTCGTTGAGAGTGTTGAAGTGCGAGACAGAGCGTAATGGGGGCCAACTGACATAGTGATCCGCAGGGCAGACAGGAAGCCCATGTCGAATGGTCGGTTGGATTGGATGATGAGTCGTATGAGAGTACATGGCGTCCAGAGTGTGTTGCTGCGAGTCCTTTTTGACTTGAATATCATGAATATTTACCATGGAATCATGGTACAATACATAGCTCAGTTTGATCTTTGATTAATTTCAGAGCAGGTCGCCGATCTCCATCCTGATATGTATATGTATTACGTAGTTCGTACTCTGACACTGGGTCACTTCACCCTCTGGTTGTATCGCATACAGTGGGCCGAGCCGAGCCGAGCCAGTCGGAGTATCAGAGGACGCGAGTTCTGGGCCATCCAGAGTAGCTGAAGTGACTGTATGTAGGAATGGGACCCACCGCTCGTCTTTCCCGATGACGATGATATGGATAATTGTATATACCGTAGAACAGGTCGCAACATAAAAGCTCGAGCACTTGATCTACTTTTGGCCGTTGAGCATGAGCAAACCGTCGCATTCCCCATTCGCAACATTTACTCAGGCCTCATATGCGTGCAATTGGAGGCAAATTGGATCATGTGGAATGTGGATTCGACCTACTGGATCTGATGATTCGGCGCGTTGTATTTCCTCACGGGAGGAGACTTGAGCTCTAATGGCAAGTTGACTCGGTAGGTATCCACTGTTGCTGCGCTTTCTGTGGATCACATGTAGCCCAAGAGTGGAGGTAGCCGATACTCCTCATCACATCCATCAGGCAGGAATTTGTGCTTGGAGCAGAAGTGGACTTCGTTGTATGGGTGTCAACGCGCCTCACGGACGAGTTGGAGCTTTCACACTGGCCAAGATTGGAGTCAAGCTCCAGCACAAACCTGAGCCAGCGCTCATCCACTGTACTCTTGTGTGTCAAAGGCTCACCTAGTGAGAGGCCCGAGGGTACAAATACCGAGCCGGTCCCCGTCCTCTTCCCTCACCCTTTTTCGACGGTTCCTCATCCAAGCAACTCGCCCGCTTGCCTCACGCCTCAGTCTCGCTCTTGACGCGTCCTTTGCACATTCACACACACACTCTCGAGTCACCCACCATGTCGTACTACTCTGGTTCCCACACGTCCGAGTACAAGGAGGATTACTACGGTCACGAGGACAAGGACGAGTACAAGGAGGATTACTACGGTGATTCCAAGGACGACTACAAGGACGACTACTACGGTGATTCCAAGGACGACTACAAGGACGACTACTATGGTAACGACTCGCACGAGTACAAGGATGACTACTACGGCGGCAGCTCGGAAGAGTACAAGGACGACTACTACGGTGAATCCAAGGAAGACTACAAGGAGGACTACTATGGTGACTCCAAGGACTCTTACAAGGAGGACTACTATGGTGACTCCAAGGACTCTTACAAGGAGGACTACTACGGTAACGACTCCAAGGACGAGTACAAGGACGACTACTACGGTCGCGAGGACAAGGAGTACAAGGACGATTACTATGGCAACGACTCGCACGAGTACAAGGAGGACTACTACGGTGACTCCAAGGACGAGTACAAGGGCAACTACTATGGCGAGTCCAAGGATGACTACAAGGACGATTACTACGGCGAATCCAAGGATGACTACAAGGAGGACTACTACGGTGAATCCAAGGACGATTACAAGGAGGACTACTACGGTAACAATTCCAAGGACGAGTACAAGGACGATTACTACGGCGACGAGTCGCACCAAGAGTACTCGGACAGCTACTATGGCGGCGATTCTGGTTGCCACCACTAAGTGCGCTATGATTGCACAGTGGCAGGATGTGTCGAGTTCCCATTAATACTTTGCACACCCGTACCGTCCTCGTCCTTATTCTTTGCCTTTTTTTTCTCCTGGTGTGTTGTTATTCCCATGTCTTCTTGGCCTTGCCGCGTTCTTGTTCCTCTTGCTTGATCTTGGTTTTTCTTGCTCCAAAGTCACTTGGTGTGTGTCGATGACTCTGTTGCAAAGTACGAAATACATACATCCGTTCACTCGTTGCATTGATTGTGCCCCAATATGTTTTTGCGAGAGCCTCGTTTCAACCAAATCCATTCTGCAAGGCTGCGTCATTGAAGTGATTGTATGCAACCCGATTGCGAGTTGTGCGGAGAGACTCGAGAGACTTTCAGTTTTGCGACCTTGTCAAGTTTCGACCCAGTATTTATCCTCCTTTGAGAATGAGCAGGTAACTTTGGGCAGTATTTACCCCGCAGCTTGCACGAAAGATTGTTGTTCTTGTGGTATGTCTCACTTGCCAGTTGCTCGTCAAAGTGGTTGGTCGGTCCGTGATCGACGCTCATGTGGCCTAAGCACGTTCCTGAGGTGAATATGTACCTACTTAGAGGGCGTCTGCACACTGGCAGCCAGTGGGCCTGACGTCCGGGCGACGCGGTGTGTGCGATAATGCCGCGATTGCGATTCAACATTTGGGGATTGTAAATACTTACGCCATGATCCATGTGCATGCAGAGTGCGCCACGACTGGCGAGACACACTTTATCGCGTGGCAACGTTTGCTTTGATAAACACGGCAACTCTTCGCGATACAAAAGCTGCCGGTCGCCCGTCGCCATCCACTCGCTCTCTGCCCTGACCCTGACCCTGACTCTGACCCTGACCTCAAGGCCGACCCATCATCAGACGCCCTGCTGTATAGCACGATCATCAACGCCATGTCTCCGTCCGCCACCGCCGTCCAGACCGTCGCCACCACGGCCTTCTCGGACCAAAAGCCGGGCACGTCGGGCCTGCGCAAGCGCGTCAAGGTCTTCCAGCAGCAAAACTACACGGAAAACTTCATTGCTTCCATCCTGCACGTCGTGCCCGACCCGGACCCCGTCAATGACTTTGGCGTCCCCGCCGAAAAGCACACGCTCGTGGTTGGCGGCGACGGACGGTACTTTTTGGGCGATGCCGTCCAAAAGATCATCCGGCTGGCCGCCGCGTCGGGCAAGTTTGCCCGGCTCGTCATTGGCCAGAACGGCATCTTGTCGACGCCTGCGGCATCCAACTTGATTCGCAAGCGCAAGGCGATTGGTACGTTTGTTTCGAATTCGCGCCTTCCCCTTGGCTCACTTGCTGGCGGCATCCGCTGACGAGATCGTCCGGTTTCTCTTCAATTTTCTGATACAGGTGGTATTCTCCTCACCGCCTCACACAACCCGGGTGGTCCCGACAACGACTTTGGCATCAAGTACAATGCTGCCAACGGCGGGCCCGCCCCCGAATCGGTCACCAATGCAATCTACGAATACTCGAAAACCATCACCTCGTACAAACAAATCGACCTGCCTGCCGCGGACCTGTCCACCATCGGCACCACAGAGCTCGTGCCTGGGCTCACACTCGAGATTGTCGACTCTGTCGCCGACTACGTGACCCTGATGCAATCCATCTTTGACTTTTCCGCCATCCGCGCCTTCCTCGCCGAGCGCCCCGACTTTCGCGTGCTCATCGACTCGATGCACGGTGTCACGGGCCCATACGCCAAGGCCATCTTTGTGGACGCCCTGGGCTTGCCGGCCAACTCGGTCATGAACTCGACCCCGCTTCCCGATTTCGGCGGCGGCCACCCGGACCCAAACCTCACGTACGCCGACGAGCTGGTTGCCCGTGTCAAGGCCGAGCCCATTGACTTTGCTGCCGCGTCGGACGGCGACGGCGATCGCAACATGGTGCTTGGCCGGAACGCCACGTTTGTCAACCCGAGCGACTCGGTTGCCGTGATTGCCTACTGGGCCACACGCGCCATTCCTTACTTCAAGTCAACGGGGCTCAAGGGCGTTGCTCGGTCCATGCCCACTTCGCAGGCACTCGATCGCGTGGCGAGCCGGCTTGGGCTCACTTGCTACGAAGTGCCGACGGGCTGGAAGTTTTTCGGCAACTTGATGGACGCAGGCAAGTTGAGCATTTGTGGTGAAGAGTCGTTTGGTACTGGGTCGGATCACATTCGCGAAAAGGACGGCCTTTGGGCCGTGATTGCCTGGATGTCCATCTTGGCGGCCGCCGCAAAGGACGACAAGTTCAAGGGCAAGCAAGTCACGGTCAAGGCCGTGCTCGAAGACTTTTGGGCCACGTTTGGCCGCAACTACTTTTCGCGGTACGACTACGAGGAGGTGGACGCTGCGGGCGCCGCGTCCATGATGGACGTGCTGCGCGCAAAGTGGACCAGTCCGTCGGCAAAGGGCACGCTTGTCGGGCCGTACATTGTTGCCAAGTCGGGCGATTTCGCCTACACGGATCCGGTGGATGGCTCCTACACCAAGGGCCAGGGCGTGTTTGCTGAGTTCACGGACGGGTCCAGGGTCGTGTTCCGGTTGTCGGGGACTGGGTCGCAGGGCGCCACGGTGCGCATGTACGTTGAGGCCTACTCCAACAAGGATGTGACGCAGGATCCCCGGGCGGCGTTGGGTCCATTGATCAAGGGCGCGTTGCAGGTGATTGAGTTGGAGCGGTGGACCGGGCGCAAGCAGCCGACCGTCATCACTTAAATGTCGTTTACTCATGTATGGTCGCTTGTGCCGAGTGGACGAGGTTCATGCCGTCATGAACGAGTTTCCCATTCCGTATTCTTTATTTCATGTTTTCCCAGTTTGCTGCGTGTCTCTTTGGATGTATTGAATGCCTTTTCGCAAATCACTCGACACTGTCGTCGCCGTGAAGCTCGCTTTGGTCTGCCGTCGCTTTGGGCATTCGCACACTCCGGGCCGTGGCAAGAGACAAACCGCGAAAAACTTGCAATTCACCCATCCGTCGTTCACCCAGAACCTGCCGCTTATCGCTACATAAATATCAGCTTGACTCGCCGGAGCTGAACCCTCGGAATTGATTGAACGCGCATGCCCGTTCAAGTTTGTTTCCTTTTGGATTGCAGATTCCTCTTCAGAGGCAGAGAACCTTGAAAGGTCCATCGATATCGCAGAGGTCGCAAACTTTGTCTTCCGTTTCCCTGTTCTCTTCCCCTCTTCGCCTTCTCTATATTCTACTGTTTTTTTTTCCCACGGCGGTTCCGGACATCTTTCTTGCGGGCACAGTCAACATCATTGTCCGCCAGTTCATGGAGCGAGGTGGACATGTGTTTTTCGTGCTCCATTTTCCAATGTTTGCAGGTCCAACTCACGGGGGTCATTCGCAACGACAATTTGGGCGCGTCTGGACTCAAGGTACGTAGCTCGATCTCAGCCAGGACCATTGCTTCGCCAATAACCAATGTGCCGTGCTCACGCTTGCTCTTCAAACCTCGCTCCGAAGCGCAGCCACGATGGTTACACTCCCAGGTCTCTTCTCCTCCCGGTCTCTATCTGCGGCACATTCTGAAGCAGTTCATCCACCCATCCGCCGTGGTGTCGGTGATCCCAACTTTGGTCACCGAGCCATTGGCGAGCACAGTGTCTGCCCAGGAAACCAATCGTTTCTTCTGGTTCCCCATCCTGTTCCCACAGCTTTGCGACTTTCAGTTCAATTTTGTGTTTGTATGTTCAAGTTTTTGAAGCCCTTTACCGGGCATTCAGTTTCATTAATCCTCGCAATACATTTTTTTTTTCCTCATCATCAGTTCCGTTGCCTCTTCGGACTGCCCGGCTCTACCAGTACCATGAGGCTATTGCGGCGTGATGACGCGTGCCTGTGCGAACAAGGTGCAAATCGTGACAACAACATTAAGGGCAGATTATCGGTCCTCCGTAGTCGAATTGCAAACCCATTGCCACCTTCTGCAATATTACGCTCTATCATTCTCAAGATTCCGCCCGAAACCCGCAACCAGTCAGCATGATTTCATCCTCGTTTACCAGCCCTCGCGTCGCCGAGCACCTGCCTTGGCCCGTGCCGGCGTCAACCGACCCGATTGCACACACTGGACCAGCCGGAAACCATCCCGTACGCATTCTTGATGGAATATTTCTCTGAATCAGTTGGATGCTTACTGACATTACCTTGTGTGCCGCTCAGTCCAATGAGACCTATGAATCGACGTCGCATTCGTCCTACATTAGCCATCAGGTACCGTGAAGATGTGCTTCTGTTTCAGGCCGAATAGCGTGGGACCGTCACTGACAAACACCATTTGCCTCTTCAGCGTGATACCCACCGTTTTGACGCTATTCATGAGTACGCGCACAACAAGGCCAAGGCGCACCAGCCCGCCGAATGGGCCTCGAGCGGCGAAAAGGTCCGAATCAAACGCACCTTTGCTTGTTTGCGACGATACCCAGGAACTCACACACGCCTTGCTCATTCAACCGCCGCCTGCGTCTAAAGCAGACCGCCTACGTGTCGTCGTACAAGTCCACCTTCCAAGGCTCGCCCACGCGCGACGCGCCCAATGGCGGCGCAACCAAAATCCCGCCCATCCCACGCACAGCTCTGGGCAAATCGACCAACCACCACGAACAAGTGATTGCCGATACACGCGCCCAGCAGCAACACCCGTTTATTCACCCATACCCATACCCGCCCTCCATCATGCACGCCGTGTCGGTGCACGGGGTGGGCAACTCGGCCGCGTTGGACGCGATTCAAGGGTCGGCCGCGGGCGGGATTGCGCGCGAGCAGTCGGCGACGGGCACGACCATTGCGACGGTGCCGGTTGCGCAAGGGTACAACATTTTGAACGGGTCCGAAATGCCCGCGTATGCGAGGGCAAAGCAACCCGGTACCTTCTTTGCGGGGCGGGTGTCGGCGGCAAAGTTGGAGGCAAAGACGAATGCCAGGACGTCTGGGTATGACATCATTAGCCACGAGACGCATGCTGGGGCAGCCATGGGAGGAAGAAGCACTTGGGGCCAGCATGGGCACAAGCAGTGAAAGGCTCATTGGTGTGGGAACAGTTTGGATGCTGAGCTGGTTTTCACTTTTTCTGTCGTCTACTTGAAAGGTTTACCATTTCTCACTTTTTGTGTCTTTCCGTCCGTACGCACAGTACCTCTCTATCTTCTTCTTCTACCCATCATTCTCGCTTGAATAAATACCTTGGATACTTCCCTTTGCCGTTTTGATTGGTCATGTTGTCGTGCTCAAATGATGCACTCTGTTTCGTTTCTTTCAGTGAGCGCGTGGTGCCCCACTCGAAACATATCAACCCTGACGATGAATAGAATGCCACATGCAAACAATGAAACTACGTTGAGCAACTTGCCCCGAGACATGCTGGCACTTGACCTCATTAACCCGATCCTCACCTGGGCAATTCGCCAAGCCACCGCCGACCGCTATCACACGGTCCTGTGCACTTGCCCCTCTGCATTGCATCCAAGCGCTGCCCGTGCCGCCCTACTCCACTTTCCCGTCTCATTCCATGCAGCTGCAGGCGCATCAGGCCATGGAACTCCCGCAACGCCGCACTTGTCGACCGTCATGGATCACGCCAGCCTTGGCGGCCATCTTGGCTTGCTCAACGTGTGCGCCCAGCTGGTCTCTCGGCACACGATTTCTGGTCGGCATTTGCCGATGCACACATACAACGCGGTCGATTTGTTACTCGACACGGAGGAAGCCGTGGATGAGGCCAAGGTGATGCGTGTGCTGGACTGGTGGTCGAGCAACGCAAAGCACTCGGGTTCCAAGCTCAAGCTCAAAGTCTCGCACAAACTCATCAACGCTGCCTGCCGGCTTGGGCTCGTCTTTGTCCTCAACTGGTACCTGTCCACATTGCCCACACCGGCATCCATGGCCACCGTGCTCGTCAACGCCATGGACATTGCCTCGGAACACGGCCACGTTCCACTGCTCGCCTGGCTTCACATGCACCTGCCTGCAGCCGATATTGATGCATTCTACACGACCAATGCAATCAATCGCGCTTCCAAGCACGGACACATTCCCGTCCTCGACTGGTGGCTGCACTCGACGTTGCCACTCAAATTCTCCAACCTGGCCGTCGACCTTGCTCCCACAACACATGTTCTCGACTGGTGGATGCGCTCGGGCCTGCAGCTCGAGTATTCCGGCACCTCCATGGATCGGGCCGCTTCCATCGCGGTGCTCGACTGGTGGCGCACGTGTGGGCTCGAGATGCGGTACACGCAGCCCATGGAACTCGCAAGCGCTGCAGGCCGCATGGACCTACTTGATTGGTGGATGGCGCACGTGGGTCCTGTGTGTACGCCCGAAATGTGCATTGTGGATGCGTGTGGCGGGGGCCACATTGGGGTGCTTGAGTGGTGGACCGGGGCGGCCGCAGAGGCCGACCATGGGGCATGTGTGTGCGACGTGGACGAGGAGGAGATTGGGGCGTTTTTGTGCGCGGCGGCGGACGAGGGTCACGGGGAGGTTGTGGCCTGGTGGTTGCGCAAGTTGACCAAGGAGCAGCGCAAGCTGTTGATGGATCACGAGTATGTCGAGGAATGGAACGTGCTCGAGTTTGCGACACCCAAGGGCAACATGGATATTCTCAACATGTGGAAACAGAATGGATTGGCCATGTGCACCTGTTCGCCGTGGGTCCTGGCCGTTGCTGCGCAAAAGGGCCATTTGTCGGTGCTGCAATGGTGGCACACGGAGCTCGACCACGACACTTTTTGCTCTGGCGCATTCTCTGGCGGCGTTCCCATCTGGTTCAAGGCAGGTCAAGGCGGCAACCTGCCCGTGATTCATTGGCTACTCAAAACCAAACTGATATCATCCGCCGACGACATGTCCGACCTAACAAACGAATCTGCGGCCGTTGCCGGCCTCGTCTCTGGCGCCATTGAGGGCGGCCACGTCCGGGTTCTCGACTGGCTTGCTGCCCGTGTCCCGAACCTGCTTTCCAATCCATTGGTTGCTGCCGAATCCGCCAGCTTTCTTGACACGGCATCGCAGCTTGGCCACGTCTCCATTTTGCGCTGGCTTTCCGCAAACGCTCCATTGACGCAAACGCTACAGTATTCGCGCACGGCACTGGTTGCCGCAACGAAGCGCGGCCATCTCGGCGTGCTCAGGTGGTGGATGGAGGAGAGCGGGCGGCAGCTCAAGTTTGCTTTGGACGAGGTACTGCATGTGGCAATCGAAAATGGACAGCTGTGGTCGTGGTACTTTTGGATCAAGCATGGGGATTGGCAACAAGTGCAGGACTATGTGCCAAACGAGGAGGTGGTCAAGGCGGCGGTGGATCACAAGAGCTGGGACGTGCTCGATTGGATGGTGGAAAAGAAGGGAAGCGAGCGGCCGAGTGAGCTGGGCGATTGGGAGGCGTGGTGGTCCGTGATTCAGTCGTGAGTAGGATCAATGTAAGCGTCCTCTGGCTCTCTCTTCACCACAACTAATCCGCCGGCATTTCGATGTAGATGTATGGTGTCTGTCAGCTGCTGAGCAAATCTGCCATTGGGGTTACGGTCCGGTGCCAACGAAGATGAAGTGCACGGGAAACTACGTATATGTAGGAAAAACAGGCTCGCGAGCTCACGAAGATCAGGGGAGGGGGAGGGGGGGTGAGACGCGAGGATCCCGATCGATCGTATATTGCTCCCGCCAGCTCAACATGGACAAGCTTGTTTCCGACAAGAAGGTCCGGATTGGCGACGGTTCGCCATAATCCTCGCTGGCGAGGCTGGCCAGCAGTTATCAGTTCTTTTACACCCGCCCGTCTGGTCTGACCTCACGAGGTACTGGGGGCGAATCAAGGAATCATGGGCGTTCTGCTGCATGAAATCCAACTTCTATTGTGGAATCATGATCGCCACACCGAGAACTGAGGACATGAATGACAAGCTCCGGACCCAAATGACGCTCGTCCAGTTCGCATTGCGTATGCACGCCATCATCAAGGAACGGGTCGAGTATGCCCAATATCTATAAAGTGTCGGTAGTGCGCTCAAACTTGATTTCCATCAATTCTCTGCGCCAAGCTCAATGACATAAACCTACACACACATTTTGGTAATGTCGTGCACAGAAATTGATCCTCGCCTCGTATCGCACACGTAAAACGAGGGATTTCGAGTTTTGTCTTTGCTCTTTATTAACTTGTGCGCCAGTATCCATCAGCCTCCGTGACAGGACGCATCAAGTAAGCCATGTACTGGGCTGCTCAGCTAAATACAGTGCCAGCAACTCGTTCCTGCCAGCCCCAAAGGTTGACGCTCTCGCCGAGTATACTTCGATATGGACATACCGACCAATCGCGCTCGGTCACGCTTTACTGTCCGGTCTCGCCTCGACGTCAACCGCCGCCAAGCGACTCTCTTTGTATTTGATCTCGGCGGCGGCCATTGGCGAAGCTCTCGTTCGTCTCTTGTTAGTTTCAATGCTTTCTGTATACAGCATTTGCGCGCTTTCGAGTATGAATGTGCCTGCTCATCATTTCTTCACACAAACCAACTGCACGATGGTAAACAAGGGACGCATCTCGAGGCTGAAGAGTGCGGGCCATAGATGTGACATGCCGCTGCCCACGAGTCTCAACATATGTACTCCATGGATTAATGGTTGGCGACGGTGCTCTGGACCTGAGAGTGTGTCCGTATGTAAGTCTATGCATGGTTTATGCTGAGTGTGGTTGATCCAGATCGCTTGATGCGGCGAAATTGAAGAAAAACGTTGGAAATGTGCTGAAAAAGATAAATGAATCTGATATTTACATATGTACATTGTGCAGCCTGTTGACGGGCAACCATCGGTGAATAGAAAACATGCACAACCAATGATTGCATGCACTACAGACAGAGAGCGAAGCCAACCGCACGAGACAAGTGGAAATGAAGAAATAAACAAGACCAGGGGTATTCACATGACATAACCACAAAGCAAACCAGCCTCCGCCTCAAATGCCGAAAAAGCTGACGAGTTCTCTCCAACACACCTCACACACGCCATGATACACATGCGACACTGGCTTGCTGACGCTGGCCAACGAGTACTGGGTGGGCGTCAACCACACGTGCGTTGTGCCCGCACTAAACGGGGGCTTTTCCTGGACGCCACGCTTGCCGCGCAACCCAAAGATGGGTACAAGCCCGTTGGGCTCGTAATCAGGCAAGTCGCCCACCTCGCCAAGAGCACCGCCGCTGCCGCCAGCCTCATCGCCACCCATACGCTCTTCCGCCTTGTTGTTGTTGAGCACATTGGGTGACCCCTGTGGCGATCCAGCCATCAAGCTGGCCACCAACTCGGGCGTCAGTGTCAAGTCACTCAGGTACACCATGACACGCTTGCAGTACGAGCAGCAAGGCATGGCGCCGGTGGATGCCGGGTCGTCGTTGGTTGCCGGTAGCGCAAGATAGCTTGCGGGTACGGGCAGGTCACGTTCCCACAAAATCTTGGATGACCATAGCACCACAGGTTGATTGCTTAGGCCCGTGAGGCGAGACACGGACATGACCATTTTGCGCTCGACTGTGGGCGAGTCGCAGAACCAGTGGTACGTCAGACTTGGTTGTGCGCCCGTTGACACCATGTGCAGCAGGTGGCGCGTGAAGCGGGCGAGTTTTGGGTCGCGGAGAAACTGGGAGAAGAACGCGGGCAAGAGAGGGAATGAGCAAATTGAAGAAAACGGACGGCGGGCAGGAGGGCGGATAAGAATACCTCGAACAGACTCCTTCCCATGACCTGTGGAAAACAACACCGCGCGACTTGCGGCGAAAAAGGATGAATATTATTCTTGTCCATGAAGGCATTCCACGTTGCATCCTCCACCGATACAATGTCGCCCTCTGGGTTGGTAAGGTAGCTAATGGTGGGCATGAATGGCACCGACAACACCTCTTCGGCATTGGCACCCGTGACGGCCGTGGATGCAGGCACATACTCGTACGCGGCGCGTTGCGCTTGGTACGATTGGGCGGCGGCCGTCAGATTGAGCTCGGATGCCGTGGGTAGGCGGTAAAACGACGCAGTGCCGAGCGTGGACGTGTCGTGAGTAGGAGGCGCCGGATATGGGGTTTGTTCGGCGGAGGAAGATGCAGAATGACCTCTGGGAACCTGTTGTGCTTGAAATGAGGCGCCTGTTGGACTACGTCGCTTGGTACCGTGGTGTTGTTGGCGGAGTTGCTGATAAGAAGTGGGAGAGCCTGATGGGTGTCTTGCCTTTTGTTGGTACTGCGTGTCGGTGTAAATGGAATCAGCAGCCGACGCGGAAGACGAAGCAGACGATGACGACATGCTCGTCAGTGTTCGATCGTGTGTCGCCGAAGATGGTGCCGCTGGTCTCGCCGAGCTTTGCATTGACGATGGATTGGACCTCGCTCCGCCGCTTGGGCTCGGGCCAGCCGATCCGCCACCAACGCTGGACGAAAGTGGTGGAGGCGGCGGCGGAGGCGCCATTTGTGGCGCCGGATTCCCTGCCAAGAACTGATTTTCCGCCATGAGCGCCGACGTGGATGCCATGGAGAGCGCATCCAAATCGAAAAACGACGACGGGTACGGCAAGGCCATTGAATTGCTTCCGCCAGCTTCATCGTCGCCGCTGAGCATCTCTTCCAAGCTGATGGTCGATCGTCGTCGTTGATTGTTGTTGGAGTCATCCTCGGCGGCCATGGTCGCGACTCTGGACGCGGCACTGGACGCCACTTCAGCAGCAGCCGCAGCAGTGGCGGCAGCGGCCGCTCTTGCGCTGGCAGCAATCTTGAGGGACCGGGCGCGCTGCTTGGCGGTTTGCAGTGGTACCGTGGGGTAGGATTGAGTCGAGTAAGGGGTGTTCACTTCATGCTGCGCCAATTGGTCGAGGGCAGCGGCAGTGTAAGAGTAGGAGGGGATCGGGCCAGCAAGGGCGGCGGCCGAGGCCACTGGCGGCAGCACAGGCGCTGTTTGGCTGGCAGGAGAAGCACCCGGCCCGGTGGCGGCGACTGTGGGCCGGGCGTGGCTCGAGTCAGGGCCAGAGCCATGGCCAGGGCCGGGGGCGGGGGCATGGGATGGGGAGAGCTGCTGGTGCTGGTTTCGTGCGTACGGGTGGGCGTTGGCACGAGCTTGTGCCGAGAGTAGTTTGCGGTTGAGCATTGAGTGGGACATGGAGTTGGGTGATTGGGTGATTGAATTGGATGGTATGGGCAATAAACTCCATAAAGCTCGGATAAAGTAAGTACTTAAGTCGTTCTTATATGCTGAGAGTGGGCGCAGTTTTCTTTTTCATTTTTGTTGTGGCGAGGTCGGCCGTGCCTTTTGAGATGATTGCTGACTGCGCCGTCACTGTGCAATGCAATTGAAACCTTGTTGTGTTGACTGGCCCAAATCTTGTTCTTCAGCATGTTGTGCTGGATGTTCTGCGCCACCAAGTGGAGCGCACCAGATGTGCCTTGATGCACGGCCAAGGTCGGAACAAATGACGCGACGAAAACAAAATGTTGCCATTCCTCAAGCGGCGCAGTCAGGTCGCGTCACGCTGACGTGGCGCAACTCGATCAATTGTTCTGACTTATGAGACTTAGCGGACCTGGCCTGGACATGGGCTCGACTCAGATAGCTAGCTCAGACACTGTATTGTACTTGGCCGGTGGTATACGCCTTGCCGCATCGTCATTGGATAGCCAGCGACCTCTCAAGTGCACCGACACTCGTTGAGACCGTCGAGAGTCATGTTCTTGGAGTGTGTATGTGTGTTGCGTGTATCTATTGTGATGGTGAAAACAGCAGCCGCTCATACCGGGCCGGTATTGATCCTTCCAACGACTTCGAGCGAAACGGCTGAGTAGGTATTTCTACTTTGGCTTCAGGATGTTTTCTTCAATAGAAGAATTGGCTGGGGCCTGTTCTCTGCCCCTTGGCTCGTGACTCGTGGATTGTAAGCACGCGAAGCTACTGAGAGAATTCATCAACCAGTTCATGAACAACGTGGCGAAGCAACTGTCCGCAGTTTGTCCGACTTAAATTCCCACCACCGCCTACGCTTAGAGCGCGCGTGTAGATACCAAGCAAGTGTTGCTCAATATAAATACCGGAACAGACCCTTCCGTGAACCTGAAATGCATCAGAAGCAACGTCTCGCAGCGTATCAACTATGACAGACACAAGCATCGTTCACCAAAGCTCCAACCAGCACCACTCCGACCAAACGGTTGTGGCGCAAGAAACCAACCAGCCCCAGCCGTTGACTGATGAGGCAGTTCACTTCCTGGACACGGCAAGCGAAAAAGGGTCTGGCTCTGGCTCTGGCTCTGGCTCGGACTCGGACTCGGACTCTGATGTCGAGGATCAGGCAGCCAATCCCGAAAATGCAGGTACGTCCCACGTCCAAGCTCAAGACGTTGCACAAGCTGTCGCTGCAGCCATCGCGGTCCCTGTTGCTGTCAACGCGGCTGCAGTCGCGGCTACAACTGCGCTTGGCTTTCAAGCTGGCGGCATCGTTGCCGGATCTACCGCGGCGGCTATGATGAGCTCGGCAGCCGTTGCCAGTGGCGGCGCGGTGGCAGCGGGATCCCTGGTGGCGACCATGCAGTCCATTGGAGCCGTGGGTGTTGCGCTGGGGCCGGCTGGGTGGGTTGCATTTGGAACAGTTGGCTTGTTGTTGGGCGGAAGGAACTTGCTTGGGAGGAGGGAGCAGCAGCAGCAGCAGCAGTAGGCTAGTGTAGTTGCTCGTAGAGCCTTTGTGGTTGGTGTGAGCTGTTGAGAAGATTGTTTGTTTCCATTGAATTTTGAGCTGTTGAAACTTCATAGTCCTGTCTCGTTGCTCGGCAGCCTCACATGTCGGCATCATGTCCACCACCAAAATTGTCCAAAATGTGTCCGAAACCACACAATTCCCAAGGCAATACACTCCCCTTTTTGTTCCGAAATGCAACCGACCATGTTCTACTCTCACAATTCGGCGATCGCGGTGAAGTTAGCGAACTGGGTGGGAGGAACAGGATGGATGATCTTTTCTGCTGGTAGTTCGTCGCCGGCCGCCCGCGAGTGCAGGAAACTGGCCTCCAAGACATTGACGACTCAGTCGCTCTCATGTCCTGGCGAAGCAGTGACTGGAGCACACAACTCTTTGCAATTCATGATAATCCATGACTTGATTCTTCTTCGACCTCCAACCATGTCAACCATTTCGCTCCTCGCCGATGTGCCCTCGTCGACCCTTCCCCCGCCACTCGTTCACGAGCTGGCCGAATGCATCGCCATCATCGCGATTCGCCTCAACGCCATCGCAACCCTCTGGCAAGACCCTCAAGCCATCGCGCAACCCCTCAACGTGCTCCCTCGCTCGGCCTCGCCCAACCTGACCAAAGCCGCCCTCAACCAATTACCGCACATTGACCTCGATTTCACAAGCGTTCGCCTGGCCGACGTGGCCCTGCTCGATTTCATGTATGATTGGGCACACAGTCCGGTCGATCGCAAGGCCCGCCCGCTGCAGTTTCGTGCACACGAACCCAGCGTGCACGACTTGGCCGCTGGCGAAAACGTCTCATGTGCAATTGACTTTGCGTCGGCAGGCGGATTCGTCCCTGTGCTTGAGTGGTGGTTTCGGCATTCGCCCAATTTGTTTTTCATTTGGACCGAGGCGGCCATTGACGAGGCGAGCGCAAACGGGAAGCTCGATGTGCTGAATTGGTGGTTTCACAAGTCTGGCATTCCGAGAGACCAGCTCAAGTACTCGGCGGCCGCCATGGATCAGGCCAGCGGCAACGGACGGGATGATGTGCTGGAATGGTGGCTCCAGTGCAGTGGATTGCGCACAAACCAGCTCAAGTATTCTAAGCGGGCCATGGGCTTGGCCGCCGCCAACGGACATGTCGCGGCGATTGAATGGTGGATGTCCAGCGGGCTCAAGCTCATGTCCGCATATGTGGTGGATTATGCAGCGTCAAAGGACCGCATGGATGTGCTCGAATTGTGCCTCTTGCAGCCCGTCATTGTTGAGCAAACGAGGTTTCATCGTTATGAACAAGATGACGTGGATGACCTCGTGACTGGAGCAATCCAACGAGGAAGCCGCCAAGTGCTGGATTGGTTTGATGCAATCGTCCAGCTGCATGGCCGGTGGGGCAAGATTCAGCAAGCGCTGGCGTCCATGGCTGCTGCTAGAAATGGCGATTTATTTGCGCTCCAGTGGTTGAGGGAGCGCGGTTGGCTGCATGGCTCACAAGCACAATTGATCAATGCGGCTGCGTCGTCGGGTCGTGTTTCCGTGTTGCAGTGGCTTCAGGTAAATGTGGTCGACAACCAAGCATCGCACCTAGCATTGGTGGACGGATTCGAGCTCGCAAGTACGGGTGGATTTGTCCATGTGCTTGACTGGCTGGTCGCACATGGATACAAACCGAGCAAAGAAGAATCCTACTATTCGTATGCGCATGCAGGTGGACATGCGGCTGTGCTGGAATGGTGGAAAGGCTATCCGGGCGAGTTTTATCGTGATGATTTGGTAGACGAGGTCATTCGCAATTGGACCTCAGAGAGTGTCCCTGTGCTGACTTGGTGGTTGCAGAGTGGTCTCATCGGCCCCGAAACATTTTCTGATTACGTCCACTACAAAGTTCTTTGGCCCTTTGGCCAGCGTGGTGACCTCAACATGATCCGTTGGTGGGTCGAGACGGCCGGCCCGGATTACTCCCATTTGATTCCAGCCGCCGTATCTGGGGCATCATCCGCTGGCCAAATGGATATCCTAGAGTACTGTCTCGCCCATGGCGAGCCGCTTGATTGCGAGGATGTGCAGGAAGCCATCACGGAAGCAAGCAAAGCAGGCAAGATCCAGGTCCTGGCGTGGTGGCGAAACAATGGACGAGCTTCGCACGAGGATTTCGTTGAGGCATTCTTGTGGGGTGTTGCCCGCAATCGCCATTCGCCAACGGCCATGTTGTGGTGGACCCAAGTGTTTGGACTGGATTTCGAGATGCTTGACCAAGCTGACTCGCATTTGGGCCCGTACTTCTTTCCTGAATCTGTCATGTCCATGCACATTGCTGCATGCCACGGTTTGATTCCATCTCAGCTCCCAAGCGACGAAATGAAGAAACTGGTGGGCACATGTTGTATTGCGGGAAACGTGAGTCTGCTCATGTATCTGCACCGATCCCGATCGGACTTTGCTTTTGACGCGCACGAAACACCTATTTGGTTCGCGAGCGCCAACGGGCACGTTGCAGTGCTTGAGTGGTGGAAACACGCTAGCCTCAAGATTGTTGCTCCAACACAGGCCGAGCATTACAGGTATGTTCCCGAAGTTAAGCAGTGGTGGATGGCAACTGGGTTGTTAGAAAAGTCATGAATGCTATGGGCTGCGGTTTCTGTGTAACGTTGATTTGTGTCGCAACTCCACAATCGGTACATGTAAGTGTCATCAGGGGGTGGTGTCATCGTCTCACTGAATTGTCTTATACCTGGATGTTCCCAGTTCCCACTGGTTGACGGCAGGGCAGAGCTGAATCGACAGACCGCCTTTCCTTCAGATTTATCGTTGAACATGCTGGGTTGAGCCCCGATGTGACCACAATACTGGGGATGTGGTTTTTTTCAGCTTTTTTTCACCTGTCCAATGTACACAACAGCATTCCCACACCTTCGCTGGCTACCCAACTTTCTCGAGACTCAGCTGGATCGGCGTCGTGACTCCAGACCGACGAGTGGATAAACATGAAAACAAAATTTGAAATGCCCGGCATAAACAGTGTCATATGTAATGAGCAAGAAATCAATGCATGCAGCCATTCATGGCAATCTCATCTTGTTTGGCAAATACCCCCCACCATGTCTGCCGCCCTTTCTCCATCATCCGACTCGCCGCCACCGCTCGTCTTTGACCTCGCGGAAGCCATCGCCGTTTACGTCCTTCGATTGCAAGCCGTCGCCACCCTTTGGCAAGACCCGCAAGCAATTGCCCAGCCACTCAACGTCGTCTCTCGAGTCACCTCGCCCAACTTGACCAAAGCAGCTCTTGTTCAACTCCCGCACGTCGACCTCGACTTTGCCAGCGTCGAGCTCGGTGATGTGGCTTTACTCGAATTTATGTACACGTGGTCCAACAACCGGTCGGATCCAAAGGCCCGGCCGTTGCAGTTCAAGACGAGCGGCAGCCATGGGGCCATTGACCGGGCATCTGCCAAAGGGTTTGTGCCTGTGCTTGCTTGGTGGATCAAACACTCTTCGGATCTGTTTTGCGATTGGACCGAGGCGGCCATTGACGAGGCGAGCGCCAACGGCGACCTCAAAACTCTGAATTGGTGGTTTCACAAGTCTGGAATCCCTCACGCGGACCTCAAGTATTCGGCGGCGGCCATGGATCAAGCCAGCGGCAACGGGATGGACCATGTGCTGGAATGGTGGCTCAAGCGCAGTGGATTGCGCAGAAACCAACTCAAGTACTCTGAGCGGGCCATGGGCTTGGCCGCCGCGAACGGGCACTGGACGACGCTTGCGTGGTGGATGCGCAGCAAACTGGAAGTCAAGGTGCGGGATGTGTTGGACTATGCCGCGTCAAAGGACCGGATGGATGTGCTTGAGTGGTGCCTGTTGAAGCCAAAGATTGTCCGACAAGTTTGGTTTGGCCGGTCGCGGGATGTGCCCGATCTTGTGACTGGCGCCATCGAGCGTGGCAATCGGGAGCTGTTGGTGTGGTTTGCTGGCCTAGAGGAGTTGCATGGGCGTTGGGATCTCCAGTGTTGGTCCGCAGTGTCCATGGCGGCCGCCAAGATGGGCGACTTGACGACGCTACGCTGGTTCTTCAACCAGGGCTGGCTGCTTGGGTCCAAGGACCAGTTGATCAACTTGGCGGCGGCGTCGGGCAACATTCGGGTCTTGGACTGGTTGGATCGAAACATTGGGCACGGGATTTGGATGAACACTTGGGTGGATACGGATGGATTTATTGACGCAACGAACAACGGATTCATCTCAGTCCTGGATTGGCTCTTGGAGCATGGGTACACACCGGATACAAATGGCTGTTACTACTCGTACGCCAGCGGCAAGGGCCAAGTGGAAGCTCTGGAGTGGTGGTCGAAATACGAAGGCGAGTTTGGGCAAGAACAAGTTGTGGATGCGATAAGTTGCGCGTCTGCCCGCGACGATAACTTGCAAGTGCTCGATTGGTGGTTGAGGAGTGGGTTGCTCACTCCCGAGGTGCTTGACGAGGTCGGCGTTTACGACTTTTTGTCGTCATTTGGAAAGCGAGGCAAGTTGGAGACGATTCGCTGGTGGGTGGAACAAGCCGGACCGGATTATTCCTACTTGCTGATTGGAGACGCTATTGCGAGTGCTTCAACGACTGGACAGATGAATGTGTTGGAATACTGTATGGAGAAGTGCGGGCCATTGCGAGGCGATGACGTTCGGTGCGCCATCACAACGGCCAGCCGGGCAGGGCGGGTTGATGTGTTGGAATGGTGGCGGACTTGCGGCGATGCGTCCGATTCGGATTTTGTCGAGGCATTCTCGGAATCCTGGTACCATTCGCCACATTCCATGCTCTGGTGGACACAGGTGTTTGGTTTGACATGGAAAGCTCTCAAGGAAGCCGGAAACCAGCCAGGCCTCGTCTATCGTTCCACCTTGTCCATGTACATTGCTTTTGGCCAAGGCCTTGTCCCAACCAAGCTTCCTCGGACACAGATGAAGGCCTTGGTCCAGCGGCTCTGTGAAACCGGTGGCTTGTGCCATCTGAGGTACTTGTTTCAATCAAGATCCAACATTGCTTTTGACGCTCACGGCGCCCTCCTCAAGGCGAGCCAACACAAGCAACTCAATGTGCTAAAGTGGTGGAAACTTGCGGGCCTGCCGATTGTCCCACCAACTCCTGAGGAGTATGACAAGCTTGAATCACACATTCAGTCGTGGTGGTTGCGAACAGGGTTGGTGAGATGGGCATGATGGGTTTGCTGTTGTTGTATTGTATCACTTTTGTTTCCTTTCGAATGAAGCGTCATTTGGGATGCGTTTTGCCGCATTGGGGGAATCCAAGATTCGCTCATGAGCAACAACAAATGGAAATCATGTACAGAAAACAAGCCAACCGACATCCAATACACACATCGAAGCAATCAAATCAAACACGCACAATCTCCCAAGTTACTCGAGCATGTTGTCCGGCACCTCCTCCATACCCGTCTCGTACACGGCCTTGGCCATTTGCCACACTTGCACAATGTTGTCCTCGGCAGCACTGGCCATGGTCCAGGGCATGGCGGGATTCCACGCAATATCTGCCACGCGGTTGGTATGCCCGCCGTGAATGAACAAGAGCTCGGGCGGGCCGTCCTCAGCATCCTCGGGCGTCTGCTCGTCGCCCAACCGACTCAAGTCCCACACCATGACCCTGCGGTCTGCGCCAGCAGACGCCAAGACAGATCCTTCGGTTGGATGCCATTGCACCGACACGACATCGGCCGAGTGGGATTCCAAGGTTGCAACGGCGCCCAGACCCAAGTTGCGCGTGTCCCAAATGCGCACGGTGCGGTCGTTACCGGCGGTGGCCAGCAGGAATTCGGAAAAGGGCGAGCAGTCCACTGCATTCACTTCAGCGGCGTGTGCGTCGGGGACAGAGAGTGATGGGGCCGTGGCCGAGGTGGAGCGCGAGTCCCAAAGGAGAAGCTTGCGGTCGTCCCCCACCGAGGCAAAGATGGAGGGTTGGTGGTGGTGCCAGGAGACATCCTACATCATGATGGTCACAAGATGAGTTCACGCAACTACAACCAAGAGCGTACTGGCGGAAACGTGGTCAATAACAAACGTACACCAACAACGGACGCATGGCCACGGTAAATCCGAAGCGGCTCCAAGGCAGACTTTTCCTTGGTGACCCCTTGTACATCCCAATGGCAAATCAAGGTATCTTCGGCACTCGACAAAAGTGCCCCTGTCGTCAACGGCGACCACGCCAACCCGTATCCCTCGGCCGTGTGGCCCGTCAGCCTGACGGTCGGCGTGCACTTGATGTTGTTTGGGTTGGGCTGCAACGGGAACTTTGTGCGATCAAACAAGTACACATCGCCCATGACGGTCTTTGTAGCAATCACATCAGGCTTTTGCGGCATGTACCGTGCACGGTTGATTTCGCCGTCGTGCGGGATCCGCTGCTGGATCTGAATCTTGCACTGAGCGCCACCATACCCGCCCACCTCGCCTCGGTCCTCGTCGTACACGCGCGAATCGGCCGCCAGATCAACGCGCGGCAGCTGGACCGTGGCGATTTGAAGGTAGTTTTGCTCCTTGTCCGAGGTGTGCGTGCCGAGGAGCATCCGGCACACAATGTAGTCCTTGCCTTCGGGCGCATCCACGTCCGGGAACCATTGCGTCGTCAAGGTCGGCCATTCCAGGGCGTGCGTGACGAGGGTGTCGTAGAGGAAAGGCGAGTTCTTTTTCCAGATCTTGTACTCTTCGTTGATGAGCTTTTCTTCGGCGGCAATGCGCTCCTGCTCAAGCATCTCGTCTGTGACAGATCGACAGAAGCCGGGCAGCGTGATCAGTTGCGACGGCAGGTGCGAGACGACATGTGCTTGTGGAGAACAGAGACGGACCTGGCGAGAGATCGGACATGGTCAAGTCGATGGGCTGCATGGCGGCGGTTGCTGATGGCTCAGGTGTAGGCTGGCTCAGGAGAGATTGCATCGGCTGCTGTGCATTGCGGGCAGCATGACATAGGGCAGCAATCAACAGGATGAAGGTCATGAAACGTGATTCCAATCCATGTGGTCCAACACTCGTCCAAGCTGGCGATCGATCGGGGGACCAGCACGTTCCTTCCCAAGCCGTGGCCCTGGCCTTGACCCGGCCAAGCTTTGTCTTCATCATGATTGCGTCTGACGGCGGCCTGTTTCGGATTGGAAAGCTCCGTTGAGGAAAGACATTTGGAAAAAGAAAATAAAAGCACACACAAGAATGAGAACGAGTTTGCATTTATTTGCGCAACTCGCTGCAACTTTGCGATTGACCCACCCAATTGAGTGATGATTGGTACCACTTTGCGCGGATTCATTCCTCTTGCACAACGTCATGCAAGTCCAGCAACAACACGTACTGAATGCGGTAATCCTCGTAACCGCGGCGGGACTGGATGTGCAGCGGCGAGTCAAAGTTCTCGACCCAGTCAAATACGCTGTCCACTTGCTCACGGTCGCGCGCCAAACCCATTGCCAGTAACACATCCTCCGTCACGCATCCGATCCAACACAACGGCCACGTCCGACGTGCCAACGAGGGACATGCGCTGGGCCGTGAGCTTGGCGACACACAGCGCAAACACGGGGCATCTTGGGTCCTCAACGCCCATCAATCCCGTGGCAGCGCGTTGCACCTCCACCCACTCGCGTGACAACCAAGGAAACGCGCGCAGTGATTGGAGGGCGGCCTTGCGCTTGTACGAGAGTGGTGCCTTGGTGAGCGACTCTGCAATCATAAACAGGTCCCACCACGCTTGGTCGTATTGGACCTTGCTGTCTGGGCCGTTGATGCAGCGCTCGACAATGGCGTCGTAGCAAGCAACACACGCAAGTTGCTCAGGTTGAGCCGAGGAGGGGGTCCAAGTGTCAACGAGTGGTTGAATCGCATGACCGAGCTCACACGTGGCACCCGAGCTGGAATTGGTGGCGGCATCGGGTGCACCAGTTGACGCAGTACTCGCAGCTCTCGCGGGTGATGAGGCTTGCAGCGGATGGCTAGCCTTCTTGAGCTTATACAATGGGCCCCGGCCCCGCCTTGAGGAGCCCGCGGGCAAAAGAAAGAAGCACGGCGAAGCAGCGCCAACAGAAATAGCCTTCCCGCTTGCTTGTGCAAGCCAAACACGGTGGCTGCACTCTTTCAAGGCGACCCAATGTTCGTTTGCATCGGAAAAGGCGCTGAAGAGCGTGCGGAGGCCCAAACCGAACTGCGTTTCAATGAGCGACATTGAACCGTCGCTGGCGCAACTAGGAATAGTGACAAGGATGTTTTCCATCTTTTCTTGCGCAAACCGCATGAGGGCATCCAGCGCGGCCACATAGTCCATATGTCCAGGCCCGGCCAAGCGGATGGTTCCAGTCTGTTGCTTGGATATGCGAAGATGTGATTCAAAACTTGCAAGGATGGATTGAAGGAGAGAGGCCGATCCGCAAAGCTGAAGCTTGCTGAATTCCATCAGGGCGAGATTTGTTACAGGGGGAATGGATTGGTTGGCCATCATGATGGCTGGGGTCGGATAACACGATCGGTTACAATGTCGGCCGTGTGCTCTTTCATATGAAGGATCAATTCAAGCATACCTATCGTTGGATGCAGAAATCGCCAAAGAATCGCAGATTCTGAAGGTATCTTGTTTCGGATGATAAATTGGCGGTCGAAAACTCACTCACAATGACGTTTTTGGCTCATGTACGGCTGCAATGACGATTGGTCGAGGCGAAATGACTTGTTGAGGGTGCGAACAGCACAAAATCGGCGACAGCCGACTTGAATCACTCGACAATTGGGTCGATGACTGACGGGAAAGATGATTACTTGGCACAAGAACTTTTAATATTTGCAATACGCTCGACGGTAGCGCAAGTGACGTGGGAAAGGTTGAGCACCAGCGACGGTCGGCCGATAGCACAGGAAGGAAAGCAAACGGCAGAACGGAAATATTGGAACAGTGACTCTGAATTTGCTACTTGTAAGTCATTTCACAGAGTGTTGGTTTCTTTTCATTCACTTCATGTGGAATGGTGAAGGGGCATCGTCATGTGCATGAATGGTTTCGGATTTGGGTTGTTCGCGCAAGACGCGTATGTAAATATTTACGTACTCACAGTTCAAGTTGCAGCTGTTGGTCGTTGAACCGCAAAGAGGCTCCACGTTCGCGGGCAGAATCTGACCTGATTTGAACAACTTTGAGCCTGATAGTGGTTCATTCACACCGTGAAAATGTTGCTACGATTGATTCACTGCACGCAATTCAGCTCCACTGCCCAGTACCAGCTGGTGCTCCCATCACCTGTGCAGGTATGGGCAGAGACTCGATTCGCTGCCTTCATCCTCATACGCAGCACGACATGTAGCAAGCTTCATGGCATTCTGCACCTCCTCGACAACCCTTGCTGCAATTGACAACTCTATTGACCAAATCAATGTGAACTGGAAGCGCGAAATCGCCTGCTCCCGCTTTCCAAGAGAATGCGTGCAAACGGTTCTTTTGGAGGGTGGTGCCCCTAGGCTTCAGCACAAGCCGAACTCCTGTACAAATGTCACTTGCCAGCCTGATATGGTGGGTGTGGCCTTTGTATTTGGACGACGGTTGCAAACGTAAGTGTATCTTACTGAGCGCAAAAGTCTGTGTGCGAAGTGTTACAGTCAACCGTGACACGAACCTTTTTGGGGTGGGAGTGGGGAGGGAGTAGCGCTTTGAAAGAAAGCGATGGTCTATTGCCGAGGGAATTGATGCCAGAATAGCTTTGACTATCTTGTCTACTTATCTATCTTGCTAATTTATGTTTTCCCATAACATCGGTACGCACAAAAGAGACGAATAAAGTAAATTCACGGAACACCAACGCAATTTCTTCAACCTGAATCGACTATCAGTCAGCCCTCAACTCGATCACTTGGGAGGACTCGTGCCTCTCGACCCAATCGAATACGCCATCCACACTGACCGCATCGGCGACGTACTCCTTTGTCAATCGCCAGCAGCACGTCCTCGCGCAAAGGAAGCCGGTCAAGCGACACGGCGCGACCGCCCGACTGCGACACAAGTCTGATGCGCACAATCATAGGCTTCATGTGCTTCTTGGGCGAAAGTACTTGGGATACCGGCGACCCTCGCAACAATAACTGAGTGCTCGCGCATACTCTTGGACCAACCCACGGACTCCACTGGTCACCGACATGCCCAGCGGCACCTTGACGAACCAGACGAAAAGGCGGAATGACGTGGAAAAGGAAAAGGAAGACAGTGACCATTCGGCACCAAGCGTCTTTTGGATCAGGTCCGCATGCACCCACGTGCCCGTAAATGTGGGCACTGCAATCGGTGGCCGTTTGCGCCTGCCAATTGGATGGACCGACTCACAACAAAACCAATGGGAGGGAGACATGATCACTCCTCAAGCAGCTGGACCAAGTGAATACACATGTGCTCCAGACATACACTCACTTGATGCTTTCGGGACAATTGAAGGCGGCGGAATCGTTGAGAGCCCTGACCACGGCCGCCGCCATCAGCACGACCGCCGACCGCCGGCGGGACGTTCGCTCAGCTGGCCCTCGCGAGCTTGGATATGCCCGATCGGATCCGCCGCGGAGAGGATGACACATGCTGCCGCTTGAAAGAACCGCAAAGGACCACGCAGAGACTACTCCAAGCATTGTCATCCGAGTTCCGCTCGCTCGCAGCTGCGCCAGGATTCTATTCATTTCAGGGTCGCCGACATTCCCCGACGCCACCCAACCTTCGTCCGTAACCTCTGATCGCAACCCAACCGGCCAACCGGAGTTCGTTGAGTCAACTCGATTCGTGACCGCTCAGTGACTCGATCCCATACTTTCCGCCCCGCTTGACTTGCACCGACAAGAATGTCGTCTGGTGGACCCGGCGGTTCATCATCGTCGGCCACCTCACTCCTGCTCCCAATCCTCATCTCTGCCGCCGCTGGTGCCGCCATCTCGTCTGCCGCTTGGCTCTTTTCCTCCACCCCGCCCTCTGTTCGTTCCGCATCTACGACGACGACTGCAACTGCCATGCCGCCGCCGCCAGAACCCACCTCGTCCACTTCGCTCGCAACACGCGACTCGGTTGACAACTCGTCAGCTGCAGCTGCTGTCTTGGGCAGCACAGACTCGGCCATGGCCGCGCGCCCAGCCGAGTCGCAAAACCTGCTCAATTTGCTCTACTCCATTGCGGAGGACCAGGCGCGTAAGGAGGGATATGTGCACCGCGGGATTACATGCAACCATTGCGGGTCGTCGCCTATTCGCGGGACCAGGTTCAAGTGCAGTAATTGTGTTGATTTCGGTTTGTTCATTCATTCTGCAATCATGCCCGTGACCTAGTGGCACTGACGAACGGCAGCACTCGTCCCGGTGTTATTGCAGATGTGTGTGAAAACTGTGAAGCGCAGGAGGTGCACAACAAGACCCATGTGTTTCTCAAGATTCGGATTCCGATCCCGCCTCTGGCCAATCCGCGTACGGCGCTGCTCAACCCATTCTACCCTGGTATGTCGTGCTTGGTTCCTCAAAGTGACTGGTTGTGCTGTACTTACCCGGTCGCTCGACTGTGCAGGAAACCGTCATGGCACCACCTCGACAAGCCTCGACACGCTCCAAACCCTCCAACGCACGACCCATTTCGACCAGCTCGAGCTTGAAGCCCTCGACGACCAATTCCGTGCCCTTGCCACGTCCGACCGCGGCATTCCTCGCTCCGTGTACGACCAATCGCTCGGTCCACTTGGCCTCGAGAAAAACCTCATTACGGACCGGATTTTCGCCTTTTTCGATGCCGACCACGACGGGTTCATTTCATTCACAGAATTCATCCATGGCCTCTCGGTGCTGTGCAAGGGCACGCTCGATGAAAAGATTGTAGCTGCCTTCCACGGCTACGACCTCGATGGCGACGGCAAAATCACGCGCCAAGAGCTGCACGCCATGTTCAAGGCCTACTTTCACCTGTCGATGGAACTGGTGCGCGACGTGGTCAAGGCCATGGAGGAGGAAATGATGGCCACGTTTGACGAGGACGCAAACAAGCCCGTATCTGCAGCGTTCACGGCGCCGATTCCCGCCAATGCGCAGGGGCAGCAAGGACAGCAGGCGAATCAAGGGTCTGGAGGCGGCGGGTCCGGCGGAGGCGGGTCGCAGCGGCCCGGGTCGTCGCGAGGCGGACAGCGGCCCAGCGGCGGATGGCAAAAGGGCGACGACCCTGATGCGCTCATGTCGGGCACGTCGCCATCGTCCTTCACGTCCCCTGTGCATGCGTCGTCGTCATCGGCCATGGCAACCAATGCACCCGCGGCCTCGTCGTCGTCTTCGGGAAGGTTGCTCGGTCCCGGGCACCAAATCGCCGACGACGCCGGATTTCTGTCTGGCGGCGAAGACGGTGGTGGCCAGTCGGTCCCTGCCACGCCCATTGGGTCCGGGTTCCAATGGGGGGCGTCCACATCTGCGGGCTCTTCGTCGCACCACCATCACCACGCGCATCACCACCACGACCGCGATCCGTTGTCTGCAACCTCGGCACATCCGCCGTCGTCATCGGCGTTTTTGCAAACACATCGTGCGTCGTCGTCCGTGTCGCATGCGCTTGCTGCAGCCGCCCGACGTGCAAACTCCATGGCGGTCGCCTCGGGGGCCGCGGGCAGGCACATGTCGCTGGATGTCGGGTCGCCGCTTGGAGGTGCCCATGGCGCACACGACATCATGTCGCCAGGTGGACCTGGGGCTGGCGGCGACAGGTTGCAGCCCATCATGGAGCAGATGAGCCAAGAGGCCATCACGGAAATGGTCGATAAGACGTTTGCGGCCATGGACGTGGAGGGTAAAGGGTGGGCCGAGTTTGAGGATTTCAAGCGGCATGTCGAGATGGACCCGACCATCGTCAACTGGCACGTTTGGCAGTTTGGATTGTGTGCGATTGTTTTAAAACTCACGGCTCACGTCGTTTGTCACAGGTTTGAGACGCTTTCAAGCATCTTTTGATGAGCCCGCGGGCCGTTCCGTCTGCTTTTATTGTTGAAGAGTGTTTGCTTGTCCAATTTCCCCTTTTTCTGATTCTTTGCATTGGAAATCTTGTTCTTTTGTACACACATGGGTATTCCCCGCCGTCTTTCTCGTGTTCGGCCTGCCGTCATCCTCATCCAGGAACTCGGATCTAGTTGGGAGGTTATGGGCCCAGTGACCCCCAGGAGCGGCGCCTGTCACGACGACTAGCGGTGGGTACAGACCTGGCCAAAGATGCCAAAGCGATGGGCCAGAGTGAGCCGTTCAACTTTCAAGATGATCATCATCGTTGCCGCTGCCACGTGTTGTTGGTGCCCTGACTCCTTAACGGCCGCGATGATCAATCTTTGCCAACAAAGACGAGACGATGAATTGAACCAAAGCGATGCCAGAGGATGATGATGACGATGATGATTAGGAGACACCCTGCAAAACACTACAAATTGTGACCGCGCCCGCTCCCCGCCTCACGTCCTTTGTCATCAATACCGACGCCTCCATTTCAACTTTACATCACAATGACCCCCGTAACCAACACGCCCGCCAAGACGCACCTGTGGCTGCGCGCCGAGACCAAGGCCGACGAGCACCGGTCGGCGCTGACCCCGACCCACGCCGCTGCCCTGCTCGCCCGCGGCACCTTCCAAATCACGGTCGAGTCGGACCCGCAGCGCATCTTTCCCGACTCGGAGTTTGCCGCCGTTGGCTGCACGCTTGCGCCCTCGCACTCGTGGCGCACACAAGCGCCCGCAGAAGCCATCATTCTCGGGCTCAAGGAACTCACGCCCGAAGACACGTTTCCGCTGACGCACAATCACATCCATTTCGCACACTGCTTCAAGCACCAAGCCGGCTGGTACAAGACGCTCAAGCGGTTCCATGAGGGCAAGGGGACTCTTTACGATCTCGAGTTTCTCAACGACGAGCACGGCCGGCGCGTGGCCGCGTTTGGGTTCATGGCCGGATTTGCCGGGGCGGCCGTTGGCCTCGACGTATGGGCAAGCGCATCGCCCGCCGACCGCACAAACTTCCCGTCCATCTCAGCATTTCCCAACGAGGCCGCGTTGCTCACGCACATCAAGGCGCGCCTGGCCGCGCGTGCCGGTGGCCAATTGCCCAAAGTGCTTGTGATTGGCGCCCTGGGCAGGTGTGGCCGCGGCGCCGTTGACATGTTGCGCAAGGCCGGGTTGCCAGATTCGCACATTGCGCAATGGGATCTCAACGAGACAAAGCGCGGCGGTCCCTTTCCGGAAATTGCCACCGACTATGACGTGTTTATCAACTGCATTTACTTGTCGTCGCCGATTCCGCCCTTTTTGACGAGGCATGAGCTCGACCTGCCCAACCGCAAGCTCGGCGTGCTGGTGGATGTGTCGTGCGACCCAAACAACCCGCACAATCCGATTCCCGTGTATGGCGAGAGCATCTCGACGTTCGTCAAGCCGACCATCACCACCGACCAGGGGTTGCACGTGGTGGCCATTGATCATTTGCCTAGCCTGTTGCCCAGGGAGGCTAGTGAGATGTTTGTGGCCGACTTGTTGCCGAGTTTGGTCGAGTTGGAGAATGGGCTGGGCGCCAGGGTGTGGAGAGAGGCGAGGCAGTTGTTTGAGAAGAAGGTTGGGGAGGCGAAGAGTGAGTACCCTAACGAGTTTAGCAGTTGAGGATCATTCTTGCAATAAGAAATAATGCAGCACCACTCCACGACCGTCTTGTCGCTTTCGTACATTTGTCTTGCTGTTGTAACATTAATATTCCTCACTTGGAAGCCACAGTCCGGAAAATTTGAGGGGGTTGGTTTAGCCGTGCCCATCCAATCAGATTGCTTGTTTGGGAGAGCTCCACGCGAATGCGAGAACGAATGGCCGCTTGTGCGAGACGGGCGAGACTGTCTTCGCTCTCTCCATCGCCGAGATCGTGCTCTGCTCTAAGCATACAGATCGTCATCCAGTGAACGACACAGCACACCATGACCGTCACCTCGCCTGCCTCGACCGCGGCCGCTTCCGCCACCCCGGCCACTCGCCCTCCCCTCAACCTGGCCGTTTACCTCGTGACCGACTCGGGATCGATGCTGCCCGAAGGCAAGTCGGTCGAGGAACAAGTCAAGGCTGCTCTCGAAGGGTATTTACATACACACCCCATGATATCAATTCCATTTGCATGCTCATGATTGATTGCTCACCTCATCCATTCGACAGCGGTGCCACCCTGATCCAACTTCGCGAAAAGTCGCTCGACACCGGCGCTTTCATCACCCGTGCCCGCGCCCTGCTGACACTTTGCCGCGCCTACAACGTCCCGCTGCTCATCAACGACCGCATTGACGTGGCGCTTGCCGTGGACGCCGACGGCGTCCACCTGGGCCAAGACGACATGGACCCCAAGCTTGCGCGTGCCATTCTGGGGCCCAACAAGTACTTGGGCGTCACGGTGCACAACATGCATGACGCGGAGCGTGCGGCGGATGCTGGCGCAGACTATCTCGGCACGTGCGCCATCTTTGACACTCAGACAAAGAAGCACAAGCCCGGGTTTGAGCCGCTCGGTGTGGAAGGCGTCAAGGCCATGCTGACAAAGTTGGCAGAGCACCACAAGACGCGTGCGCTGCCCGTTTGCACCATTGGCGGGTTGCACGCCGGCAATGTCGGTGCCGTGCTCAAGGATACGGCCACAAAGACAAAGAAGCTCGACGGCGTGGCCGTTGTGTCTGCCATCATGGCCCAAAAGGATGCGCGTGCGGCCACAGCCCAGCTCAAGGATGTGGTTGAGCGCGAGCTTGCCCTGGCGCCCGTGTATGCGACGCGCGAGGCGTGCCAAGTGGTGAGTGTGGCGGCCGAGACGCTGCGCAAATTGCGTGAGGGCAAGGCGAGTCCCTTGGTGCATCACATTACTAACTTTGTGGTCATGAATGACAATGCCAATGCGGCTTTGGCCGTGGGCGGGTCGCCCGTGATGGCGCATGCAGAGAACGAAATGGGTATGTTTGATCATTCTTCGTTTGCACTCTGTTGATCCATCTCACTCACGCCATTGTGAAATCAAATCAGAGGCCATGACGGGCATTGCGTCCTCGCTCGTCCTCAACGTCGGCACTCTTTCCGACACGTGGATCTCGGCCATGCTGACTGCCGGCCGCGTGGCCAACGCCCGCGGCATTCCCGTGGTTCTCGACCCCGTCGGCGCTGGAGCAATCCCGTACCGCCTGGCCACGTGCCGCACGTTGCTGTCCGAGATCAAGTTTGACATCATCAAGGGCAACGCGGGCGAAATCGCGGCGCTCGCCAACGTCCAGGGCGTTGAGCAGCGCGGCGTGGATTCCGGAGAAGTTGCGGGTGGCGAAAAGGCCAGTGTGGCGTTGGCCGTGGCACTCGCCAAGGCAACGGGTGCCGTGGTGGCCATGTCGGGCGCCACGGATTATGTTGCGCGTGTGACCGCCGAGGGTAAGACGCAGGTGGTTGCTGTGGATAATGGGACGCAGTGGTTGGGCAAGATCACGGGCACTGGGTGCACGACGGCCACGCTCGTGGGTTGCTTTGCGGGCGTGTTGGGCAAGGCCAAGGCGTTTGAAGCGGCCGTGGCGGGCATCTTGACCATGTGTGTTGCTGGAGAGAAGGCCGTTGCGCTGGCAAAGGGGCCAATGTCGTTCAAGGTGGCCTTGTTTGACGAGTTCTTCAATGTCATGCCTGCAGATTTGGTGCAAGCGGCCAAAGTCAGGGATGTGACCCCAATTGCTTGATTCGTTGTGTGGCGTGGTGCGAAGGAAGCTCTCACATTCGAATTGTACTTGCATGTTTTCCTGAATGCATTATGTTCGCTTGTCTAATCGGCTTCCCAGGACCTCCTATACATATGCCAAAGCGCATCCAAGCAAATGCTGATTGATTTCAAGCAGAAGGAAAAAGAGAAACGTTAAATACAGCGACAACGGCTTGAAACGCAGCGTTCATATTGTACATATGCTCCACGCCACCACTTTGACTCGTACCGGCCTCTCCACCTTCAGCACTGCCCTTTCCAATCGACTGACCCACGCCCGTTGTCAATCTGCCCCTGCCGATACCCAGATCCATAGTTGGGCCAGTATCCCCATCCTCGTCGCTTCTGGTCGCATCGTGCAACACGGCGCCAGGTGCCATCGGTCGAGCGGGGGATTGTCGAGTTGTATTCGTGGCGCAACCAGCCTGGTCCGCATGTCGCCATGACCACCAAACTCGTCGTCACGGCCATAAAGCTCATCGTTACAGCCGTCACGCTCGTCGTCGCTGCTTCCATCACACCGCACGTACCTGCCCACAATACTGCCATCGGCATCCAACTGTACTGGATCGACAGGAGGGAGACTGGAGTTGGGACAGAGTTGAGGTCCACAGGAACAGGACTGCAAGATGGATCTGGAATGGAAACAAACGGTTTGCGAAAAGTTCAAGTCCGACCAGAGCTAGTAATGATCGCTAACTCTCGAGATTTCCCGTTTCCCGACCGGCGGAGCGTGGATTTCCCGGATTTGTTGCGACGCTTATTCGGGCAGGCATTTTCTGAATGACCGGACTTGCCACAGTACAGGCAAAGGTTGTTATCCAAACGACGTTGCTTCTCCACGTCGGAAATCGGTCCGCGCATTTGGAGAGCATCGATCACTATCTTGTCACCACCGGCATCGTAAGAAGATGGCGCCAAGGGAGCGGCTGGTGACGAGGGAACAGGAGCCGAATGGCTTACAGGCTGCCGAGGAGGCGGAGGGTCGTGAGGGTGTTTCGATCCATGGCGTGTAAACATTCGACGCGGACTTGATGTACTTCGCTCTTTCCGTTACACCAAGTGGTATAACTCGTGCGGATGAAAACCCGCTGCAACCTGGATGATCTGGATTATCAGGAGGAAGTGAGCGAGCGGTCAAGTTTGAAATTGAGTTGTGCAGGGTGCGCGAGCGAATACAGAAGCGAGCTAGTACCTTGTAAGGGATTGCATTATGCCCATAAATGGTTTCCATAACTGACTTGGACCAGCCGAGCGCAAACGCAATGTCATCGACGCCGTAACCCATCTCGAGCAGCTGCTTTGTGAGCTGGCGATGTACACAACGGTGGCATGACAGTGGTCCATGACGGCAGTAGTGCCCGAGATCGAAACAATGGCCTTGAGCATGATTCCCACGTCTTGCATGCGCTCCGCAATCTTTTCCACGATTTGGTCAACAACATGGTCCACATCAGTCTCTCCGTGCAGCGTGGAAGTCGTGTTGACAAATGAGAGTTGTTGAAACTTGCCAGACGAGAGCGCAACGACGACCTCCCACCCCTTTTTCCTTTGATGAACAAAACCCGCTCCAACGTCCTTGAACGCCATAGACGTGAGCGATGGTGCGTTTGGCACGTGCAAGCACCGCGGCCGCTGATGGTGATGCTGAGTACCGTGGAATCTTGATTGTTGATTGTCTCGGGACATTTTTTCGGAACGCGATTGCTTGAAGCTGTATGCTAGATGCGCCGCACTCTAATGTGTGCGGAAGTCGCCAGAATTTATTGTGAATGTGAGAAAAAGACCAAGGAAAGCCGGTGTGCCAGAGTGGAAGTGAATGGGTGGCAAGTGCCAGAAAGTGAAGACGATGGAGGCGAGCGAGATCACACCTCATACCTAGTCCTTTGCCTTCGAACTTGGCAGCGAGCCGGCCGTCATCCACAGCAAGCCCATACTCGGGTTGGGCGGATCGGACTGGTCAGCTGTTGTGAGACGATACGGGCCCTGAACTGGGTGGCGCTTGGACAACGCGTTGCCTCACATCGTTCCTGCTCGCCAAAGACGCAGGAAACACTGGGAAGAGCATCTGCAAGAGATGCAAAAATCAGTGAGTGTCACATGCATCGTACCTGACCGGAACAATGAGCGAACGTACCGGCAAAGCTTCGCGTGACGGAGGGTGGGACAGGCTCCAAAGCGGCGAAGATCTCCCAAAATCGGAGCAAACGTGGCACTAACTTGGCTTTGAAAAGCAGCGGGGGCGCGAGACATTGCGCCGCGTCTGTCGGGTGGCCCTGGTCTTCAGAGGCAAGGGCCAAGGGCCCAAGGCTGAGATATCGATGCCAAATCCATGGCGTTGATCACCAGTCTGCCGTGATTGATTGAACGCATGTCTCGTCGCTGTGAGGATCGACGGCCCGACTCCATATGGACATTGCTCAGCCAGCAGACTGCACGTCAAAATCCTTCGTTGGGCTAGACGAAAATCCATGAAGTTCTTGTCCAAGTGAAATCTGACACTCTGCAACACTGCCCCACACGCTTCTACCACCATGTCAGCAACCTACGGCGGCGGTATGTCAACCCCACCATCCATCGCTCCCACGCCCCCAACCAGCCGCTGATCATTCGCAGCAATGCAATAGACGAAGTCAACGCCCTCGTCCTGGACGTTGGCACCTCTTACACCAAGGCCGGGTACTCTGGCGAAGACATGCCCGACGCCTACTTTCCCACCCAGATGGGATACCTGCCGCCCGACGACGCGGCCATGGACATTGACACGGACGTCAATTCAAATGGCGCTAACAGCAAGCGGAAAAAGAACTCTTGGTTTGCGGGCGACAATGGCGCAAACGTATGGCGGTCAGACATGGAGGTCAGGTCGCCGCTGACGGATGGACTCGGTATGCTTTGTCACTTATGAAACGAGTCCATCGAACCAAACTCATGGCTGACGACAATTCTTGGACACCTACAGTGACCGATTGGGACGCATTCGAGCACCTCCTTGACCACACATTCCGCACCCACCTCCGCCTCAACCCCGCTGATCACCCGCTCCTCATGACCGAACCCGCATGGAACCCAAAAGCCACACGCGAAAAGATGTGTGAGCTCGCCTTCGAAACCTACGACTTTCCTGCCTTCTTCCTCGCAAAGAACCCCGTGCTTGCCGCATTTGCCGCCGGTAAAGGTTCGGCTCTGGTGGTCGAGTGCGGTGGTGGCACCACGAGCGTGGTCCCCGTATTTGAGGGATATGTCATGAACAAGGCCATGGCGCATCAGGCACTCGCGGGCGATTTCTTGTCGCACCAGGCGCTGCTTACGTTCCAGTGGAACAAGATTGATATTCTACCGCAGTACTTGATTCAAGACAAGCAGGCTGTGGCCATGGGGTCGCCCGCGATTGTGACCAAGCGTGACAGGCAGGGTGTCACGACGGATTCGTTCCACTACAATGCGCTCATGGTACGTACTGCAATTTTCATGTTCCAATTCTTACCTTGTGCTCTCCTTACGCATCTCGCTTGTCAATCCATTCGCCAGCGTACCTTCGACGACTTCAAGCAATCGGTCGCGGCCGTCTCCGAAACTCAACTCAACGAGGAAGCCTACAACAACTCTGCCGACCTGACAACAACCCTGGGCAAACCCTACGAGTTTGCCTGCGGCTACAACAACACGTTTACGCTCGAGCGCCTGCGCTTGTCTGAAGTGCTGTTCCAGCCGACAAAGTACATCATCCCGCCCGATGCGCTGCCGTCGTCCAACAAGCCTGCCGCGGCGTTTCGGTTCCCTGCAGGCATGTCGGGCACCAAGGACGTGAAATCCATTCCGCAAATGCTGCGCCACGCATACGAGCATTTGGACGTTGACGTTCGTCCGGCGCTCTTGACCAGCGTTGTGTGTACTGGAGGCAGCGCGCAGATGCCTGGGTTTGGCGCGCGCATTGAGGCCGAGTTGGCGGCTATTCAGCCGGGTGGCAAGGTCAAGATTACGGCTGGCGCGGCAAATAGTTTGCCCGAGCGCAAGTGTGGTGCGTGGTTGGGCGGATCCATTTTGACGAGTATTGGCAATTTCCATAGCTTGTGGATCAGTAAGAAGGAGTATGAGGAGCATGGCAGGAGCATTGTGGAGAAGAAGTGTGTGTAATGCTGATTGCGTTTGGTGCGGCTGGGTTTGGTTTATGCAATGTGCATCTGTTGAATTAAATGATGAATGTGTCATGCATCGTGAAAAAGAAAGGACAAGTCAGAGACCTGGTCGCTGCAGCCCAAACTCGTCCAACAACAACAAAAACGATTTCGCCTCTGGCTCCTCAACCAACTTGTGATCGTGCACAAACGCCAACCACTCCTTCATTCCCTTGGGCCGACCTACACCTCCCGCTTGCAAAAGGGCACACTTCTCTCGACTCAACCTCCATCCATGCCCGCCGGTCGCCGGAACTTCAAAGTCTTGAACCTCTTGCAGCGCCGCCAACGCATCCACAAACTGTCCGCCCTGAATCATTGCATCCATGATGGTGGCAAAGCCAATTGTGTTCGCAGGAATGACGCCCGGATTCCGCATACACGCGAGAGTGTACTTGCAAATAGGTGCCAGTTGCTGCGGGCACTTGCGGACGAAAATGGCCAGAGTGCTGGCCCAGTACGCTGCCTCGGGAATGGAAACACGGACAGGAAACGATCGGATGTCTGAATCGAGTGTGATTCGCAGCTTGTTGGCGTGAGCAAGTGCCACGGTTGACGAAATTGAACAGGGATAGACCCAGGGATCATATAACTGACTTGCCGACAGGGACGTCAGATTGACGTCTGGCGAGTCTGGGTCGACAATAAGACTGCGAATCGGAACCCGTTCAAGAATGAGAGCAATCGAGTCATGAGAAAGGTACTGGACGATCTCAGGGAACGAACGACTGATGACGCCTGTTTTGGCAACCGTAAACTGCAAGTGCGTCAACAACCACTTGATCCATCCATCCAAGACACGCGGGACCGACCAAAAGTAGTCCGAGTCCAGGATCCAATCAAGCTCAAGTGGGCATACGTATCGCTTAAATAGTTGAAAGACGCCGTTGGCCTGCTTTTCCGAAACGCCGTGGATTGCCAATCGAGAAACGACTGAACTGCGGTAATCGTACACAGGTGTACCGCCAAGTTGAATCTTGGGAATTTCGATGCGATCAAGGTCGCAGGAACGAATCCAGGAGTTGAGCTCCCAATCATCGTCGCTATCGCTATCACTCTCTTCATAACCGGCGCCGTTGGCTTGGTGGACAAGATCGCGAATGGTACGCTTGTTGCTGGATCCACGGGCAAGAACGAGCATCCAGATATCGAGCAGATCCTGGAATAGGTCGTATCGGCCGCGGCTCAATAGCTCGGCAAGCAAACAATGAATGGCGGGAACGGCTTGGTCGTCGTCGGTAACGGCATGCTTGAACCAAAACACCTTTTCAGAAATCTGTTGCTGCTTCTGAAGGAACAACAAGCCTTGGATTATCACACCCAGGTCCTCGGTCGCAGCGAGCAGGTGTAGTGCGCAAGTCGGGACATGTCTTTCGTGGTGTGAGTGAGAGAGGCAAGAGGTTTGCGCAAGCCGAAAGAGCGCAAGCTGTATGTCGGCCTTGACGTGTGATGGCAACGCTGGCCCAGTTGTCGCATTGGACAGGCGCAGGAGGATTTCACCAATGCCAGAGATTTCGAGGTGACGTCGATCGTTTTGCCACATCCATTTCGCGAATGCCCGCAAGCCCACAGCATGGTGCCGATGCACAGCAACGGTTGCCAAGCGAGGAAAAAACTCACCATCAAGGAAGCGAGTATGGACGCAAAGCAAGTGCGAGAGTGGGATCCAAAATTGAAGCGACGATTCATTCAAGTGCGCCACCAGGATCCAAATGCAGGCGACGAGGACCTGGCCGCGGCGAGAGAAGGATGTTCCATTGGACAAAAGCCCTTGAGCGAGGTCTCGGTACTTGTTTTGGGCAATGAGTGTGCGGAAACGGGGCAGGACTTTGCGCGAAAGTGCAGTGAGAAGCGCATAGTCTGGCTGCTGGAGGACGTGGGGGTACTCGGCAAGGAACCGACAAGTGCATGCAAAGTGGGCGAGTGACTTGAGGTCCAGGTGCGGCACGATCAAGTCGAGCAACTCGAGCGGCAATGACAGCAGGGCGGAATCTTGATGATGGACAGCGGGCGGCATGTGCGCCGTTATGCACTCGGAGGATCTCATACTGGCATTGATTGCATCCAGTTTTCATTGAGTGGGTTTCTGCAATTTTTTCTTTTTTTGCGTTATTTATATGGTTGGCACGTCTGAGGAATACGGATCGAGCAGAATGTGAAAGCTGTTATGTACGAATTTGGAGGAAAATGAGCAACTGCGATGAAAGAGGTTCATGGTGTGACATGGGAAAGGAATCGCGGCCAATGACGGCTACATCCAACGTCGACAAGTGTGCATGCGCCATAAGTAAGTAATCTATTCAATCCATCCGTCTAGCACGCCCAGTGCTGCCCAAAAGTCGTTCCCGGTATCAACAATCCACGTCAAATTGACGGAGATGACATTCTTTTTGAAAAACGGAATGATTTGCGGCAAGACGCTGCAGCGGAACGCCTTGTAAAGCCAAGCTGTTATTGACGTCGAATTCAAAGTCTCCCACGGGTGATGCTTCGCCGCGAGTGACGAGTTGAATGATTGGGGTATTCGCATGCCACGTTTGATGTTCTTGGTCACGCAAACCCCATGGGTCGTTGTCATACTCGTCGACGAACATGCCCGCAACTCCCGGCCAGCCCAAACCCTCCTCACAATGATCCACCTCGGGATCAAACTCCCCCGCCTGATACTATCCCAGTACAACTTGAGCAACCAAATCTTCATCAAGTCGGCAACCAAATCCTGGCGCCGGCGCTACAGCCGGGCAGCAAGCAAGCGCTGAATCCTGGGAATAATGTCGCCTGGGAACCCGCAACAGCTCCTGTAGCGCCAAGGCAGCGGCCCGTCTGGACCATAATCGGCGAGAACGAGAAACAAACCCTTGGAGAATCACACCCAAGTCTTCGGTTGCTGCCAGAGGCGAAAATATGTACGATGACTCCATGGGGCTGCAGCCTGAATGAAAACTGCGGCATGTGTCGTCCATTAGGAAAAGGCTGAGTTTCATGCTGGGCTTGATGTGCTCAGGCACAGTTGCAATGGTCGGCGGTCCTCAGGATATATACATTACAATGTACAAATACGTGGGATCGATAAACATCATGCGGACTGCCGAGGTTCGACTGCTCGAGCTAGGGTAAGTCAAGTTCATCCAAGATATCCAGCACTCCTTGCGTTCCCAGCCGTTTCTCCCTCACGTAAACCAAAAACTCGTTCGTCCCCACCGCATGCCCAGGCCAATACCGGCACGAATGGTCCGCCAGTCGCCACGCGAACCGGCACATGCCATTCGAGTCAATCGCAACCCTGTTTGCATCACGCAACACGCGCAATGCACCCACAAACCACCCCCGATGGATGAGCGTGTCAACAATAAGCACAAATGGCAAATCCGAGATGGGCTCCCAATCCGGTACGGGGCCTGAAGTTGCACGAGCAAACCCCCACGCCCATAGTGTCATGTAGTGCTTTGCGTCCACAAGTGGTAGGTGGCAAGACCAGTACTGGGCGTCCGAACGCGTGATCCATGACGGGTGAGTTTTCGCATCGAGGTCGAACGTCTCTTGAAGCAATTGCTTGTGAGCAGCAACCATGGTGTGGATGAGTGGATATGGTGACACGATAGGTTGAACCGTGCCCGAAAACGTCGTTGGAGCGGGGCGCTGGGACACGGGAGAGCCCAATTGAGACCGCAAGGGAACGCGGTCGAGGATGAGGAGCAATGTGCTGGGTTGTACGTGGACAATCAACGCGGGGAGATGGTAGGCAAGCAAGAGGGCCGTGGGAACAGACACGAGTGTGTGAGTCAAAAGCCATTCGATCCATGCGTCCAAGACTTGCGGAATCGCCCAAAGATAGCTCATGTCCGCACCGAGGATCCAGTTCAGGTTGATTGAGCACACGTGCTTTTGGAAGTGACGGTAAAGCTGATTCACCTGCGAATCCGGAATGCCGTGCAAGGAGAGCTGTGCCGATATCTGGTCGTAGCAGTCCTCGAACCAGCGGCCGCAAAAGTGAACGGTTGGACGTTCCAGTGGCATGAAGGTGTTCTGACCTGGACTCCGCGCATTACTGCCAATAGTGTAGGGAAAGACTGGCTCCTGACCGCCAAGATATCCCTCGATGCCGCCGGCGATGACCAACACCCAAAAGCGCATCAACAAGTCAAACAAATCCTTGTGACCATGGCGGACCAGCTCCGAGAGCAAGCAAGCACTTGCCGGAACAGCCGACCGACCATTGCCTGAATCGAAGTGATCATACCAAACTTGATCAAGTGAGGTGGTCTCGTCGAGAACGAGCAGCCCGGGGACAATGACGCTGAGGTCGTTGCTGCTCGCGAGCTTGTGGAATGCGCACGTCTTGTCGCTCGGTGCAAGCGCCATGTTGCGTGACGAATGCACTCGAGAGCAAATTGGATGTGCTAGCTTGAACAGCGCGAGTTGCAATTGGGATCGGATGTGTGGCGGAGCAGTAGCTATGGCTGGGATGGGTTGGCCAAAGTCCAACCACGGATGATCATTGAGCAGCATGCTGCAACAGTATTGCGTCGAAAGATGAAAGTTGGCAAATGCTGAGAGCCCAGCGGCGTGGTGTTGGGTGACGGCAGTGGTGACCAACCGCAAGGCAAACGTTGAGGAACAAGTAAGCGCTCTTGCAACGGCTGATAGAGGCGCCCAAAAGTGTGGTGCCGACTCGTTGAGATGGGCTGCGAGAATCCACACGCAAGCACGGACGGTTTGGAAGAGTGACACATGCGGGAATGTCCCGAATTTCACTTCTGGGCGTGGCAAGAACGTGCGTGGGTATTCTCGCGCGAGAATGTCGCAAAATAGTTTGACGTTGCGGGTAAACAGGGCGAGTACGAGGGCGTAATCTGAATGTTGGGAAAGCAGGGCCCGGTTCGCAAACGTGCGACACGTGCAAGCGAGTTTGGCGCCCGAGTTGAGGTCGAGAAGGCTCATCATTTCGAGCAACAGTTCGGGCGGAAGCGACTGCACGCCTCTCGCCGCCGCGAGTGCCGTTGCGTTCGTGAGTGACATGATGGGCATTATGGGCATGATGGCACTCACGGTGGCGGATATTGCTTATTGCTACAGGTTTCGGGCGTCGTCTGCTACTTAGTCAATTCACCTTGATTGCATCGTCCATGTTGGGCTCGGGATCACACAGCAACGTGCTGGCAGCATCCGCATGTGTGCGAGACACTAAGCAAGTGAATGGTAAGAATGAATGTGCATGAATGTATGAAAACTGCAGAAAGAGGTGCCCCTGTATAACGAAACAAAACTCGGGCAACGACGAAAACGAAAAGACAAAGAGACTTGCAAGAGGAGAGAATAAAGCAAAGACAGCACACATGCACGCAACGGAACGGGTGGCGGGTACAATACAAAAGTGTGGCCAAGACCCGGCAAGTATCTACTAACAATCGAAAACAAACTACTTGCGGCTGCCAAAGAGCATGCCAAACACCTTCTTGATACCCTTCTTTTTCTTCTTCTTGAACGTGAGGTCGAATGGCGCTGTGAACGGCAAGTTGGCGAGGTGAGTATAACATGAAAACGACATAGCGCTAATCGATGGAGGAGTTGGAACGTACTGGAGTACTTTTGGCTCCACAACGTGGCCATCTCGCGGTACTCGGCCGTGAGCTCGTCCTTGCAGGTGAAGCGCGTAAAGTCCATGATCTTGCCAATCTTGAACTCGCAATACTTTTTGTACACGAGCGGATCCAGCAAGTGGCAACGGTGTGCAAGAAGAATGTCAATGGCAGGCACCAACTTCTTGTACCGCTCCTCGTCCTTGAGATTGGCCTTGCGGCGCTCCTCCAACAAGCCGAGGAACTTGACATAACGGTCAATCACGACTTGCGCCTCGGCCTCGGCAAAGCCCTCACCCAAATGGTCGGCAATGTCGGCGTGCAGCTTGGCCCACGCGGAACGGCCCATGATCAAGTCGAGCGACAGAGGGGTCATCACGTTCTGGTAGTAGGACAAGATCTTGCCCGTGATGATGTCAGCCTTGCGCTTGAGTTCCTTGGACTTGCCCGTGTACTCCTTTTCGACGGCGGCCTGGACGTAATCGTGTAAAATGGCGGCCAAGTCGAGCTCCTTCCACGGGTTGACCACATCACGCTCGTTGAGGCGAGCCTCGAGAATCTCGGTCAGCGACTTTTCGTGCGTAAAGAAGAGCAGCTTGTGCACGGAATGCGCGAGCTTGTAGTCAATCTTGCCCTTGTTGAAGTTGAGCAAGGTACCGCCGAGATGGCCCTGGCCGCGCTCGGCCTTGCGGAAGTCTTCCACCATGCGCCACGCAGAGACAATCGGCAACGTGATCCACTTTTCGCAATCCTTGCAGAAGAGCATGCGCGAGCCGGTGCGCATTTCCGTGTACAAGTCGGCCTCGAGCTCTTGGTTGTTGGAGCAGAATGGGCAAGCCAACATCCACGTGCGCTCAAGCACCTCGGTACCCAAGGCAAACGGCTGCTCGGCAAAGCGGACCCACGACTCGGCGTGACTTGCGGGCACAAACTCTTGCCAGTTGGCCGCAGACAGCGGCTGACCATTGTATGCCGTCAAGAACACCTCGACCTTGTCAAGCGGGAATGCAAAGTTGAGCATCTTGACGTCGCCGAACACGCGCACGAGATCCTCGACGTAACGGTGCGAGTCCATGATGTGCACCAACCACATCATGAGCACGTCCAACGGCGGCAACGGCAACGCATGGCCCTCAACAATCGTGTGCTGCATGAGCATCAAGTACTTGAGGTAACGGTCCTCGGCACGGGTCCAGTACAGCTGAGCCGCCTTGTCGTCGGCAAACGTGAAATCGGGACTGGCCATGAGTGCGCCGCAAAGGTGGAAAAAGGTCACAAGCACCTCGGGACGCATGTCAAACTCGGGTGCGGGTTCCACCGTCATGGCCGAAGCGGCACCGAGCGAGAGCGTGCGGGAGCGTTGGCGCTCGGCAGCATTGGTGACCGTCTCCTCCTCGGCGGGCACGGGCGGCATGGGCACATCTGCAACGGCATTGGCGGCAGTGGTGGCCAATGCGCGGGGCGACGACGAGGGCGAAATACCGAGCAGGGACTCGCGCTTGGACATTGCAACGGGGATGGCGGGCAATGGCTCCTCAACACGCAAGATCGTGGCGGCATGCCCGAAACGACGCAGCATGGTTTGGCGATACGCACCAGAGAAGACCAAGTTGGTCGCGTGGCCGAATTGCACAGCAGGCGTCAAATCAGTGAGCGAGTACATTTCCGACACACCGGCACCATTGTCGAGCTCGACCGTAAGGCGTGCATACTGCTGGTACTGGTACGAGGTGGATTTCGCGTCGAGCTTGGCCGACTCGTTGAGGAACTTGTGCATGCGCGAGCGCCAAACGGTGACTTGAGCAATAAAGTTGAGACCGAACGGAGCAAGACCACGGTTGACCTTGGCGAGCGAAGCAAGGTCGTTGGCTTCAGTGCACGCAGTGCATGCAAGGGTGGCACCGGCCTCGGACTTGAGCGAAACGAGCGAGTCATGGGCAATGGTCTGGATGGTGCTGCACTTGGGGCACGACACGAGGTATGTGGTACCAGCCTTGGCGTGATGGTACAAGTAGGGCTCGCCAGTAAACTGCTCCCAAGCCGATTCAGAGAGTGGGTCAATGTCTTGCTGGTAACGAGTCACATCTTCGGCCAAAATCGAGTGCTGCATGATTACGTCGGCAGACTCGGCGCCAAACAAGGTCACCAAATCCGAGTAGAGCACGTCGGGGAACTGCGCGTGCACGTGTGCAATAAGGGCAACATCCACGGGGGCAACCAGGTCAGAACGCTTGGTCTCGGCAATCATGGTGAGCCACTTGAGGTAGCGCGACTCGGAACGCAAGATGAGCGCGGCATAGTGCGATGTTTCAATTTGCAGCAACATGCGAAGCATGCGCCAATGGCGGTCGACGATTTCGGCCGTCACCTCGGTTGCAACCGCATCCTCGGGCACAAAGAACTTGTCGGCCTTGTTGTATGCGTCGCTGGCGGACATGTCGGGCTGGTCCACAATGATGCGGCCGTACGCAAGCGCGACGGGATCCAACGACAAGTCACGCGATTGCTCGCCACCGGCCTTGGTGGACGTTGGGGTGGTTGGACGTGACGAGATGGGCGTGCCGGGACGAGACAGCGACAAGGAAATGCGCGGCGTGACGGGACGAGAAATGGGCATGGGCGACATGACGGGCGTGGGGAGATCAGCGGCAGCAATCGAAACGGGGCGACTGTTGGACTGGGCTTGTTTGGTGAGAATGGGCGAGAAGAAAGTGATGGACCGACCAAACAAGGCCCACACGGCAATGCGCCAGCGCAGGGCGGCCTGGACGTGAATCAAGTGACCAACCAGAGCCTCGTCCGAGTTGGACTGCGCGGAAATGAGATACTGAGAGCCATCTTCTTGGGTCATGATGGTTGCTTGGTCAAGCCAGAGCGCATACGACTTGAGCACGGCCGCGGTCGACACTTGACGCAACTTGCGAATGGTTTCCACAAACTGACTGGCTTGGCGGAAGACTTGCACGGCATACTCGGTCGCGAGCAGCGGCTCACGGCAAACGAGACACTTTTCGGTCGTGGAGCGAATCGTGATGGTGCCGTGGCACTTTGTGCAATAGTACGTGTTGGACACCTCGAGCAACCACGGCATACCGGTCTCGTGTTCCCACTTGCTAATCACCTCCTCGGAAGTCTTGACGTTGAGGAAGGAAGCACCCAAGAGTGACTCGGGCAGATCGCCTTCAAACGTGCGCACCGTCTTGTGAATCTGATGCACCACGGCAACATCGGGCGGCGGAAGCACCGTCGGCGCCAAAGTGATCCACGCTTGGTAACGCTGAATGGCATTGAGCGCGAAAATGAGATTGCCAAACCGGTACTCGTTCTCGTTTGCCAACCAGTAAGCCTTGAACTCGTCGACCTCGGCTTCTGTGATCATGGTTTCGCGTACGGTCGCGGGCAACGACAGCTTGGCCTCGGTCACGGTGGATACGGACGCAGACGACAAGACGCTGGCGGCGGCCTCATCGTTGACGTCGTGCAGGCTGATGACCAGTGACTTGACTGACTGGGCGGCCTTGACAGGTTCAGGAACGTGAGGAGCAGCCACATTGTTGAGTTCAAGCGAGCGTTCGGTGACGACAACAGCATCCTCCTCCACGTGAGGTTCAAGAGCGCTTGCGGCAGCCGCAACGGCAACGGCGGCAGCACCGCCCAAAGCCAAAGCATCGATAGAGTCCACGGGTGATTCTTCTTCGACCTTGACTTGCTCTGGAATTCCGTCAAACTCGATTGCACGGGACACGACTTGAACTTGCTCATCCTCGCCATCGACAGCAACAGCAGCAGGCACGGCAATGAGCGGCAGCACTTGGCCAAAGTGGGCAATCATGTACTCTTCATACTCGGCAAACTGCGACATGTGGAACCAGTGCATGAGCTGTGCATCGTCCGACATGGGCGTGAGCGTGTACAACGACTTGTCCCCGTCCATCGACTCGACCACGACCGTGTCATCCAATGAACGCTGGTACGTCACATTCGAGTCCATGGTGAGCTTGTCGGCGCCAGCGGCAACCGCTTGCTGCAGTTGCACAAAGCGGGCAGCCAGGCGGTCGTTGAGGGCAACTGCGTGGGCCTCGTGCTCGTCAACGGGCATTTCGACATCGTGCCAGTCCCAGTTGGATTCGCGAATGCCCGACGAAAGCGCCACCGTGGCATGTGTGAACCGTTCGGCACCAACAATGTCCTGAACGTCAGCGCGGTACTCGGCACCGAGCGACATGTGCAAAAGAGCAACGAGCTTGACCATGGCGGGCGCAACGGGCACTTGCTCGTACGTGGGATCCTCGGCATCGGCAAGGTAGCGCACATAAAGGGCAGCCCAGTGCATGGACCAGGTCAGGGTTGTGATGGGCGCGAGCTCTTGAGCAAATTGCGACACGGCTTCAAAGGTCACGGGTGAGTTCTTGGCGGCTTGCAATCCACGAGCCAAGGTGTGATCGGCCGACAACTCGACTGCATCTGCTTGGTCATCCACAGTAACCACCAAACGGGCGGTAGCTTGGGACGGATCCACATCGGGCTTGGCAGGCAACAACGAAACGAGCGAGCCAAAGCGTGACAAGGAAAACACCTTGAATGCCTCAACATCGTGCATGTGCGCAAGGTGGGCGACCTGGCCGGCGGCCGAGAGTTTGGCCAGCGAAAAGAACTCGGTCGAGCCATCGTCCTTGGTGACCATGACGGCATCGTCCATAACGCGCGCGTATTCAAACACTCCTTCGGCCACCACCAAGTCTTGCTCGTTGCCGATGCGGCCCAGGATTTGCTGAATGACAAGGAGCTGCGTGTTGAGCGCACGGGCAAGTTGAACGGCATCGACGGCATCGCCAGCTTGAGCGGCAGCAACATCGGCAACGTACTTGGCCGGAAGCGAAGAGTGGACGAGGGAGATACGGGCATGCTTGACGGTGGGGCCCGAGCGCAGCTCTTGAATGTACTCGGCCACTTGGGCCACCGTGAATTGAGCACCAGTGCGCACATCGAGCTCGTCAACCTTGGCAACATACGCGCGTACATGCGATTCGGAAACCAGCAGATCCAAGCGACCCGCCGACGACATGACCGGCGACACGGACCGCGTCGACGACACAAAACTCGCAGACGCTGCGCGCGGTGTGGCCGCCATCGCAGACTCGGCATACCCATCGTTCACGGCAACCACCACGGTGGGTGACTCGGGCTCGTCTACTACAAACTCGGGCAAGTTGAACAAGGTGCCCACATGCCCGAACATGTCTTGGCAATGCGACTTGTACCAATGGCCTGTGGCAATGTGCTGCAAGTGTGCAAGGGCGTGCGCGGGCGAAAACTGGGCGCTGTACATGTGCTTTGAGCCGTCCATGGAGGTGACAGCAACCATCTTGTCCTTGACATCGGCATACGACGCCTCGGGGAACGCCATGTGGTTGTCGACCGCGGCGCGAATGATGGTGAGTAGCTCGGGCAGAGCCATGCGCAAGCGGTAGAGTGCAGGCGGGAGCACCGTGGTCGGGATCGGAGCGGCACCGGCAGCAAAACCGTTGTTGAGCGAATGGTTGAGGGCTTGCGTCACAAACAACGGCGCGCTCAAATCCTCGTGGTCGCCACTGCCCATCAAAGCAACGATATCCTCGGCGTACGAGTCGACGAGCAGGTGATGCGCAAAGGCAGCGAGTGCGACAGACGCGGTCATGTGTTGCATGGGACCCTTTGCGGCCACACGCACAAACTCGGCGTACTGGCACAGCAAGTGCGCAGAGTTGCCTTTGACCAAATCGGCAAAGTGGACCATTTCGCGCACGTGCGCCACGTACTGGTTGGCAACCTCGGGTTCGCGGTTGGACTCGTGGTCAGCACCACTATCCAAAGCCGTGGCGGCGTCAGTCAAGTCCACGTAAAGGTAATCCACTGGCTCGGCAACAGGCTCGGCCTTGAACGTGTCGGCCACTTGCACGCCATACTGCTCGACAAAGAAGGTTTGATACACGGCAGGCGCACTTGTGTGAACAATTTGGCCTAGCTTGGCCGCATCCGTCAACGGCGCAATCGAGTACACTTCAGGAACAAGGGCCTCCTCCTCGGTCGACGAAATGACCAACGACGACATGCCCACAAACCGGGCATATTCGGTATCCACTTGCTGAGGGGTCCACGTGGCGGGCACATTGGACAAGAACCGTGCCAAGTCCATCGTCGCACGCAACAAATCTACCGAAAACTCGTGCCACTGCTCGGCGAGCTTGGACTTGCACGACAAACACCTGGCGGTTCCGAGGGCATATTGAGCCGAATCCACTGACTGTGTCATGTTGCACTTGGTGCATGTGGGCATGGGCGGCGAAAGCAACGCGGGCGGCGCAAGCTCAAACCCGACGCCAGCCAATGAGCCCCATGCGGCCTTGTTTATGTCCCCCGTCAATGCACGTGTTGTTGGATGGGCAATGGCCGCAAGCTGATCGGAAGACAAGCCAAGCGACTTGGCATCGAGCTGGAACGCGGCAGGGTTGGTCGACATGTGCGCGAGTGCCACGACGGCAACGTCCATGGGCGGGGTGACGGCCGCGTCGCCGCCTGCGGCAATGGCGTGTAGGTACTTTGAGTAACGGCGGACGGCCGCAGAGACATAGGTCGGGTCGACAAACAAGATGGCGCGCTGAACCAGAAACTCGCGCAGAGAATGGAACGCGGCGATTTCGGTATGGGCAATGCCAAATGCCGACGGCGACGGCACGGGGGCCGGCGCGGCGGCGGCGGCAGCAGCCTTGAGCGTGATGGACGCATCCGACTCTTGCTCCTCTTCCAGGACCACCGCGCGCTCAACAACAACAGCGTCAACCTCGGCCTCTGCCGTCTCCTCTTCTGGCTCGGGCTCGGTGGTGGGCAAAACGACCTGGGCTGCACCCACGGCCAATGCGGCCACCTCCTCGCCATACTTGTTGACGAACCACTCTGCGTACGCCAAGGGTGTCGCCGAATGCACCAAATGCCCAGCCTCAACGGCATCATCGCGAGTCGCGATCGAGTACATGTGCTTGTTGCCAACCTCGTCGGCGATCACAACCGACATGTCCATGAAGCGCGCATACGCATCCTGTGCGTCCTTTGTAGGCACCGTCTCAAGCACGGCAAGCTGCTGGCGGTAAATACGTGCGGCATCGGCGAGATCAAGCGGAAACGCCACTGAGGTAGTGGCAGGCACGGCCGCTTCGACTTGCGACCACGTGGCGTCGCCGGCGGCCGGGTTGGTCGCAGCACGCAGCACGACTTGATCGGCGGCCGCAAGCACAGCAGACACGCCCGCCGCCTCTTGTTGACCGTGGGCCGCGATACTGGTCACATCGGCAACAAACTGAGCGGGATGCGACGCGTGTGCGGCCATGATGACGGCCACATCCACGGGGGGCACGGCGGCTTGGTCCACATGGCCTTGGGTAACGCCCACGAGATACCTGGCGTACTTGCGCACCGACGCCTGGGATACAGTGACTGACTTGACAATGCCCGTAACGCCACGCATGTTTGCGAGTTTTGCCGCCGAGACGGCCGCGAGCAATGGGTTGGACTCGATACGTGCCTCCTCCATCAAATTCTTACCATCCTCGACCACAACGTCCTCAATGTTGGACTCGGACACCATGGCGGCCTCGGCCACGGGCGCAGACTTGCGCAACCTGAGCGGGCGGCCACGCACCGCGTCCCAGTGGTGGAAGTTGACATTGTCGTTTTGCATGACAAGTGCAATCGTGTGATGATCAGCAATGGCCCCGTAATATTCTTGACTGGCACGCACATAAGCGTTGGGCCACAGTGTGTGCGTCAGGTACGCAAGCAAGACATCGGCTGCGGCCCAGTCGCGCGACTCGAGATGATACACTTGTTCCTTCCCCAGGACATCCACGAGCACCACCGCACGCTTCCACGCAAAGTCGGAGTACGCGCGCACGGCAGCTTGCTTTTGGTCCTCATCGTCCTTGAAATCCACGGCACTCACAACACGGAGCACATGTGCGCGCCACTCTTGCACAGTGCGCACCAGGTCGACGGAAAACATGGCAAATGCCGTGTACACTTGTGGGTCGCGCATCAGCAGCAACTGCGTCTTGGTGACGGTGCGCCAGCATACTGAACATTCAATGGCTTTGGTGCCCATGCGCAAGGCAACAAACTCGCGCGCCTCAATGGTAGCGTACGAGCAGCACGTCGGGCACTGCAACAACCATGCGTGCTCAACCACATCGGCATTGTGCAAGAGCACATACGGCACGCCCGTGTACTTTTCCCAGGCTTGTTGCGACCCGGAATCGAGCTGCTTTGTGAGTGCTTGGACCAGGAACTTGCGCAGCGGGAAGGGCGTCGTGAGCAAGCTCGGGACCGCGTCCGATCCGAAAATGGCCTCGAGATCCGCGACATATGTCGGGGTATGAATCATGTGATTGTACCACAACAACAGCACGTCCACGGGCGGCATCACGTCCATGGCGTCCGTGTGGGTGGCCAACATCACAAGCCACGCATAGTACCTGCGCTCGGCCTTGACCAAGTAAAGCGTGTCGACCTTGCCCTCGGCGTGCTTGTCCTGATGCCTTGCCAAGCTGAGATGTTGGGCAAACGACTCGAGTAGGTCCAAATGCCCGTCGAGGGCCTCGCCAGAGACCAAATCGGCAATCGACACATTGTCGTCTGCCAGGGCGCCGGGGACATTAACGGTGACGGTGCGTTGCGCACGCTTGGTCGACTCAAACATGGCGCGCAGCGAAGCGACCGAGGGGCCCTTGGATGCGCTTGACGGCGCACCGGCCGCCGACGAAATGTTGGCTAGAGTCTTGCGAGGCGTGTTTGGCATGGAAAGTGCAGCCACTTGTTGCTCGAGCTTGTCCAAATCGGCGGCAACACTGTCAATAGTGCGCTCGCCTTGGTCTGGTTGTTCCTCGTGCTTGACGGTTTCGGGAGCAACAACAACTTGCACCTCGTCCATGGACGCGCGCCTTCTGACCTGTTCCACCTCCTGCGCCACGGCCGACAAAGTCACGGCCTCTTGGTTCAGCACCACAATCTTGCCAAACTTGTCGAGCGAGTAATCCAAATACCCTTGAGGATCTGCCACCACGCCCGTCCAATACGCCACAAGCACATCCGTGTCAACAGCCAAGGGGGCGGCCTCGCCCTTTGCATTTGCCGCAGCCAGCAACAGCCGGCGCAGGACAAGTGACACTTCGGCCGCCTCTTGCGTCGAATACCCAGCGGTTTGCTTTTCTTGCAACTGCGTCACCACGGCCGCGACTTGCGCGCCAACCATGGGCACCACGTGGGCTAGATCAATGGCAAACCTGCACATGGCCGCTTGTGCGCGCGGGACATGACCTTCGGCCACATGCGAGGCGGTTGTTGCGGCCGCCAATCCTTTGCCACACCCCGAGCACGTCGCCGAGCCCGCAACATACAAGTCCACATGCACCAGGGACATGGTCGCGCAGGTGACGCACGCCACAGGCACACTGGGTTTGGGCGCAAAGTCCCAGGGCAAGCCCGCAAACGCCGCCCACGCATCTTGATCCTTGGCCAATGCAATCGCACACGCAGGAAACATACCCGGGCGTGCCAGCACGGCGTCCCTGGCGTCGTGGCCAAACAGGGCGCCCAGATCGTCGGCGTATCGGGTCACGTCGGCCACTAGGTGGGCGTACCACACGGCCAGCACATCGGGCGGAGGGATCGGCAATTCCGACGACGAACAAGTGGTGATGAGTGCGAGCCAGGCAAAGTACCGGTCTTCGAGCGCCGCCACAACGGTTGGCGAAAGCGGCGCCGCTGTGGAGTGGGTCAACGAGGTAAATGCTTGGTTGAGGTGATGCAGCAAGGAAATGTGTGCCGAGAGTTGGGCGGCCGTCAGGGTGAGTTGCGGCGACGGCGACGATGCATCGTCGCTTTTGGCAGCAGCAGCCACAAAGGCGGCACCAGAGGGAGTCTCGGCGGGTGCGGCCAATGAGGCGGGTGCTTGTGTTGGCGATTGGCGTGACTCCGATGTGGCAACAATGTGTGCCATGGCTGCGTGTTCGCGGGACGTGGACGGGTCAAACTGATGGAGCGTGGGAGAATATGCCAGGGGTGAGCAAGCCGGTTGAGTCATGTGGAAGAGCGAAAATCGAAAAAAAATGAAAAGCGTACGACATCCGACTCTTCGTCTTGCTCGCTCACGAGGGCAAGGGCAATGTGTGCGGCCTGACTCGCAGCAACTGCGTGCTCGCTGACTTGCCCCTCCTCGACAATGGTGGTGGTCGTAACAGTGACTGGCAGGGCAGTGATGGTAGCGGATGCAGACCCGACAGAGTCTTGGCCAGCATCCTTGATGGTGGCAGATGCGGATGCGGATTCGGATCCGGCATCATGCGACGTGGTGAATGGCGAAGGTGTCTGATAGAAGGAAAACATGACGACCACAAGAGCAAGGTGTGAGCATGGGGAAACCAGCAAGCAGTGAATTGCAAACAGCACATACTTGGACAATGGCCGAATCACGGTTGCCCGTGGCCAAATGCAGGTCTGCATCGGCGCGGTCCAAGGCGGGCGAGGCGCCGGGAGAAGCCGACATGATGGGTCAAGCAAATGTCAAGCGAGAAAAGTCTATGTGGGCCGAGCCTGCTTGTGTGGAGCATGAAGGGAAAATGAATCAGCAAACCAACGATGCTTGTTGCGAGCAAAGATTCAACGACGAACCGTCAAGTTCAACTTCAGGTCAAGGAGATTGCGAAGACGGTTTCGACCAACGAGGCCGAATTAAACAGGAATGGCCAATCTGCTGACACAAATCGGCACACGGGCAAGGAAGAGAAGGAGTCTACCTGTGGCGTGGCGGCGGAGAGGCGTGGGGTTGAAGTTAGCGACACTGAACTGAAACGTTGGAGGCGACGACGGCAAGAGTTGATGGGTCCATGGTGCATCGTCATTCATGAAAAAAGCATATTGCATTCGACGTTGATGGCAGGATGCCACGCAGGCACGAGTTGTTGTGCGTGACGAAAACGGCCGCGAGACATGGCGGTCGGTGGTGGACATGGATGCCAACACCACATTCAGATACAGGACAGGATGGCGGGGAATACATGCCTGATTGCGAATGAGAATGAGGGGGACAGTTGCAATACGATTCGCAACTGCTACTGTTATTGTACGGTGTGAAGCGAACTCGAAGCGGGAATGCATTCCGTCAACCGTCAACCGTCAACCAACCAAGAGAGATGAGTTGACTCAAAGAAGTTTGAAGGTTGGCCTGTCCCCAACAAGCCTCGACACATGCGCCGGCGTGCTTGTGGCGGCTGTTTCGTCCATGGTGATCACAAAGGAAAGGTTGGACATGTACCTACACAGCAACCGTGCACGTGAGTGGCTGCCAAACACTTTTTTTGGACTCATTTGGGCGAATTCCCAGGACGCCTCGTGTGGAATTTGTGAGGAATCCTCTCTGCAGCTTGCGCCCGACATTATTAATACCTATTCGACTCGAAAACCGGAAAATCACACTTCGAAAAAATTTTCAATTTCCGTTCCGTAAATTGCATACATTAATGTTGCCAATGCTCAATCCAACCACGGGCAACATGTATCACCAGCATGTCCAGCAACAGCAACAGCAGCACCAGCAACAGCAGCACCAGCAGCAGCAGTTTCTTCAGCAGCACCAACAGCACCAGCACTCGCTGGCCGCTGCGGCCGTCGCTGCTGCGGCTGCTGCCGCCACCGTAACCCACCAAGCACAGCTGCAGCAGCAACAACAACAACAACAACCTCTTCAGCACCCTTCGTCGCGCCCAACCACCACCACTCCAAGCCAGCCACCTGCGCTCGCACCCACAAGCCTGCCCGTGGGCGGTGGCCCAACAAGCACCATCCACGGCACGCCGATCGACCCTTCCATCCATCGCCACCCAGCGCTGCTTGCCGCCTGTCCTCTACACCTGCACGCGCCGCACCTGCCCACGCTCATCAAGCCGCGCGGCCGCCCGCTCAACCCGCTGTGGATGTTTTTCAAGCGCATTGCCGCCACGCCACGTCACGCCGACGGACCTGCGTCGTCGGGCCACTCGCACGCGCAATGTGTGCAGCCTGGGTGTGGCCAGATCATGAGCGATGCAAAGGCACGCATGTTGGCCGCGCACTTGTGGGGTGGGAAATGCGCTAGTCCTGATGTCAGGGATCCACGCGTCGTAGCGTGGTTGACAGAGTGGCGCAGACAGGTCAAGGTCAATGAGGCAGGCGAGTGGGTCAGTGAGGCGAGCGAGGATCCAAAGCCCAGTACGTCTTTCTCCTTTATAAAGCGAGCCCGTTGATCTACCCCATGCACTAAAACTTGCTTTCCCTTTTTGCCATGTAACAGGGAAACGCAAATCACGCGCGTCCAAGCGCGCTCGGACCGACGCGGACGATGACGGGGACGGCAATGACGACTCCAATGGTAACTCCCAAGCCCATTCAACCCTCAATCTGGCGGCCGGTACCAGCAACAACGCATCCGCATCATCGGCCTTTGACTCGTCGAACTTGTCTGCGTTTGGCTCTGTACCCTCACTCGCCACCTCGACCCCATCGGGTTCGGCGCGATTCCATGCGACCCCTGGGTCACCCTCCATCGCCTCACTTCTCCTGCCACCCAACGTGCCGCCACCAACCGTCCAATCCCAAGGCCACACGTACGCCACGACCACCACCACGACGCCCAACTCTGCCGCGGCCTACCTCGCCTCCACCAACCCTGCGCCTCCTCCTCCTCCCCTACCGCCGCAAGCCGGCCCCGCCTACCCAACCCCGCCCACGCCCTCGCTCCCGCACTTGTCACTCTCTTCCACACTCACCCACCACGCGCACTTGTCGCTGGTGCGCTGGATGCTGCACTATCATTTACCCATGGACGCATTCACACATCCGTCGTTTGTCGAGTTTCTGCATCTCGTCAACCCAACCGTGCCCTCGCCGTCACGCGACCTGGTGCAATTTGGGCTGGTGCCAGTCTTGGCACACGAGGAGACTCGAAATGCCATGCATTTTGCACAACATGCGGCCGCGGCCATGGGCATGGGCATGCGTGCTCGGCCCACAACCGCCCTGACGGCCACGGCTACCGCAACGACCACGACGACGGGCGAGCACGAGGCGCGGCGCCGTGACCCCCAAGCAAGTGGTGCGTCGAGCGACAAGGTGGTACGCAGACCGGGGACGAGCGCAACCGCGCCCGCGGCGGGCCCTGGCGCGGGTGATGAGGATGAGGCCAGTGTCAGAGAGGCCGCCAGGGCGGCGGTGGCTTTGGCGGCCGCTCAGCAGGCGCAAAGGGCTGCGGTTCAGGAGCAACAGCAACAGCAGGCGACTCAGGGGCAACACGTGCAGGCGAGAGAGAGTGGTGGGCAGCGGCAAGGGCAGGAGCAGCACCAGCAACAGCAGCAGCAACAGCAACAGCACCAACAACAGCAGCAGGAGGATGACATGGATCGGCGCGCGTTGGGCATGTTGGGGTTGTTGTAGTTTGGGTCCGAGTTGTTTTGTTTTCATGATTTATTTATTTATTCATCTACATTTTGTGTCCATGTCTCAATGATACATTTTTTTTTTCCTGTCTTCTTGCATGACCTCGAGGGTGGTCCATCACATGAAATCTATTCACACAACGGCCATGATAGGTAGTTAAATCCTCACGACCCTCCCCAACCCACGTTGAGCAACATCCATGCCCCACCTTACGACCCCATGCACGGCGCCCATGCACACATACACGCCGCCCACAATGCCCGCCATGCGCACCATAAACTTTGGCAACGACTCCTGCCCCGTGGCCGTGATGCTCACGGCAATGGGCTCAAACGCGTACCGGAAAAAGATGCCCGGAATGCCCTGCTCAGCTTGCGAGTTGGGCGTCAGCAGTTTCTTGTGGTCCGTGACGGCGTATTGGTTGGTAGAGAGGTGCAAGGACCCCGAGGTGTAGGTGGAGGGGACAATGGACAGAAAGTATTGATACATTTCGAAATCTGGGCGTGTCACTTGTTAGTTGCAAAAAGCCACACACGAGCAAACCTCGAATCGCCAGATCCGTACTCGTCAAGCTCACCTCATACCCGCCCGCCAACGGATTGGCCAACTGCAGCCCAGCACTGGACGATGCAGCCGCATGGTGCTTGTTGTTGCCGCTTGTGCTGCTTGCACTGCCCGCTGCTCCAATTTCGGTGGCGCCAAACGCAAACTGGTCCACGCGATGCGTAAAGTTGATGGCCTCATGAGGGACATGCAACTGGCCCGCATATGCATGGCCCAGGGCCGTGATGTGCACATTGCCCGCGACCTTGGTGATGGCAAACGCGCCACGCATGCGGCACGCCGTTGCTTGATCGGCCGGCACAGGTGTCCCAGCACTTGTCGAAGTGCCGTGTGCGCCAAATGCCACAGGGCCGTCTGGCCGCTGGCCGTGCAAGTACACCCCGGCGGTGGAAAACAAGGTCGGGATGCGCTCGACCGTGTTGCCGACATGCAACGCCGTCCCCGACACATCGTACACGTCCATGGTCACATACTCGCACTTCATGGCCACGGTCACGTCAACCGTCACGTCAATGGATTGGCGCAGTGTTGGGTCCACGATGAACTTGTAGTCATGGTGGATGGCCAGAAACCGTGCCGTTTCCGAGATGGCTAGCAGGCACAGCAAGGACGAGACAACCAGCGATGTGAGGGCGCCCGATTTGGACCGCACCAGGAAGGCGTCGTCGATTTTCGGGAAGGCGTCGAGCGTGGAGAGCGATTTGACGAGGCGCATTGTGGAAAGAAGAAGATTTCCATTGATTTTTGAAAGAGCCCGATATTCTTTATTGTAAATTTTTGGCGAAAACCGATAATTCATGTCCGGGCCGCCGATCGGACGCGCCACTCCACCCGAACAACGCACGACACCCCAACGTTCAACTCGAACCGTTCCAACTTCCAACACGAATTCCCTTCGTTCTTACGAATCCATATATAGTTTCTTGCTTCATCCACATTGTCCCGTCACAAAACACAATCACGAGTCACATTTAGTACAACATGTCTCCCAAGCTCGCCCTTGTCTACGGCGGCGCCGGCGCCCTCGGCCGCGCCATCGTCACGCACTTCCAGTCCAAGCTGCCCGGATGGTCGGTCGTCTCGGTGGACCGTGCCGTCAACTCGGATGCCTCCCTCAACATCACTGCGCCTCCCGGCGCCTCGTGGACCGATACCCGTCAACTCATTGCGTCTTCCCTGCCCAAGGACACCAAGCACCTGGACGCCATCATCTGCGTTGCCGGCGGCTGGCAGGGCGGCTCTGCGTCATCGCCCGATTTCTTAAGCTCAGTGGAAACCTCGCTGACGCAATCCGTGCAAACCTCGGCCATTGCCGCTGCACTTGCCGCACAATACTTGCGCCCGCACGGGGGCTTGTTGGTGCTCACGGGGTCGCATGCCGCGCTGGCGCCCACGCCCGGCATGATTGGATATGGACTGGCCAAGGCCGCAGTGCATCATTTGGTGCAATCGCTTGGAGCGCCAAACTCGGGCATGCCCGAGGGAGCCAAAGCCGTGGCCATTTTGCCGGCAACGCTCGATACGCCTGCGAATCGTGCGGGCATGCCAAAGGCCGATTTCAGTTCGTGGACGCCTGTGGAGGAGGTGGCGGGCAAGATTGGCAAATGGGCCAGTGGCGACGAGGACATTCAGAGTGGCAGTTTGGTCAGTTTGGTGACGAGTCGTGGCGAGACAAAGTGGACCGTGGCCAGTGGGCTCATGTCCTAAGTAAGTCGGCCTCATGGGCATCATGTGGCTATTGCCTTGACATGTGTATTCCCCCCCCCCCCCATTCTTCATTCCTTCCAATTTACTTGCTCTGATCCACAACGGGCAACACGCTCCAATCCTCCAGCTCTGGCGGAAAGTTTGCTGGCGGCTGTGATATCCAGTTGAATCGAGCGTCAGTCTCACGGTTGCAGGCACTCACACACACTCTCTCTCTGCCATGAATATACATACCTTGTCCCGCAGCTCCCACACGCTCAACGAACTGGGTTTTTCTTTCTCCTGCTTTGCCAACATGGCCTCGCGCTCATCCACCAAGCGCTTCATTTCGTCCTGGGGCTTTGTCTTGATCTTGATGCAAAACTTGAAGTGGTCCCATTTCGCAGAACAATCGGCACGCTGGCCGTACCGGTAGTAGGAGAGCGCTTGGTAGTGCAAGGCTAGTAAAACCCCAAGAACGGTGTCAGTGCCAGCCAGGGATCGAGGGGGGCAGAGGTCATCATCAATAACTAGAACAGCAGAGGGAGCGAGGGCCGGCGTACAGTAGCAAGTGTAGACCTTGCCGAGGGCATCCGAGATGGAGTACCGGTCGGGGATGGGCTGGTCGGTTGGTGACGGCATTTCTTTCCAGTTGGGTTGGTTGGTGCGAGTGAGTGTCTGTCGAGCTTTCGTTGTCGTTAGCCTCTGACCACAAGACAAGGCCCAAGGCCCGGGAGGGTTGTTGGTAATTCTGGATAGAAAGATACAGTGTCGCTTGCGAAATGCTCACAGTGGGTTGAGTTGCTTCACATACATGGATGGTGGGAATGCAAAGTGTATAGCGTTGGATCAGAAACTTGGCTGTCTCGCACCTGGCCATGGCTGCCCCCCTCCATCGACACTGCGAACAACAAGTGTATGTACTAGTATTAATACTGCTCGATGAATGTATTGACTACACACACATGTACAGAATCACACCCAACCAACCAACACAAGTCCTATCCTCGTTCCGTTCATATGTAAATATGTACAATCATTACTCCTTGTCCACCTGCCCCTGTCCCTCCCCATCCGCTGGCACCGCACTCACATCCCCCATACTTCCCGCAGCCACCACTCTCCCTCTGCGTCTCAAATAAACATCGAGCCCGAGCGTTGCCACCAGCGCCATGCCCGCCATGGGCACGAGCCAATAAAAGTTGTGCGTGTACAGCTGACGAGCCGGTTTGCCCGCATCCCTTGCGTCATGGACCAGCGTGTTGAACACGGAGCCGCCAAGCACGCCGGCAAGCGACCAGGCAGTGAGTGCGGCGCCGTACAGCGGGGACGAGCGTACTGCGCCAAAGAGGTCGCCAAGGATGCCCGGGAGCAGCCCGAACGAGGCGCCGTATGCACTAGAAACGCAGCAGTCAGGCGGCGAATTGACTTGGTGAGATGGGAACATTGAAGAAATGGCGAGACGAACAAAGAACAAGAAACAACAGACCTGGTCAAGATCCAAACACCCGCACAAAACATGCCCACGGAGCCCACCTCGGTCTCAATGCTCGCCACAACCAGGCCCAAGCCCAAACACTGTGTGAGTGCCACGGCCATCCACACGCGACTGCGGCCCAATTTGTCTGAAATGGCGCCAAACCCTGCGCGGCCAGCAACATTGAAGAGTCCATTGACGGCCACAATGATGGCGGCCGAGTCGGCAGACAGCCCAAAGATGGATTTTACCATGTCTGCGATTTTGGACAGCATGGCTAGGCCCGATGTGATGCCAAACAAAAACGTCAAGTACACGAGGACAAACTGCGGCGACTTGATATCTGCCCAAACAGACGATGGTGTTGAGGTGGAGTTGTTTGCTGCGGCCGTGTCCTCTGGCTTGTTGTCATCCGGCTGTGCACTGTTAGGCGGCATTTCCAGCACCATAGCCAGCGGCAACTGCACACACGCATACACGCCGCCCAACACCAAGAACCCAGTCCCAACCCCGACGCTGCCAATCAGCGCCGTGCCCGCAAAACTGCCCACTACTGCCCCCGCACCAAACCCTGCCACCACAACGCCAGCGGCAAATCCGCGCTGGTCTGGGAACCACCGCCCCGTAGTTGCCACAGGAATCAAGTACGCCAGCCCCGTGCCAATGCCGCCCATGACGCCAAACCCAGACACGAGCACGGGGACCGAAGTGGCCAATCCGGCGGCAACGTGCGCGAGTGCAAACAAAACGCATCCGAAAAGCGTGGGTCGCCGAGGACCAAAGCGCGCAAGGGCGCGCGGGGCAATGAGGGCGGCCGACAGACCCAAAAGCGCAATGTGGGTGAAGAAGGCCAGCGAAATCGAGTCGGGCGTTGTCGACAGCCGGGTTGCGAGCGAGGCGTTGAACACGGAAAAGGCATAGAGCGTGCCGAGACACACTTGGATCAGGCACGAGGCGGCGAGGATGCGCCATCGGGTGGGGTTGGCGATGGTGGCAAGGTCGGCGGCCGAGAGGGCCGGCCGAGTGGGACAGGAAGAAGATGTCATGGCAATTGGAGATGGTTGTGGGAATGAAGATTAAGATGGATCGCTATTGGTTCATCAAGATCTGGTCAGCATTGGGGATGCATTTTGAAATTCATGTGGAGAGCGAACGAAATGGAGAGTGTATCTGTCCGACTTTTGAAGGAATGAGGAGACAAAAAAAAAGTTTAGCTCCAATTTGCACGAGGCCAGATCGCTTTTCTTAGCAACAACGTTTGTGCAGGCAGCCTGATTGGTGCCATGTATGTTCGCCTTTTCATTCATCGTCCCTAACAATCGAACGGTTAAGGAACACTTGTCGAAATGATAGGAACAAACAATCGGGTTTTTCTTGTCCACAACCTGGCCGTGATGATATCACCCACAGCTGCTCTTCCGCAGGTTCGCGGCGGCGGTGGGACCATGAGAGGCAAAAGAGAGTAAGACGCCGGCAACAGAATGGAATGCTGCCTACATCTACCGACATCGCACTTTTCGCATGCAACCAACTTGGCGCCTCGACTCAAATGCAACCACAGACGGGAGGAAGGAGGACGAGACGAGGTGACCGGTTGACGCTCGCATGCATACGCATGAGCATTTTGCCAAGTACAAGCATAGGTACGGCCAACTACCTCGTCAAACCAGTCGTTGCACGCCATGCTCACCATCTGCTCCTGTGGGACTGTTATCGGGCATTTAGATCCATGGGAGATAAGAGGTTCGGGCTGGAAGAAAGCGACGAGCAGGGAACAATGTCATGGAGCGGTGGTCGACTCCTGCGTAAAGTCGTAACTGTGATGAACAATTCGGGTGAAGGCAACAGCATCCGGCCGAGAAACTGGTAAGTGCCAGGTAGTATGCCTTGTCGAGAATGTATGTCAAACGCATGCTTAATACATATACATGAGTTGTACCATACCGTCCACAATATTCAAGCACCCTTGAGCTTGTACTTGAGCTTTTCCAACCCAAACACCTCCTCAGTCACACTGACCATACTCCTGACAGCATACGCAAACAAGCCATTGACCATGAAGGGAACCCCCCAAAACACCCGCTCCCAAGAATCCACCTTGTCCCAATCGGCACTCAAGAGCGGCAACGCAAAGTTGATACCGGCCACCACGGTGCACGCAAACAAGTAGCGCATCAGCGTCAAGTTGCGAGCCCGCGCGGCCCAGTGATCAAACGGCTGGTCAGCCGGGTGTGCGTTGACCTTGACAATGTCGGTGACGAGCAGCACAAACAGGCCGAGGTATTGCACCAAAGTCAGCACGTAGGCGAGCGAGGGGAATGGGTGGTGGGCGAGGTCGACTTGCAGGATGGGAATGCCGGGCGAGCCCTTGATGAGCGACATGTACACTTGAGCGGCGGCCCTGTTGATTTCGTTTGGACACACAACCGGTCAGAAAGCGTGCATGTGTGAAATAAGGATACTATGGATACGGACAAGATGACGAGCGGCAAGTTGAGAGCCACCATGATGGCCTTGAATGCCTGATCCACCTCGGACGATTCGGACAGGTACTTTTCAATGATCTCGTCCTGCTCCTGCTCGTCGAGGATGAGAGCGTCGGGCGACTCGTCTGCATTTGGGTCGATGGTCGAGTTTGCACGTTTGGCAAGGTACCGCTGGCGCATGGCGTCCTCGGTGCGCGAATTTGCGCCCGCAGGCATGAGCGGGACCGTCTCTGGTTTCGGGGTGGCGAACGATGCCATGATGATATCGATGTCTGGGTTGGGCTTGGAGTTTGCGGGGCAGCTGGGAATGGATCAATACTTAGGGGCGTGGCGTGGATGGGAGGTTGCATAGGGTTGCCGTCGTTGATACCGATACCGACCGGATCAAGTTCAAGTAAAAATATATGGTAACATGATGAGTAAGTCAGACCGTCGAGAGGGCCGCCGATGACCCACACGACGTGCAAAAAAAAAACCGAAAGAAAAAAACAGTGCAGACAACTGAAAGCAGAAGCACATTATTGCCCAATGATCATTCAAGTTTAAGTGTGTCGCTCTCAATCCTACAATCAATGCAAGCGAAATGACACGACGGCAATCCTCCTCGCACAAGCAAACCATCCTCGCCAACCTCGCGGGCCACAGCCACAGCTACAGCCACGGCCACCGGCCCCACCACCGCCTCATTGGCCTCGACTCGCAACACGACCAGCTCGTCACCTTGCTCGACCGCACCATCCACCACCACGAATCCAACTCGGTGCTGCTGCTGGGACCGCACGCTTCAGGCAAGTCGGCGCTGCTTGCCTCGTGCCTCGCACACGTCGACGCCTCGCACTCGCTGTACCGCCTCGTCACTTTACATGGCCTCGTCCACACAGACGAAAAGCTCGCCTTCCGGTCTCTGGCGCATCAGCTCACCGTCACCGACGACCAATTCGATGCCCAAAAGTTTGCATCCAATGCAGATGCACTCAGCTACCTGATCCGCACACTATGGTCGGGCAACGACACTTGGACACCCCTCGTGATCGTGCTCGATGCATTTGACGAGTTTACGTTGCATCCAAAGCAGACGCTTCTGTACACGCTGCTCGACTCGGTACAGGGGCAGATGAACCCCATGGCCGTTGTGGGCGTGTCCACGCGGTTGGATGTCGTGTCCAACTTGGAAAAACGGGTCCGGTCGCGCTTTTCGCATCGGACACTCGTCTTTCCTGCCTTGGCGCGGGACCAGTTTAGGGAGGTGGTGCGTGCGTTGGTCGATGGAAATCCAGTGGTTGATGAGCAAGGGTTTGAGGACGAGATTGTCGATACCGTGCACGAGTTGACGGCCAATGTCGCCGACATGTGTGCCGTGCTGCTGCCCGCCGTGCTGGCACTTGCAGATGACCAAGAAGATGGCGGGGATGACGATGACGAGGATCATCATTCCGAGGACCGACACCTGCCAGCGTTACATTTGCCGACGATCCGTGCCTCGCTTCAATCTTGGTTACACCTCACTGCACCCTCATCCTTGCACCTGACCTACTTGCACCTCGCCATGCTGTCGACCATGTGCGCCCTCGCCGACCGCGGATTTGCCGTTTCGTCGACATCATCTGGCCCTGGCGCCGCCGGCCATTCAGTCACATTTGCCATCATGTTTGACGCCTACTCGACGTTTGCGAAAAAGCACCAGACACACGGGTCTCCCTCGGGCGTCGTCTTGATCAAGAAGCCCGTGGCATACCGGGCCGTCAGTGAGCTGATTGAAGGCGGGTGGTTGACCATTGTTGGCGGCGCAGGAGAGGGCATGTTGCGCGAGTTTGTGCAGGTGGAGTTGGGCGTGCCTCTGGCTTTGGTCAAGGCCGTGGTGGCAAATCACGAGGCAAGTGTGCCTGCGCTGGGCCGGTGGGTGTAGCGTTCCCCACCGCCACTCTCGGCGAGAACAAATTGAGTGTGGACTGGCGTGATCCTGGATCGACATTGCGTGCTGTGGCCGCTGGCACGACGACCTCTCGTGAAGGGTACATACAAAATTCGAATTTATAGCCCGGTTTACGATGTTGTACATACATGTTTATCATTTGATTGTTACTCTATGCAATACCGTTGAATCATCAAAATGTGCCGCTGGATCTGCTTCCAATCCAAATCGCCCGTGTTGCTGGCTGACCTGCTCATCCGCCCGCACCACTCCATCATCAACCAATCCTTTGACTGCCGCCTGCGCCTGGACGAAGTGCGCCCGCTCAACGCCGACGGGTTCGGCGTCGGATGGTACCCGTTGCCGTCGCCACCCTCCTCTGCCACCACGTCGTCGTCCATGACTGCCTCGCCAACAACCACAACCAACGCCACGGAAGACACGACCGACCCGGCTAACGACGGGTCACCGTGCATCTTCACGTCGGTGCTGCCAGCCTGGAACAACCCGAACCTGTCAAGGCTCGCCGACAAGATCAAGTCAACGCTTGTGTTTTGCCATGTGCGCGCAGCATCGCCCGGGTTCCCCATCTCGGAAGCAAACTGCCACCCTTGGGCGCATGGAAAGCTCATGTTTCAGCACAATGGGTATATTGCCCATTTCAACAAGATCAAGCGCGCGTTACAGGCAAAGATCCCGGACGACATTTACAATTCCGTCCACGGCAACACGGATAGTGAGTGGGCGTTTGCGCTGTTTCTGAGCATGGTTCGTTCACTTATGCTTTGGCCGAAGGGGGCGATCTGACCAACGATCTATGTTTTCCGTATATACCATTAGTTGAAAGATCCAAACGCCTCGACATTTGACCCATACGAACTGAAATCCGCCTTGCTTGCAACCATCGCCACCATCAACACCCTACTGACGTCTGCCGGCGTCCACCCGCCCTCGTCGCCCTCCTTGCTCAACTTTGCCGTGACCGATGGGCACACCATCCTGTGCACCCGATACACCAATTGCACGACGCGCGAGGCCGCGTCGCTGTACTGGTCGAGCGGATCCAAATTCACCACATCGCCCTCGGGCGAGAGCACCATGGAAAAACGCAGCGGGAAACGCGAGCAGATTGTGGTGATTGCAAGCGAGCCATTGACCTTTCACAAGAGCGATTGGTGCAAGTTGCCCGACAATACTTTGTTGATGGTCGGCGAGAGGGGCAATGTGCTCGTGTTCCCGATCGAGGACGAGTATTGGGATCCGAGCGCGACGAGGGAGCCCGAGGTGCCGTGGTGGACGGTTGCGGGCAGGATTCGGTTGGGGACCGAGGAGTAGTTGCATGTTTGAATACAGACTAGTGTTTTCACTCATTCATGAGTGCTGAATTGTGGATGCGTGTGTGGCCGACGATTGAATGATGTCAGTTGGATCCCTTGCACCTCCATTGCCTTAAGCTTTGACCAATCCTATCTTCATTATCGCGTTTCAGAGGGTGATATAATTGTGACGTGTCGAGTCATCATCGGACGGTTCAAGGCAACAAGTGTGAGTCACCCTTTGTTCTTTCGAGTTGATTGAACGGCAACTTGCGATTGGAAAGAAAGGGGTTCTTGCGACTTGCCATTGTTTTGTTCCCAACCACAAGGGGTGAACGGTGAGCGAAGATGCTGATGCGGGACGTGTTCGCGCTCGGTCAGTAAAGCTGTCTCACCATGATCAACCACTCATAATTGCGGGGGCTTGTAGCGGACGAATGCATGTCTGGCGGCGACGAGTGCCGAGCAGAGCGGGGAAAGCGAGACTTGAGGACATGGAGCGGACTTGTGGTCGTCGGTGGCACCCTTCAGCTTGCCGAAAAAGTAATTGCGCCATCCGCACACCGAATGAGCCCGGCCCTGTCGACTCTTCACCGCGCAATAAGTATACAAAGATTGGGGCGTGAGTCTGTGCCGTTCCGAGGGGTTCCGATGCAACTTGCTAAGAACGCGTTTCGGGCGCGATAATCGCGTGCGATAGTGGCGCGGGTGCAACAGGCTGTGCAAAATGTGGGCAGGGCTGAAGCACTGAATCGGGGCGCTGTTGCTTTCTGCGGCACAAGATGCAATGTCTGCGCAAATCTCGCGCTTTTCGGCGCTTTTACCGCGCGGATACGCACGACCCGATGATAAAACGTATACATGAATGAAATGAAGCGGAAGGGATTCGTACGATCGGAAAAGGAGAAAGTCCCCCGTTTCGTAGGTACTTATGCGCACAAGCAAGTACTGTATCATGTTTCAGCGAAGGAACTGATATCTGCTCGTCCTTGCCTCTCAAATAGAGCCAGACTCCCTCCGCGGTTTCGATTCCCACTGCTCTCTTCAGTTGACGCACGAACCGAACCGAGTATTCACAGCGGCCCATCTTATACATTTCCTTCAAGCACATTCCCACTCCGTTTCCCGAGCCCGAAACATACCCTCACTTGCCCCAATTCAATCCGATCCGTCACCATGTCCTTTGTCGCCATTGCCCTCTCGTCGGCCCTGATGCTGACCACCCCGCTGCTGGTCGCCGAACGCTCCGAGCTGCTGGCCGACCACGCTACCGCCGAGCCCGTCGTCTCTCCCCTGCAGCCTCCTCGCCGCCAGCAGTCCTCTTCGCCTGCTCCTCTTTCGTCGATTGGTCATGAATCGCCAGCCGAAATTGGTGGCACCATCGACATGCCCACTGCCCAAAAAGACGACGATCTGCTTGCTCTCTCGAAACGCACCGACTCTGCCGTTTCCGTCTCGTCCATGGCCCCGCTCTCCATCTCAACCGCCCGCTTTGGCTCGAACAACAACGATCTCTCGTCAAGAGCCCAACGCCCGTGACGACTGACGAGGCCCATGTCGACGACGAAGGTCTCGCCCTGACGGACGCACGCGTCGACGACTTGCTCACGTCGCCCGATGCACCACTGTCGTTCAAAGCTGCGCGCCAACTGCTGTTCCCAGAGCCCTCACTCGTGGCATTGCCGTTTCCAACCACGCTCATGGACTTTGCTATGGATGCTCCGGCAGTCAAGAACGCGTTGCCCGTGGTGGATGGTGCCGAGGGTGATGACGCTGAGGAACAGGAGGCGGAGAATGAGCGCAGGGAGGAGTGGGTTGTCAAGTCGCATGCGGGCGGAATCAGTGCACAGGCTGCGCATGTCGGCATTGGGTTTCCGTTTGGGATTTAAGTCCGGGAGAAACCTCAAGTCGTCGTGCCCTCCATAATGCATCGTTGGGATGTGTGTACATTTGTTTTCGTTTGTTGATTGCCTGTATTTACTGTTGATTTCGCTGCCGCTTCTTTATCACCCGGTCGCTCTTCTAGTTCGTCATTGTTGTTGTCGTTGCTCCTCTTTTCTTTTCATCCTTGGGTGTGCTCTCTTTGCTTCGTTTTCTTGGTTTTGCTTTGATTACCCTACACCCCTCTGCCAATTGTGCGAGTCGGTTTGCATATAACTCGTTTTCGTCATGACAATATACAGAATAATACAAGACCGTTCTTTATACACCTTTCTATACCTATCGTTGTTGACACGACAAGGTCACCAAGCTGCCAACTGCGGACCATTGCCAAAAATTGTGAATGATGAAAATGTATGATATTCAATGGAAAGAAACCAAAACATGTCCAAGACACCTCACTTCCTACCAACCCCACCTCCTGCGGCCATCCTTCCTGCAGCCCTCTGCCTTGCCTTGCGCGCCGCATTCTTGTGCCGCTTGCGCACTTCGCTCATCAACTCCCACCGCGTTGCCTGCCACTCGACCTTGGCTTCAGCATCGGACCGTGTCCTTACAAACGACTTTGACTCTGCGGCCGCCAATCGCTCGAGCGTCAGGAACAAGAACGGAGACGCCAGCGTAATGGGACGCGCTCCCGTGGCCTTGCTGCTTGCGGCCGCCGACTTGGCAATCGCACCCGTGGCTGAGGGCAAGGTTGCAAAGAACGGGCGGGCAGACTTGAATTCCGCGTCTGAATCTGAGTCTGAGTCTGAATCGGACGAATCGGCTGCGACTGCGCCAAACAAGCTGAATCCCGACGCCTCGACCGTGGGTCCGCCGCGCTTGAAGATGGACGAAAAGTCGGCATGGACTGTTGCCGAGTCGGTCTCGACAATGGGCTTGGCAAACAGCGAGCTGACGCCATTGTCGATGGTCTTGGGTGCATCCACATCCATGTCCATGGCATCGGTCTCGCCGTCGTCATCGTCGTCGCTACCGCTCGACTCCTCGTCCTCGGAAGACGACTCGAAGCTGTACTTTTTCTTTGCCTTTGGCTTCTTCTTCTTCTTTTGCTGCTCTTTTGCCTTTTCCACACCCGCTTGGCTCACATCTTGGTCGTCTTCCTCGGCCACCTCGGGCGGCGCAACTTCATACTTTGCGGCATCGGCATGCATCGGGTCATAGAACACCATGCCCGTTAACTCAAACGTCCGATCGCCGCCCGTCGGCTTGAGCCCCTTGGACTGCAGCCGGGCATGATCCACGGCATCCCGCGTCGCTTCGGCGCCAAACATGCCCGCGAGCAGCGACATGGCCATGGACCGCTCCTTGCGGACATTTTTCGCGGCATTTTCGTCGTTTTCATCCAGATCGGGATGGTCCGTGGACGCGTCGGCGGTGGTGGCAGATGAAGAGCGAGGCAGCGAGTCGAAAAAGTCGGGCTCGGCTTCCGAGTCGTCGTCGGCGTCCGAGGGGGCGTCGGGGGCAAAGTCGGACGTGAATTTGAAGCGGTCGTCGCCCTTGGTTTTCTTTTGCAGGGCCAGAAGGCGTTTGCCTTGCTCGCCAACAAATTGTTCCTTGTACTCTGCAATAGGCGGACAACGTGAAATGGTGGCGAGGGTTAGAAGAGGACAGCGCAAGAAGGCAGCGAGAAAAATGAGGACGCACCAAAACGCTCGTCATCGTCTTGGCCATTGGCCATTTCAATGTCGGCATCCTCGTCGTCGTCGGAAAACATGCTCTTGGCGGTCCCTGATACAGACTGGGGTTGTGCCTCGCGGGCATTGCTCGATCCAGTGTCCGAGTCTTGCTCGTCCTCCACCTCGTCAACATCCATCATCGACACATCCCGATCACCCTGGAAATCGCCCTCGTCTTCCTCCTCACTTGGGTGGCCAAACTGCTCCCCGTTTACCCGCTTCATTTCCCTCTCGACGTCCTCCCAATAATCCATGCTCTTGCCCAGATCCTGTGCCTCGTCGTCGTCGCCGCCCTCATCCTGCACAATCTCCCACGTCAATGCTTCGACCCGCTTGCCGCCCTTTGCGCTCGCATACAAGCGCTCAAATCCATCGCGCATGCGACTCGGGTCCATGGTAATTGGACCCAACGGCGTCCTCAACCTGCGCATCACAGGCAACACGCGGCCAAACTTGACGCGCTTCCACAACCGATGCTTGCCCGCCAAATCCAAATGCTTTGCGTCATCGGCCATCACCTCGTTAATGTACCCAACGTGCTTGCCCTCCAAGGCCCCACGCCGCGCACGGCGCCGAAGTTGTGCTTGTGCGCGTTGCCACGCGGGCCATCCGCCGTCGAGCGGCATCTCGTCCTTGCTATCGGGGCCGAAATTTAGCACTCGTGCACGTTCCTTTTCGGCAATCCGGTCACGGTCGGCCTGGCGCACGTCGGCTGGCCGAGGTTTCGCCGGATGCAACGAGATCACACCGCCTTTCCATTTGGTGCCATTGTACACGGACAGCAAGCGCGTATACTGGGCGTTGGTGGCCGTGAGCGAAAAGTGAGCGAATCCGCGCGGAAGGCCCGTTTCCGTTATGGGGATCACGACGTCGGTGACTTGGCCGAATGACGAGAAGCGTGACGAGATGTCGGTGACGTAATGGTGTCGCGGAAGCCGCCCAAGTGCAGGCGGTGAGTGCTTGTGGCCGTCGGGTCGACGGCAGCGGGCAATGGGGTTGGCGCGACGGCGGGACGGACGGCCGGTGCGCTGGCGGGCGTTGTTTTTGAGTCTTTCATGGTGGATTTGGGGGGTCCATTCGTGCACGAATCAACTGATAGGCTACATGCGACCACGCCAAACTGCTGGCAAAGGCAAAATGTCAATCGCATTCACAGTCACGTGGGCTCGCGTGAACTGGTATCAGTCCTGCAAAATGACAGAAATTTTTTACAAAATAGCGCCACTCCGTTTCGATCAGAGGACCTCCAGGTTATGAGCCTGGCGCGCTTCCACTGCGCCATGGCGCTATTGGTTTGCGGCCAATCAAAACGGCTTCTGAAGCGCAGAGTGTGTTCTAAGTGCCAAGCGCGTCAGGTGCGGTCAGACAGCCACAGGTCGGAAGCTTTGCTGGCGGATGGTGCCGATCGAGCAAGACAACGAACCAGACGAGCCACTTGCTTGGCATCTCCAACTACCCAGAGTAAGTAAAGATCAGTGTCCGCTCAATGCTGCCTCTGGAGAGCAAACGCCAGCGCCAAGGATGACATGCGAGAAAGATTCAACACATTTCATCAGAAAGCATATCAGAAGGGACACGGGCAAACAGTATGGCATTTCATTCCGATTAGCTGCAGGCCGAAAGTGGTGGGTTTGGGCTTGTGGAAGTGTACCGTTGCCAGAAATACCGTCATAAACTGCAAAGCATCAGGCCATGGTGCCAGGACGGAAGAATATCTTGCACGTATGCATTTGGCTCGTATCCGCTCAACTTGCCGCAACAGTTGTCGTGCAACATTTGCTAATCAGCTTGGCCCTGGTGCCCAGACTGGTGATGTCGACAATGTCGACGATATGGGGCAGCCAAGACACTTAAACTTGACACAGGTCAGACGGGCGAGTGTCATGGTGCGGCGGCAATACTCCACAGTTATCTGGGCAGGCAGCAGCCAAGAGCAAAAAACCTTGGACCCATCGTCTCTGGCTTACCTACCTGGTTGAGGGAACAGTTGGGAACAAACAGCAAGCATCATGCGCTCTTGGGTCAATGGTTGGCAATCCCGAGCGGGTAAGCGGCAAAAAGGAACGATAAAGACTGACTGTGTTCCCTCGAGCATCTGTCTGTTCATGTCCAAGCTGTAAGGATAATTCCTCACCACTTCGCCGCTTTCCTTTGCCAGACATTCACGCCCCGTCGTACGTTCCAATGATCCCATCTGCACAGGTGGTCCTCATTTCCGCAAAATAATCACCTTTGGTCATGGTTGGACACAATGACGAGTCCATGGTGACCGGAGCCGCAACCAGTTGGCGTGGGAATCCCATTCTCAGGTGTCGCCAATATTAATGCAGCTATTGTCTCGGCGCGCCGTGTGCCACGCTTGACCGGAATCATTCATCAAGATCGGCAAGCGATGGCACGCCTGACAGTACCTTGCTTGTGGCGTGATGATGAGATGTGCCTCGTGTGCAGCACATCTGCACTGCATGGCAACTTGCATCGATATCCCGAACGATTCAATTAGACTAATGTAACGCTTGACTTGTCCTGCCTCACTCGCACTGCCTGCAATCACAGGCGATCTCCGGCAAGTGCTACCACCCCCGTTTGCCCACCGACCCTTGCTCCTTCCCCTCCACGCTGGCCCCCGCTCACGCGTTCGCACGTTTTTGCGTTCACACTCTCACTCCCAACTCTCTCGTCGCCCACGTTTCGACGTCCCCAAGAGCCCGAGTCAGCCACGACAGTCTGCCGGCATTCCTCTCGCTTGACTGGCTCAACCACTCGACACACTGCACTGTACTACCAACCATGAACTCGGCCCTGTTCTCCTTTTTCCAGGCCTCGCTGGCCTCCAACCAGCAGTCCAAGGATCATGCCGTCGACGACGACCAAGTCTCGCCAACGGGCCGTGGGAACAATGCCCGCAACGCCAATTCCTCTCAAGATGATCTCATCCCCATCATCTCGTACAACTCGACTCCGACCAGAGCCGCAACTGCTGCCGCCGCGGCTGCCATGGCGCCCAAAACGCCCCCCAAACGCGCCCAACGCATCTTGCCCGATTCGGATCCACTGACCGCCTCACCGGTTCCAGCGGCCTCGCAGTCGCTCAATCGACCGGCGGCGTCTCCTGCAAAAAAACTGTTTTTGGCCTCGCTCGGCCGTCGAGCGCCAAACCCCAACGATCCGCCGTCACCCACCTCTGACCAAGACAATGAAGCACCTGGCGTGATGAGCGACGACGATGAAGACGACGACGACGACGAGGCCGGATCCTTGTCCGTATCCATCTTGCTCAACTCGCAACCAGGCGGGGTCGCTGTGGACTCGCCAGTCAAACCCGTCACCGACCTTGACACGGCGGACCACGGCGCGATGCATGTGGATCCAATCCAGCGCCTGTCGCGAGAGTTTGCCCTTGGAACCGGCGGACAGACTTTGCCCAAGGAATTCTACGGCGAGTTCTCCTGTTGGCTCATGCGGAATGTTTTGCTCAAGGGGTACTTGTACCTGCTCGACACGCACATTTGCTTTTATGCTCGAGTGCCACATTTGACCGAGGTATGTCCCCGCGTGCCCCAACGTTTATTTCTCAGACGGTTTGCTGCATTTTCTGACGTGGTGGCTGCTCGCGAGTTGATAGAAACCCCTTCAACACTCTGGCTTCATGTCCAAGCGCAACCGCATTGGTGTGTACTCGACCTACTGGTTTGTCCTCAATGGCAACAACTTTCCATCTACTCGGACGCCAAGACGTCGTATTACCCAGTCGAATCCATTGATCTGCGCTCCGTGGCCTCCATTGAGCGCTACGCGGACCAGCCGACCCGGCTCAAGCTCCGCTTCCACGACCCAAACTCGACCGCCACACCTCTACCGACGGCCGTCCTCTCGCAGAAACCTGCCTCTTCGTCACTCGAAGGCAACGGCATCGCATCTGCCGCAGGCGGCCCGGCGGCTTCATCATCCCCAGCAGTGTCGCCTGTCCCTGCATCTCGATCGCTCGATCATTCTGGTGCCTCGTCAACCATCACATCGACGCCCGCGTCTTCCTCCCTCACCGTGCCCATCCCGGAAACACACGTATCGTCGTCCTCATGGTCGTCCACGTCATGGAAAATCGCGACAGACAGCCCGCAATCGTGCAACGAATGGTACCAGGCCCTGCAAGAGGCGTGTTTCCGTGCGCAAAATGCAAACGACGATGTGCGGCTTGTGCTTCCCGTGGCCAATTTGGTGCAGATTGCAGCCACGCCAAACGATCCAGCCGTGCGCATGGTTGCACAGTGGGTCGTCGCTGCGGGTGATGACTTGGTTGTCATTGGAGAATCTGGAGGTGGCGGTGGCGAGGCAGTGGTGGGTGAAGCGAGTGCTGAGTCGCCAGGAGCGGCAGCAATGTGTTGGTCGAGGAAGAGTACACGTTTGCGTACTTTGCGGCACATGGCGAAGTGCTCGGCGCCCTGAGGGAGCGGTATCCGGATGTCGGGGACGAGCGGCGAGTGCTGCCGCAAGTCGTTGTGGTCCCACCGAGCGCAACCACCACACCCGTGACAGCGGCAGCAGAGGGCGGATTGCCCGAGCCTGCCGAAGGGGAATGAACGAGCTGAGGCGCATCTCGTCTTTGCGCAGGTTTGGCGATCGGATCGGTGGGTTGTTTACGAAACAGCAGCAACAGCCGCAGCAACAGCAGGGCCGGCCGTTGCAGGTCGTGACTCAGGGACCCGTGGCGCCTGGTGCTGAGGGTGTGAATGGCAACGAGCTCACAGTTGCGAGCTCAGCCGTGAGCACGAGTGTGTCGGCACCTGCTACTCCTACAGCCGCCGATCTGGGGGCGACGACGCCCATATTCGCCCCCGCCGTCAACCTCATTCGTCGCATTTCGGGCCACCGTCGGTCAGAATCCGCCCATGTGCCGTCCCAGGGCCCGCGGCCGTCAATGCATCCACATGCCCTCGGTAGCGGACAGCATTCGGCTCCCGAATCGACCGCAAAACTCCTCGCGACCCCACCTTCCGAGCCCGCCACACACCCACCCACCGTCAACCGCGCGAGATCTGCGCCTGGTCTTGCCACGCAACCGCAACAGCAGTCGCTTTCCACGTCTCCGCCACGCAATCCGCCCGGGCCTGGGGCCACCAACGGATTAGCCACGCGGCCGCAGCGAGTCGCACATCGCAAGACGTCGTCGCTCGACTTGGGCCGTGGGCGTGTATTGACAGGCAAGGGCGCGTTCCCGTTTGGTGGTGCGCAGGCGGCCGACTCGTCAGTGACACCGCCTGCTGCAACATCGCCTACAGGCTCGGAATCGTCGTCGCCCACTTCACAGTTGCGGCCATTTTCACCATCATCTTCGAATGCTGGGCCCGAGGCTTCGGGTTGCCAGCAAACCGGGTGGGTTACCGAGTCCAAGCTCGCCGTTGACGCACTCGCATCCTGTGCAACAGCAACAGGAACCTGCCCCATCCGCTTCCACCGCGCCCTTGACGTCCAACCCTCTTGGATCTCTCAAGCTGCTTACACGCCCATCCAAATCCCTTCTTCCCGGACTCTTCCTGCACCCAGCCCGCACTGTCCGCTGGGGCTCTGCCGCTGACGTGAACGCACCAACCGACATTCCGGCGGCGACCCAACATCCATCTTCCCCAAACTGTTTCACGTTGAAGACACGGTTGTTGCATGGAGCCCAGCGTACCTCCTGCAAACTCTGTCCCGCTTTGGCCACGTGTACGTCGGCACAAAATTTGGCATTCCGCTCCATTGCTGTGCTGGGCATCCGCACACCCTGCACATGCCTTGTCCCACTGGTCGACATTGCTGCCGTGGCAATGGACTCTGACCGGCTGTCCAAGCATGGGTTGATTGTGGCGGCGCGGCTGGGCGAAATGTGTTTTGAGTTTCCCACGCCAGAGGCGTGCGAGGCGATCCAAAAGAGCATGTCGCGGCCAATGCGACCGGCGAGCGAGGTGGCGGATCCAGCAAAGATGGTGCAATATTCGAGTATATTGCATGATTTGAGTATGGAGAGGAGGGAGGAGCAGCAGGCGAGTGGTGAGTTGGTTAGAAGGGACAGTAACGTCTGGTATGCTACCACTGTTTTGCTCCCATTTTCCATTTTCCGGTTTAACTTTCCTCCAGCTTACCACTCGCGAAAAAACTCGCATGATTCAGGTACAGCAGCAAACAACACATTCCGCACATCCGCTTCGTCGCTTCCGTGCCAAAAGCCCGCGCCGATGCGCATCACCATTCTCACCATGGTACCCGCGGAGACGTTCAGCCGTTCATTGCACTTGCCAAGGGTCTTCAACGCGACGGTCACACGGTTCGCCTCGCAACCCACCTCGAGTACAAGTTGTGGATTCAAGGATTCGATATTGGACTTTGCCGAAGTCAAGGGCGAACCTGCGGAAATCATGCAGCTGTGTGTTGACAACCCCATGTTCTCGATTGGCTTTGTTCGCCAAGTGTACGGCAAATTCCGCGGCTGGATTGTGGACCTGCTCAACTCGGCCTGGGATGCGTGCCAGGATTCCGACCTGATCATTGAGGCGGCTGGCGCATTGGGTGCCGGATATCACATTGCAGAAAAGTTGCAGATTCCCGTGATGCGCGCATTCATGATGCCGTGGACGCGCACATCGGCGTTTGCCCACCCGTTTGCGCCCGTCAAGGAGTCGGCCGTGGTGGCCACGACCATGGGGTACAATAAGTCGACGTTTACGCTTGCCGAGCAAGCCATTTGGACGGGGACTCGGCCCATGATCAACCGGTGGCGCAAGAACAAGTTGGGATTGCCTGCGCTCTTTTCATTAGACTTGAGTCGCGTGCCGTTTATTTATGGCATTTCGCCGTCGGTCATGCCACCGCCATCCGAATGGCCGTCGTGGGTGCATGTCACTGGGTACTGTGTTCCTGCCGCCGTCGCCCGTCACTTCGCGGTGGATGCCCCCCGACCCGCTTGCACAGTTTTTGGCCGTGGACCCGAGCCGCACCGTGTACATTGGTTTTGGGTCCATTGTGGTACCTGATCCGGATGCCTTGTCCCGAACCATTCAAGCTGCCGTCAAGCGTGCGGGCGTTCGCGCCATCGTGTGTCGAGGGTGGAGCGCGCGGCTGGCCGATGGGTCCAAGAAGCAAGTGTCGTCAACAGCTTGCGATGCCATTATGGAGCTCGACTCTGTGCCACACGACTGGCTGTTCCCACGGATGCGTGGTGTGGTACATCATGGTGGGTCGGGCACGACAGCCGCTGGTCTCCGATTCGGTGTGCCGTGCATCATCAAGCCGTTCTTTGGCGACCAGTTCTTTTGGGCGAGCCGGGTCGAGGAGCTCGGCGCGGGCATTCATTTGCGCCGATTCACAGAGGACAAGTTTGCCGAGGCCTTGAATCGATTGGTGGCCGATGACATGATGCTAGAACGTGCGCGCATGGTTGGCGAAAAGTTAAGCAAGAGGACGGCGTGGCGACCGCCATTCACGCCGTGTATCGGGATTTGGAGCAGGCACGCCAGTTGATTCCCAAGAGGACCGGGTCCGAGGCGAGTGGCGCTTGGAGCGGGGACATTTCATCGTTACTGTGGCGGACAAAGTCTGGGTCATCCTCGTCATCAGCCACGCAGCAGGCTCCGCCGGCAGGGGCCGTGAGGCCAGAGCCGTCAGCAAGCACTCCTGCCCCAACCTCGGCGAGCGCGCTTGCATCTGTGGGTGCTCGCTCTGTTCGTACTGTCATGTAGTAGACGTTTGTGCTCCGCTTTTGCTCTCTCGACTTGTCTCTTTGTTGATTTGTTTGATTGATCTTCACTCTTTCATGATCTCTTCTTTGGCAAATGTTCCCAAGTTCTGAATCAACACCTACTTGCTCACCAAACCATTTTGATGATGAAAAACACTCGTCCAATTGCGTACAACCTCAATACAACTTGGTACCTACCCGCCCACCGTTCAAAGTTGCTCTTGCTGTGAGCCTTGAGACAAATGCACGCTTGCCCCACTCGTCCGGCGGTTGTGCACTGAATTCTGGCCTCCGCCCGACGACATTGATTTTGAAAACGCTTGCTGGATCGAGTGATCCACCGATGAGCAACCATTTCCGACTCTGCTTGCACAATAAACGTCCCTGCCGACGATCCCAATGTCAGTAGAAAAGTGTCGGAGCTGCCGCCTTGGCTGTCTTTGACGCCGACTGGGATCGGACATGCCGAGACGTTATCTGTAAAGAAGCGACCGTGACCGCCCTAGGTGTGCAGGTAAAACACATGGAATTAATGCGTGAGATAACGGTGTGAAGAAAGATTGGTTGGAGAGATAGCAGAGTGATGTACCTGCTGCTCCCGTTTGGTCGCCACCAAGAGTGTTGGGGTTGTACCAGACATGACAAGCGAGAGCTTCACCTTTTCCCAGACTGCAAAAATGGCGCCCGCACGCTTCATGGCGAGGTCTGACGTGCGAACACACTAGGTAGACTCGCGGTGCCGAGCGCGATTAGGCTAGACTACGGATGTGCACAAGAGATAGGGAAAGAGAGACCCGTACAGCATCGATTGTGCTTGCAATTGGCGACTGCACCCCAGCGCCGCCGCCGACTGTTTCACGGTCCCTCCATGCGCTGCTTGTGAAGGTGTCGAGAGGATGCGAGTTGATTTTGCATGGCCAACATGCGAAAACGCCTCAGATTGCAATGCTGCCTTATCTATGAGGGCTTGTTTCTGGGCAGCCGAGCCAGCACGAGGGAAAACGACCGAGGCAGCACTGGCAACGGGACGGATCACAAGGGAAACCAAGTTGACCATGGCCGCAAATAAGATCCCAAAGCATTTGATGCCGACTGTGTCAAGGGGTCGAGCGGGAGATAGACAATTGGAATGACAAAGACACTGATCATGAGGATGGTGTACATGGAAAACGCAATCAGACTGCGGGCATACAGCACATTGTTGTCAGTCAGTCAATTCATTCATATTCACTCAGGCTTGGGGAATAACGGAGGTGAGATGCAGCGAACCGTGAATCGTTAAAAATCGTGGCGACATTCCGAATCTTGAAAGCCAAAGCACATGCTGCCAGGAGTATGCTCCCTCGTATATGAACAAGGTGGCAGTAACCAAGGTTGCAATAGACGAGGAATCAACAGTTGAGACACAGCCGCGCAACACTTGCGACTTGCTGAGCGGAACGTGTCCCACCAGAGGCGTTGCGACGACGGACCAAATCGAGAGAAGGATTGCTGCAAACACTGTCAACCACCAACGGCCAGAAGCAAGCTTTTCAATTTGGGCACTTGCCGGAGCCTGTGGTTGCCAAGCACTTTACACAGGCGCCATGTCTTGACGAGTGTGCTTCCCACGACGACTGTGAATCCGAGACACAGGAGCCAAATGCGCAATTGGCATCCAAGGAGAGAATCCGGCGACAGTGCAAAGAGTGCGACGGATGCCACCACGAGAAGTTGACCAGACAGAATGAGGAGCATGAACGGTGGCGATTGGGCACGGATTTCTGCCCGATTTCGAAGGGCAACCAGGGTTGCTGTTGTTGCAATGACAAGAAACAAATGAACGACGCAAGTTGCAACAATAGATGCGCTGAGCGGGTTCGACAGGTCCAACGTGCGAATTAGGCGCACTTCGAACATTTGCATAAAATGTGAGATGCAGTGCGGTTGTGACCAAAATAAAGGACACGATAACGCACTGTATTCGCTTGTCGGCGGCTGGATCCATTTGGACCAGACGTTGCGCTTTGTCCTGACCCAGTTGCACGCGACGACATCTGTCGCGAGCC